>OLMO02000001.1:15978785-15991306 GCA_900291935.2 Cassiopea xamachana | reverse complement strand
AACTATTTATATATATATATATGTGTGTGTGTGTGTGTGTGTGTGTGTGTTTGTGTGTGTTCAAAATGATGTAAAGATTAAGATAATTATACTTATCAGCAAATGTGTGTAGAATTGTTAATCATAACTGTAACCAGCTTGAACAGAACTCAACATGAATCAAAGCTAGAAACAGGAGGTATAGCAACATATGGACATGAATCACCCACAGCTTCTAGTAGCATTCTTTGCATTCACCTCATGTAGCTCCTTAGTATTTCTCCCAATGTTTGGGGGTACCAAGTGCCAGAAATGTAGTACTTTCTTTTCACAAAGACTGTAATTTGATTTTTCCAATTTAATGCCTTTTTAGCAGCTGTATTTTGCTGTATCTTAACTACAAAATGCTAACTTACAGTACTTTTTATTTTGTTGCACTGTATTGTGTTGTATTTTATTCTTTTGTGTTGTGTCATATTGTGTTGTTTTGTATTGTGTCCTTTTGTATTGTTTTATATTGTGCAGTTCTTTGTTGTATTGTGTTGTATTTTGTTGTTTTGTATTGTGTCATATTGTGTTGTACTGTGCAGTGTTGTACTGTATTATGTTGTATTTTGTTGTCTTGTATTGTGTCATATTGTGTTGTTTTATATTGTGCAGTGTTGCACTGCATTGTGTATTCTTGTATTGCATTATGTTGTGTGGTATTGTGTTGTGTTTCATTGTATTGTATGTGTTGTATCCTATTCTGTTGTGTTTTGCTATATTATATGATTGTTTCAAGATAAGTTTTGCATGTCAGAATGTAAGTGCTTGCTTTTTGCCAATAGTTATCAGGACAAGAGGATCAAGGAGTGAGCAATGATGCAAAAGTCGTAAGACGAAGAGGCCCACGATTTTGTAAAAAGTTTGGTTGTCCAGTGAGAATCATCATCAGAGAAGCTATATTTTTTCCAGACTACAAAGTAGGTATTCTCTCTCTCTCTCTCTCTCTCTCTCTCTCTTTCTCTCTCTTAATATATATCTATCTCTATTTTCTTATTGGGAGATACCAGATAATGTCTCGCGAAGCTTCCGTATATCACTTTGAATTGCAGCACTTTTTGGAGTGGTTTGTCTACAAATTCGTGGAGATAATGACATGTTTTTACAGTTGAAATTATTAGAATGATTGATTATAGTCTTTTTGATGGCTCCACTTCTCTTGATGTTTTTGGATTTCTTGACTGTTAGGGAGTTTCAGAGAAGATAAAGGTAAGGTTGGCCTCCATTTGGTAGAGATAGTAAATTACTCTATAAAATGGAGATCAGCATTGGCTCTATTTCTTATGAATTCGCTAATGCCCCAAGAAGTCCGTTTGCCATATTTTTTTGAGTCTTCCAACTTCCCATTTTATGTTAATTTGAGAAATAGAAATTGAATGTAGTTATCGTTCTGATCCTTCATTTTGGCCTCTATGACGAGCATATCTTGGCGGTTTTGTCTATTCGTATTTTTCAGTAGGATTTGATATTATTTTAGGCAAAAGGCAACACGGAAAAGTACAAACGAAAAGTAACAAGAGCATTAACTGAAGATTGGAATGCTGGCAAAAAGATTGAAATGAAAAGAATGATACTAATGCCATTGCCACCAGCTGAGATGCACCAAAATCATCCATCTGCCCTGGTTTGTTGGCCTTTCTTTCATTTTGCAACACTTCTCACGGATTTGATTCCCACGCATTTCCAGGGGCAGATCCAGAGCTGGACTTAGAGGTGGGGGGCATCTGAATCATTTTATTGTCTTTTTCATGCAAGAAGCTTCTTTACACAATTGTTTGCTATTGGAAGTGTCGCCATATAGGGGGGGGCTTGGATCTGCCCCTGTGACTTTTAGGTTCACAATGAAATAGGATACGTGTACACAAGAAGGTAGTGATCGACTGCTAAAAAGTTAACAAAGGTCAATAGTGAATTCTTGAGACCTGGGAAAGTCAATAGTTTTATAATCAGTTAAAATTACAAATATCTGTGTCTGCAATGTCTTGTATGCTATTTCTTGCTTGCCTCCACGATTTTCTTTCATGTTATTGGCTCAGGTTCCTCATTTTATTCAAGTGTGCATGCAAATCTTTGGAAAAGTATGGTGCATATACCCTTGCTCCATTTTTTACACCTTTGAATGATTAGTAAATCATGTGTGTGTTATTTCAATTAGAGCAGGGAATAACAATAGTTTTCAGAAAGATGTCATGAAATAATTGGTGTTTACTCAACTTTTAAATCCAAAAGATCAAAATTTCATAGATTTTTTATGGTTATTGGATAACTATGGAATGAAGGAGATGTTCGGTAGTTTAGGAACTGCTGGTCTTTTTCGACATGTTGCAGGATTGCGTTGATTGTTTACTGGTAGATTTTCAAATTATGCGCAAAAAAGTTAAGAGCAGTTTTTTGATACTGCATTTAATCTAGCTGAAGAAGTGGGAGCTATGAAGACAGTACAGTAGTATTGTTAGGCTAATTCTGTCCATTATTCTTTCACCACGTATTGGAACGGTCATCAGTTTATTCTAAAGTTATGTACCCCACCAAAGGAAAACATGGAAAGACATTTACCCTACCTTTAAACTATCAATAATTTTTTTACAGTTAGAAACATGCACATTCTACTGATTTATCTTGTTAGAATGCACGACATGAGGAAAGGGTTTCGAAAAAACACTGTAAAAGCTTTATTAAGTCCCGGGGGGCTTTTTTATATTTTTGGAATCTTAGAGGGGGTACTTGATAGAGAGGGGGCGTAATATTAATTCAAGGTAAAAGTTTAACACAAATGTTCTTTTGCAGTCCATCGCTTTGCCTCCTTTGAACAATCTGTGCTTGCAATTTCGAAATTTTATTCACATTAGTCAAAAATAATTTCCGCACCTTCATACTAATCATGAGAGCCGTTTAGTAATCCTGCATTATCTCCCTAGCCAAATTTCTCTTGTTGGATTACTTCGAAAAGATGACTATTATGTAGGTTCCTAAGACGTACATGTGATAATGTGCATGGACCTTATTTTATACATGTGATCTCATCTGGTAGTTTTTCCCATTCCATAAGAGCCTATTCAATGATTTACTTCCACGTGAGGGGGGCTTATTAGAAAGGGGGGCTTAATAGAACGTTTGCGATAATACCATTGAGCCTCGATAAATCGAACTGCCAGGGAAACAAGAATTTGTTCGACGTATCAAAGTTTGGACTCATCGAGTTTACATCTATGTCGAAGCTTACATCTCTGAAAGTTAAATTTTGCTTCCAAATGCCCCCAGAGTTGCCATATGCCCCCGTTGGCCATTTGAAAAAGGGTAGCGACGGGGAGTTTGCAAAATTTTATTTTATTTCGTGAATGCAGATCCTTTAATGGGGTAAGAGAAACACTTGAATCCCTTAGGAATTCAATATGATTGGGGCCCCATCTTAATTTCACATCAAATAATAAAATAAACTTATCTCTAGAAAACCCATGAGGGCCCCCCTAGTTTAGGGTCCATAGGACTTATCCTAACACTAACCTACATCAGTTGTGCCATTGCTTAAGAAGCTAACGCATGGTTAAAGTGAAAGGGCAATCAGAAAACTTAATCGACTGAGATAAAAAGCAAGTCTTGTTCAAATTAAAGTTTGAAGGTCTTGCGGATATCGTGAAGATATATTTGAAAAAATAACTGGATATTTACTAATTACCTGTTGAGATAAATTGATAGTATGTTGATCAAGATTGCTGAAATGACTTTTTTTGACTGCATTTCCTTTGAATTTACCGATGTTGTATGTCTTAAACGGAGTTATTTGGAAAGGGGTTAGTAATTTGTTCGACTTATCGAGTTATTCGACTTATCCGGAATTTGACTTAGCTGGGGGGTGTTTTCTGTACATAAAGCATACCAAAACCAAAGGAAATGAGAAAATGCTCGAGATCAGGGGAGTTCGACGTAACCGGTAACTGTATATAAAACTACTTTGATTTGTTCACTCCTGTGTGAAGATGTGAAAAGAGTGTTAATTTGGAACGAGGCTGTAAATGGGAAGTTCATTGTTAGTACGTGTTATTGTTTTAGGGGGAGTGTGCAGAGACAGAGACAAGTGTGAGTTGAGAAGAAGGAGTGACTAGTACATGTGGATTTTGTGATTTATGATTTGTAGCTTGGACATTGGAGAAAGTAGAAAATTAGAAGTCAAGTCTCTTTTTTCGTGATTATCTCGGTTCTTGCGGGCTTCGTTAGACCTACCCTGTGTTCAAATGTTACTTTTCTACCCCATGTAGCACAGCTAGAATTTTTTGGTTTCCCCTCCATTTTCTCTTCATCCCATCTTGTCATAATTACCGCTCCCTTAGATAGCAGAAAATACAAAATCTATAAGGAGGTTTTGTTCTGTGGAGCTGCTTCACCACCAAATTGTGCCTTGCTGTTGTCAGGAACTCTTCTTCTTTCGCGACCTTTGCTCTTCTTCTCTTCGTTTTTCTAGTCCTTGCTTCTCTACTTCTTCAATACCTCCTTCTCTTTTCTGCATGCTCAACATTACCTCACCCAGAGATTTCCTCAACATTACTTAGTGAAGACAAAACTGCATAACTATAATTAGCATGACCTTCTGGCTTTCTCTTGACGCATTTTGTGGATTCTGAATTAAATTCGGTTTTGTCCTTGGTATGGGTTTTGCTTCTGTCGCTGTTTATGCATTCATTTAACTCATTAGCAAGTTGTTTTGTAGATACTGCTAACGAGTAGTAATATTGAGAGACACTGAATTAACGTAAGGAAAAGGTAAGCTAGAGAAAGGAAAAAGTTTTCATAATTCTCCACATTGTTTCATCCAAATTTCTACATAAATGCACTGTAAAAGCAATCCCATTAAGGACCGAATGAGTTCATTCGTTCTCATGGATTTTATGGGTTATCTGCAATGCACCATGCATAATCAGTTGTCATATGTTTGACTTACGTCAATTAATAGTTTGTGCCTTTTACGGTGTCTATTCATAACGAGACTTTTTACTGCTGAACTGACCTTATGTCATCATAACAACTATTAAGGGGGATCCCTACATTTAAGATAAACTTTCAATGAAAGCATGAATTCTTTATATCAACATATCTTATGAAAGCTCAAGTGATGAGAAATTCATTCATGCATAAATAATGCTAATTTGCATAATTAATTTGCATGAATTATAAAGAAATGTTGTAAAAAGTGATACACACAGAACAGCTGCTGTGAGAAGCAAGATACATCTATGAAGATATTGCTTGGTTGAATGTTACTCCAGATAAAATGTTAGGGCGTGGCACCAAAAAATTTCAGATAGATTACTTCTAAAGCCTCTTAACAGCTTTGAAAATGTGAAAACTGCGAAAATTTTTACTACAGCTCATTGACATTTGATTATTAAAATGAAGGGAGATTAGCTGCATAGCTATTTTTGGTTTTAGGTACTCACTATGCTTATACTTGTTAAAATGAGACAAGTCTCATTAAATTCTGTAAAGCAGAACAATTAATATGGCTATTTTAGTAAATTTACCTATTAAAAACATGATGTTTTGAGATATTGCACATTAAAGTTTTGAGTAAAGTTTTTGCAATACTTAACTATAAAAAAACAGCTCAAAATGGAAAAGTTTTTAACTGGATATCAAAATGCCCCCATTGCACATGACTCTCCTCCCTCTATATGCTGTTCTTCATCTAAAAGTCCCTTCCTTTTTGCTCTTAGAGTCTTTCTCCTCTTCATAGCAGTTTCAGTCTTTTTGTGGTCACCTAATAGTTTTCGTTTCACATCTCTACCCTCACAATTTGATGTGGTATATTTTCCTTCCTTTACTCCTATAACCTCTAGCGCTCTGCTAAGTCCTTTTGCACCCTCATTAAATGCAATAACAGCTGAGCTAATGCCAAGTTCAAGGAAAGTTCTCCCTACAAATACAGTTTTTTGCACTTGTTCCAGAGAACCTGGTTGAATGACTCATTGGAATTTTGAGTCTTTCCATGCAAACACTTTGAAAGCAAATCATCCTTACTCAGATCTTTGAATATTGGTTCCAAGATGTCCTTAATGCAGACAGGAAGATTCACTTTTGGCTTATATGAGGTTGTTTTGCTGGCTGCATCTTTTTGCCATTTGCTCCAGGTAGTATCTGTTCGTGGGCAAAACTTATGACGCTCAGCATCTGGTATATCTGTACAGTGAAATAGAACAGCCGCTACAGCCTTCTTCATTGGGTAAAAGTTTCCAGAACTTTCGCGTATTGCCATTCCAAAATAGTTCTGCAATGTATTTATTGCAACATCAGTTAGTCTTCCCTTACCAGTATGTGGCTTACTATAGCAAAGAACCTTTCCTTTGTATGATGCTCGTAATTGACGCAGTCTTGTACCCAAGCGCTTTTGTACATTGCCAACACCCTCTAACTAGGATATCCTAAAGTCTGGACCATATGGCTTTGCATCTTCTACCTTTAAATAGGATGCACTTTCACCATCCCCCTAATAATTGACATAACGCAGCTTGTTCTTGACTATAGATCTCCTACAACTTTCAATAGCACCAGCAGCTTCCATTGCTCCTGCTGATGACTTGTGATTGATTGAGCATGAATGGCTAGCTTTCCATATCTCATAACCTTCCAATCCTCTCATTTGCTCCCAAGCTATACAGTCTGCAATATTTTGTCAGGACACTGTGATCAACAACCTTGCTGTTCAAAGAAGTTGCAACAACTACACCATTCAAAGAAGAAAAACCTCTCTTCTGCCAGGTTCCATCCACTGCAACTGTAGCATCTGCCACTGTATTCACATCCCTTGCTTTTTCTCTTATCCTGGCACATTCAGTTTGCATTGAATCCTCTGCTATATTTTCATATGCTACAAGCAATTTTTCATTTATTGCTTGATAGGCATTGTATGTCATAGGACTTGCCAAGTTGAGGCATTGGCAGAATTTCTTCATAGCTTCATGCCCTTGCCCTATTTCTCTGAAATCCATTACAAGCATCAAGTTCATGTCAAAATCACTCTTACCTGGGCTAGTAGGCTGTTCTACAATTGGAGAAGTAAAACATCTTTCTTCCAAAAGCAACTTCTGCATTTTAGTTCAATGCACTGTGAGCAGCCATGTTTCCTTGTCATACCTGTTCTTGTTGACACAGATTCATTGCACTCTGGGCATTTGAAAGTGCCATCTACTATTCCTTTCAATACTCCAAAGCAGGGAGGAGGTAAAAAAATGCTGTGAAATCCATTAAAATACTGCTATGAAAAACCATGGGTATAGGAGGACGCCAAATTTAGGGGGGGCTGTAAATTTTCTAGCCGAAATATCAAATAGAAATGGAGAGCAGGCAGAAATGTTTCCCGAATTTCCTATTGTCAAAAATTGTCAAAAATTAAGTAGCGGGGGGAAGGGGCCGAAAATTAGGCATTTAAGAGTATTTTCTTAAGAAGAGTTAGAGAGGGAAAGCATTTTAAATCTAAGAATAGAACATTGTTGTACATGCAAAACAACGTTTTAAATCCACATTATTCCTTATTGTAATAACTCTGTAGTTATTGCGTGCATTCAGCTTTACTCTTTTATTATGTTAGGATAATATTTATGGTTGACAGGAACATTCAACTTTTACATAGGAAACGTTTTGGTGGCATGTTGAGTGATAAGGAAAAACATATTCTAAACCTTTCGGATTATTCTCTCTCTGATACGGAATGATTTGTTTTGAGTAATGGCCTTGATAGTATTTATAGTTGCTAAAATTATTTATGGTTTTTGTTTACTGTGCTAGATATTTTTTTAGAACTGCTCCCCCTCATTTTGAAATGTACTGTTACGTAGGCACTTGTAATTCAAGTGCCTGGAAGTTGTCACTGACTTTCTTGATGTTGCAATTTCGTTAATCAAAGCTTTTGTAAAAGATATGAGTAATGTTGCTTCATTGAATGCCACCTGATCCTGGGTAGATTTCAACTATATCGCTAATTCTGTAGCATCTTGATGATTTTTCCTGCTTTCTTTTTAACGATTTTTGGACAGTTCTTCTTCCTGCAAATGTTTAGCTTATCTTCGCCATTCTTTGAAAACATTGGTTAATAATTCGTAGGTCATTATTGGCGAAGAATCCTATCTCTTTTCACCTGTTTTCACCCTACTGCTAAGCACAAAGCTTTTCCTAAGCATTTTGTAAATTTGGCCTGTTTTCATTCTTGCGACGCTCTAGGGATATTTCTTTTCTACCTTGAACGGTAAATATTTAGAAATCCAAATTCATATTGACAAATGTGTCAAGTCATTATCCGCATTATCTCCTCCCTTGAAGGATCGTAAAAAGAGGAGGAGATCAAGAAAAAAGCTATATCGAAACGCTGAAACCGGCCAGGAAATAGTCGGTGATAAAGACCATGACGTAATTGGCGACAACGTGGATGAAGACGCTGAGAATATAAACGACCAATTCGCCATGACTGTTGGAGGAGGTGGGAGCTTGCTAAGGCACGTACGAATATGGTCAAGATGTATGATGGATCTTGTTAGGAAATTAAATAATTTCCATCAGCCAGGTAAATGTATTGCTCTATTCCACCAGGTATCTTTCCAGGCTTATTGAAGCTATTTCGAACTGGTGGAGAAGGGCCTAGGCATGTGGGAAGGACATTCTTTATTTTGTGGCAATTGTTGTCTTGGAATCAGAGCTTTGAATACTCCGTTTTCCTTCACAGTACTTGTTAATTGAACTCATAAACGTAAATATCAAGGTTGATAGTACATTTGAATAAATACTCCAGTGAGAATAGACTTTCATTGTGTATGTGTTTCGAACGTAATTTATTATCAAGTAATAGCTTATAGTATTCAATGCTATGACTACTCTCTGTTTTTATCAGCAAGCGTGAAATTCAATGCAAAAGTATTCTAGAATACTATATTTGTCAGTACTATACGATACAGTGTATACTATGTTGATGTTGAATGCTGGTGCTGATTTTGGTGAAAGGCTCTGATGACTTTTTAGAGGTCAGCCTAACACTATACAAGGGCTCATAATTCACTTGGAAAACCTGGGCAAGAAGGATAAATTTAAGTATTTCAAAGAAAAACTAGAAAGTCAGGGAACTTGTATATAACTATTTTGTACAGCATTTGTCATGCAGTTTGGAGATATGAGGTGCTTTATTTCTCCATGTGTTGTAACATTAATGTATTGACATGAAACAATGAAATTTTGAGTTTTTTCAGCAGTGAAGTGCAAAAAATTAGATTTTGTTAGCTATTCTTGTTGTTGCAGTCAGGGAAAAATATATGTATTTAAAAGATCTTTTGGAAAAGATGTAGTTTTGGAGGAGAAAGTTAGGGAATTGGATGCTTGTAATGAAATGCCAGAATTACAGTTCTTACAGTCCACCCTAAATCCTGTACAACATAACAAACTGTAAACTAGTTTTGCTAATTCTTTTTCATCTTGATAATAAATAATTTAGTTTTTCTGGTAGCATATTGCCAGAGGGGAGTGTAATATTTGTAAATATTGAAAGGCCAAAGATTATTGCCATTTGTACACACAATATGGTTCTAAAATGCCTGTAAACAGACATTTTAGAACCATTTTGTGTGTACAAATAGCAATAATCTTTGAACTTTCCTTTCACAACCAAGTACAGCCATTTTGGCTTCAACTTGCTTAACCTTCATTCATTTTATAACCAATCAAGGGTCAATTATTATTTCTTTAGTTTTTTAATGTCATTAAATGATGCAACAACATGTGATACTTATGAATATGTGGCCCATTCCATGTACTGGCAGTCTATTTTTGCTGTTAAAACAGTATAAAATTTCACTATTAATTTTAGATTTAGCAAAATGTCGCATCAGAATTGTTCAAGATCTTTTCCAATTGCCAGTTTTCCATTTTTGACATCTGTCACAACAGTTGCTTGGTGAGAGTTTGTCAAAAAAGTGTTACATGTGTCACAATGAAAAGAGACAGCAATTTTAGTAAGTTCAGTCATATCAAGGAAACCAGTGTTCTCCACAAGATGAACAACAAGTTAATACATTATCTGGTTTCAGAAAATACCTGCCAACAAGATGCCATGTATTCATTTTACCCCATTGCCAAAACACGTTGAAGGTTTTTGATAATATATATAAATTTTGGTTGTAATAGGTTTCAAACTGTTTTGGGGCTAGGAACTGTTCATTTAATTTTTGCAATGTTTTTATAACAAAGCTTAGCTACCCAGCAGCTACCAATGCTTATTAATTTTCATGTATTCCAGGCTCAAGCAAAGACCTTTGCAGACCATTGATGGTTAAAAACAACCAGTGTGGGACCATTCCATTCCCTGTATTGGATGTTTTGCAAAACTACCAAGATACATTTCCATTTGTGAAAGATGATAAAACAGGGAATATCAAATATGTTACTGTTAATGACCAGCTCATTACTGCTGACCAGAGAACACAAGCAATTGACATTATTATAAAGCAATTTAGAGAGAAAAAGTTATTTGTTACATTGAATGGCTGGAGAGATGAGGTAATCATTAACTCAGCTGATCTTCTATGTATTGGTATGGAATGTCTAGTTAGTTGCATGTTATCAAGGTTTTCTCCATAGCAAATAAATAACAATGGTCTACACAAAAGGCAGGAAATGTATGTTGTTTGCATCAATATTGTTTGGTATAGGAGGCTCTGAATGAGCTGTAAGTGCTATAAGCTGCTCTTGATGTTTTCATACTATGCAGTTTTGTTTTTTTTGTAAATAATTTTATCTTTGGACAAAAAAGCCACTTTTTAGTAATATATAAGTTTTGCAATTACACTACATACATAACCAATAAAAGGACTATACCATGAGGAGCAAAGGACTATGACTACCCCATGGCCTATACATAAAAGTACTCTACACTAAATTTATGTTTAAAAATGACTGAAAGGAAAGGGGCATGAGTGGAAGAAGGGAAAACTTAACTGACTACAAGAAGAACAGATGTAGAAGAAGCAACAGTAGAATTTAATCTCAGGGGTGTTGTGGCAAAGCACAAAGCTGGGTGAAATTTAAATCATTTTCCATAAACTATGGGGATTGGGAATGTTTGATTTTAGACTGCTCTCTTGTGCAAGTCATGTAGTTGTGCACAAGGAAAAGTGCACAACTACATGACTGCTGGCCAGAGACACATCTGACAATTTTGCATTAGAAAGGAGGCAGTTTTGGAAATTCTGTTTTTCATCAGGCTCTACAATCAGTTTTTGAAGAAAACTTATAATACTTGTGAGGCATTCTGGCAAAAATCTTCAAGGCCAGAGGTATAAAAGCATCTTTTCTTGTCCTTTTCTTTTGAGGCCTGAAAGTGATTTTTCAACTTGAATGAGAGATTATGAAAGGTTTTGAATTGAAAAGCATTCTTTTGTGTACTGTGAGTTTTTTCTTGACGTGAATAAAGATTGAAAGGAAGCCCCCCTCCCTAGATTTTCCGGAGATATTTACCTGAAGAGTTTTTAATAAATTTTAGTAGATTTATTATTTAATGAATTGAGTGAAATTTTCATGTCAATGGCTTAAGAACCTATGATACCCTGTAGTAGAAATTTATTAGTTCAAGACATTCAATGGTTATTTATGTAACAGGAATTAAAAACTGGTATGTATTTTTGCAAAGGCTGTCAAAGTTACAATAGCATTGCACTGTTACAGCAGTTGTGCAGTAGGGGGGGCCATGGGGCCATGATATATCCCCACTTTTATGGTAAGTAGCGTTTTTAGTATACAGGATATATAACTGATGTATACAGGATATATAACTGATGTAGCTTTAAGCCCAAAAACTGATGTAGCTTTAGCTTGGCCCCCCACTTTTAAAGTTGATGCACGGCCCCTGTGTTAGAGTTACGATAGCATTACTGTGCATTTCCTACTGAGAAAAACAGATGAAATGTTTGAATGGTTGTTAAGAGAAGAATGATCTTAACAGTTTTTTATTGTTTTCACTGCCATTCTTACTTTTGTATCGAATTTTGCAGCTTGGACTTTTAACAGTGTTTAATTGTAGGTTGTGAAGAGTTTCTCATCGATTGTGTGTTTTTGTATGTTTGACAGACGACGTGCTTTATAAAATGACGTGCTGATATCCAAGATCTTTTCATTCTCTCTTGCTCAATTTTTTCTAGACAAATGACACACCTTCTGTTTTATTATGTGTTATAGTTTTTGTTTTGTTTACATTCTTCAGGTATACCCAGTTTCCTCCTCATTCGGTGGTGAAATTTATTTCGAATTGGAAAGATCGGCTACATGTAAGTGTAATGTTTATTTTATGTAATCATGATTGACATCTTAATCCCTGTATATATGTAATCCTTGTAGCCCTGTGATTTTAGTTACGATTAGAGGTATGCAAGAGATACACGCAGGTTTCCTCACCTCGTCTAGTGAGATTTAGCGAAACATTAAAGTAAGTATATCCTCGAATTGAAAAGCGTTTTGTTTTTATCGTTGTGAAG
>OLMO02000001.1:15910958-15967774 GCA_900291935.2 Cassiopea xamachana | reverse complement strand
TGTGTGTGTCTGTGTGTCTGTGTGTCTGTGTGTCTGTGTGTCTGTGTGTCTGTGTGTCTGTGTGTCTGTGTGTCTGTGTCTATTTATAACTTTGTGTCTATAGCATTCCTTTGGCCCTTCTTGAAGCAACTGCTCTCAAATCTTTAATACTTTGTACTATTGTGATACATCTAGCAGGGTTTCGTGGGAAGAACATGATAGGAGTGCTAAGTATCACACATCTGAAACCATCCAGGCGTATGGTGGCGTGCAATAAAAGCTAGCTTGAAAGCAAATGTCCCTGTGTTAACGAGCTCTGTCGCCCAGTAAATAATTGCATTTCTGCAGGGATTAGGTGTTAAAAATTGGCAGAAATAGCAAGCAGTGAACATTGCATTCATAATAAGAACCCACGGAACTCGCAATGTCAACTTGCCACTTCAGAGCAATTAAAACGTCCGATGTTTTGCACACCTCGGAAGTTGCAGGCGTGCACCAGGGCGTGCGCGTGCGATCCTTCGAAAGCCTGACGTCAAATACTGGAATGAAACCTAAAATTGAAGTCTAATGATACCAGCAAGTGTTCATCAATATATGCATCGCATCAGTTTAATATGGTGAGAATCGTTTTCAATGTATTGTGGTCAAGGTGGAACAGCAAGAAAATGGTTGGGGAACTGGAAATATTTTTACTCAACTTATGATTCAGACAGATTTTGATCGCCAGTTTGTCTCATGTTACCCTCGCGCAAAAGTTTATAGTGTCTATTACCCTAGAAAAGTCTAGGTAACAGTATGTTTTAGAGAATAGGCTCATATTTTGCTCTGTCTATGAAGCTAGAAAGACTACAAAGTGAAATTTCATGAAGTTGTAGCAACTCCAGTTTGGTTACTTTGTTTTCCATGTCATTCATTACGTATACTGATTTTTTAAATATATGTCTTCGCCATCATTTTCCACACGCACACACTACCCTCACATCACGCTAACGTCAAAGTACGTCATAGCAACTTATCTCTTGTTTACGCTATCCCACGCTTTTTCACTTCAAAAAACGATTGAAAATGTACTTGATCAGCTGACAATAAATCAAACACGACAAGAACAGCCTAAGGTATATTTTAATTTTTGTTATTGTAACGAAACCATTTTGACTATGATGTATTGCATTATGATATCGATTGTCATGCCTGAATACACCCTTCCTTTTCAAACAGCACTTTTGGTATCTCAACAATATATGTCATTCTGGGGGAAGAAAAGCTTATTTAGTCATGTTAAGAAGAGTTAGTTGTGGTTTTCGAAGGAAAGGTTCAGAGTTGTTTTTTTACTACCGCGAATTCTAACAAAAGAATAGGGATTTTCATTGTTATGAACTTTAATATTTATACGTAAATGCAAGTAAAGGAAAGAAAAACTTGTAATTGCTAAAACGTCAAATCGCTTTTTGCAGGTATCGCTTGTCCTTGCATGATTAGTTGCAAGTATGTGCAAAGCAAAACAGCGAAACACAGCAAAGCAACACAAAGAAAGAGGATATACCTTAGGCCGTTTAATTTTTGCATTAGCTTGATTTAGCGGGAAAAAATAGCCCAGATTTAGCGCAAGTTTAATTTAGCGAAAATGTACCCTATCGCTAAGATCGCTAAAATAACATGGCGCAAAAATCAAACGGCCTAAGGTAATACAGAAGTACCTTGTTGTATGTGTCGCAAAATCTCTAATTAAACGGCCTTTTCCAACGGGTCCCTCTTGAAGTGCGAACTGCAAAAAAGCTTTTTGGAAATGACATGAGCTAAGTGCAATAGAGACTGGAAGCTATTCGTGCTTTGTTTTCTCTTAGCACTTCTACTGCAATGAATTATCTTTCAAATCTGCATCTTCTCTTCTCTGTTCTTCTAGAACACTTTCCCAACGTGGAAGGAATTCCCCTCTTGGCTGGAAATTGAACTTTCCTAAGGGGGGGGACTGGAAGCTATTATCATTGAACACAAAAAATACTGAAGAAAAGATCACTACATTGGTAGGCGTGTCGTGGAGGAGAGCTCAAGGGGCTCAACGTTTCAGCGCCCATCTATCGACCATATGTTAGGCTGGATAAATTCTGAACTGTGCACTTGCAAAATGGGCTTTTTCCTTTTTTTAATACTTTCACATATACAGCAGTAGTGTGAAATTTAAAGAAGCAAAGATAGATAGAGAGAGATAGATAGAGATGAAAGGGAGATGAAATGACGCTTGGAACATCATCATCATAATCGTTGTAGAATTCTTGGATGCACTCCTTCGTTGGGCAACTTTATACTTGGTCAGGATTCCTTAATGCACGAGCGGTCTTTAGAATCGTAATGGAGAGAGTAGACATTTTAATAGCTATTAACTTTTATCTTCATTTCAACTTCACTGTACAAATGGCTCGACTAGGTGACTCGCGTCCCAGCCAACGAACTCTAACTCATGATTCATATAATTCTAGTTCTAATGCTCATCTTAACCTTACTCCTAGTTCTCTTCAAAATCCGATTTCTCTACGAGGGGTGCGCTTAAATAATGTAGAATTACTGATTTAGGATGCATCAGCATTTTTGCCGACAAAGAGTAATCGTTACTCAACATAAAATAAAATAGACAGGTATTGCTAGTTTATTCTATTATACATAGTCTGGTCGTGTATGACGCAAGGGTAAATAATCCTTAATCCATAAACATTAGAATGGAATTCTGCATACCGTATTTCCTCGAAAATAAGCCACTGCTTATTTTTTCTTAAATGAACTTTTTCCGTCTATTTTTGAATCGGCTTATTTTCGAGGTGTTTTCGGAAAAGAGACATGAACAAACACGATAAGAATAATAACACTAAGTTTTTAAAATGTTAGTAAATTATTCCACAAACAGAAATTGTCAATTTTGTAGCACAATGCCAATGTCTTCTTCTGAAATATCTAACAAGTCGTCAATTACAATTTCGTTACGGTTTTCCTCCCATACATAAACAAGCTCCTCTAAGTTCTCTGAAAGTGGTCGCCTGCCAGAACCAGGTAGTTGTTTGGCTTTTGAAAACCCAATTTTTGATAACTTTATGGAGAGAATCCGACTGATATTTCCACCTTCTAATGTTTTTTCGTCGATTCCGAAATTTCTTGCGGTTGCACTGTTTGAACAGCCTTTCTCTGTGATATACTTCAATACTTCTGCTTTAAATTTCGTAGAGAACGACTTTCTCGTAAGAGCCATTTTTACAAGCAATAATTTTCAAAAAGATGTATCACAAAAAGAAATCAAACCGAATACAAATCGAATCATGTGTGTTGCAATGGTTCCATTGCGTCTCGGCTTATTTTTGAAGGTCGGCCTATTTTTGTGGTGTCTACTAAGATATCTCGGGCTATTTTCGAATCGGCTTATTTTCGAAGGTCGGCCTATTTTCGAGGAAATACAGTAATGCACAGTCATTATTATGGGGTTTCCTATGATTTGCCTAGCTTCACGAAATTACTACATTTGTATTGCCTATATCTAACCTAACTTATTTCTTAACGACTAATATAAAATACTTTTGGACTTATACGTGCGACTTGCAATTTAATGAATAGAAACTACCGATATAAACATATGCTTACTTTTCCTGGAAACCACAATGATTCTGTTGGCTCATTTCCAGTCGAGCTCTCGACGTATCTCACGAACAACTAATATGTGACGGCCCTCTCAACCTTTCGCAAGCCTTGCAGAGTCCAAATACCTAGTAAACCAACGCGATACGACATAGACCTCTACAGTCTTCTACAAGCACAGTGAGTCTAAATACCAAATAACTAAATGTGAGACGTCCTAATACAAGATGCAAGTACTTTCGCATGCTACTTTATCTGTCCTAATTTTCCATGTATAGCTCCGTACTTTCATTTATAAATTAACAGTATGACAGTAGCAAGCAAATTGTTTCCAGAAATCCAAAAATAGCTGTTGCGAAGGGCGTGTGTAGGGTTCATGATGGGAAGCCCCGATGCTAAACAGCAAGAGCAAATTAGAGAGGCACCATATAGTAACATTTAATTAAGACATTGACTGATTTTGTAAATTGACAACCATCACTATTATGTATGTTTTATGTATCTGTTGTTTCTGTTTTAGTCGTTAGTTGTCGTTCGTAGGAATCGTTTGCAGTAGTAAAGAGTTCAGTTGTGTTCAATGTAAAAGTATTCTTCAGTAAAGCATCAGTAAGAGAACCGAACCTGCAGCACATGGGACAGCCTTGGCCCATGTAGAAACAAGTTACACGTGGTCTATTTGTTTTTGCACCCCCTTCATACAGTTCTAGGACGGCACCATTGTACATTGGATAATGAATTGACGTCTAATGATGCCAGCTAGTATTGATCCATACACGCATAGTGTGAGTTGAACTTAGTCAAAAAGTCAGTCCTTTCCCGCGCCCATTGGCGCATAGGGTGGCGCCTATCTCCGCTTCTATAGCCCTAGGCTGCGCGTCTGCGAATGCAGTGAAAGCTACAGCGGGGGGCTGGTCCACTGGTAGCTCCGCGAGTTTAACTTTCCCACTCCATTCTCATGTCTCGAGCGCCAGACGAGAAGGCAATGAGTACCATTTTTAAAGTCTTTGGTGCGAGTCAGCCGGCGCTAAAACCCACGACCTACCGGTTGTGAGGCAGACGCTCTACCACTGGGCCATCACTCCGGTAAACCAGGGTAGGCCATGATAGGATAGGATGAAAAGCACAGTTCTAAGCAGTACAATACTAGTCAATTGTCTTAGGGTCAATTCCTTTCATTGTATTGTAGCCAGGGGTGAACCGCAAAGAAAAAGATGAGAAGCACAGTTCCAAGCATTACAATACTAGTCAATTGTCTTACATACCGAGCTTTCCGTGAGCTTTCGTCCAACCCTATCTTCTGAGCATTACTCATTCAAATGTCACATTCTCAATCATTGTTCACGATAAGGCATCGGTTAAATGCATAGTTATTCAATACAGTATTACACTTGCAATACTTTCTGGGTTGCATTGTTTGGTTTGTAAAAAGATTTTTTTATTTATGAACGGGTAATCAAGCAATCCTTTCTTTTGAACCATTCTACCATAAAATATTAACTTGTAAAGACTGCACTATAATAGACAAAGAGAACAGTTGCATGAAGGAAGGATATCATAATTTGCTAGTAACATGACTTCTACTTCGGGACAGAGAGTGAAATTCAAGATTTTTATGGTGGCTGTTTTCTTTTCTATTGGCTTTTTCGCTTGTGGGTATCTGTGGATGGAGCAATTGCATTTGAGACCCAAAAGAGTAAGGGCTTATCCAAGAAGCATTACGCCTAGCAATGAAGTTGATCCATGGAGGGAGATTCCCAGCTTAGAACTGGTAATACGAACAAATAGTGAAGAAAAGTTCATTAGATTATACTTAACATGGTTCCTCAAGAGCTTAGAACTCTTCTGGCCAGAGCATAGACAGAATGTGACGCTTGTTTTGGATGACGAAAACAAACAAGATCATGATACTGGCACTCGCTTGTCACAAAAGTGGCCCTACCCGAAAGTATTTTATAGAATACCTGGAGATACTTCCATTTATACTAATGATCAGAGAAGACGAATGTTTCTCAGCTATTTCTATCCAGAAGAATATACAAGTGCTGAATATGTTGGATTCGTGGATACCGATACAATGTTTACAACTGTCGTGACTCCCAAAATGCTGTTTGTTAATGGAAAGCCAACTGTTCAAGCGAGAATCGGACAGCCATTCTATCAACAAGCCTTGGAGTGCTGGTCAGATGTAACTGAATATTTTGTAGGAAAAAAGGAAGCATTGCAGTGTATGACGTACTTTCCAGTAATATTCAAAGTACAGCATGTTGTTGAGTTCAGAAAGTTTGCAGAGAAGCGATTTGGTAAACCGTTTCTTCAAATCTTTAAGAAGAGCTTTGACTTTCCGAACCAATTTGTGCCAAAGGGTGACTGTGTTTGTCAATACAGCATCATATGCAATTATTTATGGTATTATCACAGAGGCGAATATGATTTTAATTTGCAGATGAATCCAAACCTGAATTGGACAGGAGATCGTCGTCGCGAATCTCAACAGTCTCTCGAATACTTCAGAAGCATTGATGCGAGCCTTCTTATACCGAAGCCTAGGGTAGCAATACATGCAAGGCATTACATGGAACATGGAAGATATATAACAACATACGGTGACATGACGAAAGATCCATATTTCTCACAACTTAAGTACAGACTAAGAGAAGGCCTGTGTCATTCCATATGGTTTGACCGGTGCCCAGAGAAGTGTGTGGGTATTGATAAGAACTCTGTACAGCTATCAATATATTCATTTGAGATGTTTGACTGGGCCTGGGACAAGAGATGTTTTAATGAACAGAAAAAGCATTATGAGGATGTGCGGAAGCTGATTATTTACAATGAAAAGCGTGGCATCAAAATGTTTGGTGTTGAAAAGTATTCGGATTCTTGCAACGAAACGTTTGAATTTGTATATTGAGACAGTACATCCCACCTTGGCTAATAATTACAACAAAAATTGTACCAACCCGGTTTTAGAGCAATACAACAAAAACTGTACGGACGCAGCCCCAACCCACCTGGACCTTATTAGCACCCCCGTTTGTTAATTTTAAGAAAATTGAAATTTTTTGCAAACCCCTCATTTCATTGCTTTCTTTGTTCGTACTATTTATGCCCAATTTTCATAGCAAAATAGCGTACTGCCGTAAAAATTTTAGTTTATGTTTTATGACAACTTGTTTTTGTTCTTTCCGTCCTTGTGTAGTCATTTAAAACCTTTTCTCAAATTCTGACCCCCCGAGAATCTGGCATTTTTTCCGACCCCCGTTTATTTGGCACTTGATAGTATTGAAAACTAGCCGACATGAACACCCCCTTCTATTCGCACCGCCCCTTCTATTATAATTTGGCCGATATGAACACCCCCTTCTATTAGAGACACTAGAGTATTGGCCAAGTTTTGACCCGATTTAGGAGAGCACGTGTGGTGCAAAATAGCAGTAGTTTTACATGGAATCCTCAAAAGCCCGCTTATTACCCTCACATGTCACCCAAAAGATAGATTGTGGACATTTTTAAAGTACATATACTCTGAATCCTTGATTGTGTTATACCCATTATCGACATTTTGGATTTAGGAAATACAGAAAACACCAACTTTTGCAGCGGATTAATTAATTTAAAGCTCAAAACATCATTTCTGTAGTGCAAGTTTTGCAACTCGTCGTACTTAATCGCTTCACTCACAGCATCTCTCTACATATATCATAACACAAACTAAGTATTATTGGCCATATGTCATGCAGGAAACAAGAGAGCTGAGACCAAAATTTCTGCACAAAATTGAACTTAAGGCCTGTTCATATGAGGTGGGATAGCCCACTCAGGTGAGATCTCACTTGCATTGCTAATCCTATATAATAAACTAATTTCGTTCGTATGAGAGGTAGGCCAGCCCACTGAGATGAGATTCCACTCGATTATCGGTGGGATCCCACTCAGGTGAGATAAATTTTTTTCATATGAACGTAATCCAGTGGGCCAGCCCACTCAGGTGACATGATTTTGGGATTACTGCGCATGTTGAAAAAGGGTCTGAAAAACGCACAATACAAAATGGCTGCCAACAACATCACTAATCTACACTTGAACTCTTCAGACGAGGTAGTGCTGAAGGAAGAGACTTTTGTTGGACAATGAGGATGATAGAAGATTTAATAAACTTTTTAATGGTTATAACGCTAAGATGGAATACCAGAATCTAGACTTTAATGCTGATATGCCTCTACAGATTGATAAACTTGTAAAAAAAGCTCAATAGAAACACATTTTGCCAGAACTGAACACGAATCAAATAACAAAACAACATAACCGAGTAAATATCTCCAAACACAGCGGCAGCTTAATTCAAACAATGTAGTGCAGTTTGCTAACAGCGATAAGTAGCATTCATGTAAATAAATCGAAATGAGTCATTTCCAAGTCTCTAACACAGATAAATGAAGTTAGAATGGAAATGGCAAGGAAATATGAAGATGGTGAATTCGGCCCAGTCACCGTTACTCATCCGAAAAAACCCCTCACTCAGTTGTCTATTGATGAAAAAGTGCTTACTTCAAAAGCAAGAGAATTGAAAACGGCCAGATTCAACAGGGCCACCAGCGCGTGCAGGAGAAGTGAAGGAAATACGACAAGGGCGTGCAAAAGCAGTTACAGTTGGCACACCAAGTGGCAACGGAAAAATTGTTTTTCAGTTCTATGAGAAGCTACGCGAAATTGGGAGGCTCACCTTCCACAGAGCCACTGCCTTTCGGAGTGGAAACAAGGAGCTTTGTGTTAGCAGTTGAGCAGTCTGAACAAACGGCAACAGATAATGAAATTTAAAAAAAGGTGACGACTTAAATGAAGATGAAGAAGATTATCAGATAGAATTCCCAGCAATAGTTCAGAAGAGAGCAGCCACTAAACCACTACCATTATTAGTCGATAATAAAAATAAACATGTAGAAAGAAACCTGTCAGCTGCACAAAGAGACCACCTAATGATGAATGAAGCAAAAGAAGAAAGAGAACTGAGGAAAGATCTTGGTAATGCTATTCGGGATTCATCTTCCTCATTCAATGAAGCAATGCAAAGCATCAGTGGTTGTATCACAGGGTTGGCAAATAGCATTGCCAAATCCATGGAAATGCTATCACGTGACATGGTAAACTCGCAGCATAACCATTCACAACCTATGAACCAGAACTTATTTTATCCACCACGGAAACAACTCAGCTGGTGGACCGCTATGTCAGAAGGTGATGTGCAAGAGCCGTATGAGTGGAACTGATGCATGCTATCAATACGGAAATTATAGAAAATAAAATGAGACTGCATTTCAGACATTAACATGAGATGAGTAGAAAAACAAATTCTTCCATTTATCACTGAGAGATGTACTTCATTGTTTTCATGATGAAACTTAGGTTGCACAAAATGTCATAGTTTACAGCTATGTATCTCTAACAAAATGTTCCCATAATTTTTAACAGTTGTAGCTAAGAATCTCCTTGTTCATATATTTGGGGGGATTAGGCAATTGGTATCATGGTTATTTTATTTGAAATATATTTCTAGTTATTACATAAGAGGCAGTCGATGCTTGGTATTTTAATTTGAAAATGTTACTTTTGTGGGTCTGGGACAATTGGCCTAATTTTGAAACTTCCGTTAATTCCATCATCTTTAGGCTAACAGAAGATAATGTTTAAATGAACATCTCTGCCAAAATACGATCGAATGTCCTCTTATTCTATTTGGCATCCTTTATTTAATATTTTCAGCTGCTAGGCAATACCTGTGTAGTTTGTCGATGTGTTTCTTATAATTTCACATTCACCCGTATTGCGTGAATAGACTGTATCTGGAACAGATTGTTGTGTTCTCTCGTTGCTATAAACTGCATCAATTTGACTTTGAACAAGGTATTCATCTATGTAAATCTTCCTTCCTTCACAATAATTGTGCAGTACGCAGCAAGCATACACAAGCGTTGGTACTGATGAGAGCTTCAGATCAATTTTCTTTTTCAGTCGTCGAAATGCGCACTCAATAGAATTCCTAGCAGATCTCAATAAATTGTTGAACACAACTTGGTCATTTGTGTTACAACTTTCATACTCCTTCATACAAAATGGAACCAAAGGGTAGGCTGGATCCCCAATTGAATAATTTGGTACTTCAACACTTCCTGGAGTAAAAGATTGGAAGAATCATGGGGTCTTGCTCTTCCTAATGTCATTATTCACTCTTGAATTTGAAAATACTTTGAATCGTGGACACTGCCTACCCAACGGCAGTCAATATCCACGAAGAGTCCTCTTTAATCACAAACTGTTTGCATGTTAGGTGAAAAGAACGCTTTATAGTTGTAAAAATCCTGGGAATTTTCAACAGGTCTTTTCAATACAATGTGTGTTCCATCAATAGAACCAAAAGCCTGAGGCGTCCCAAGCTTTGACTCAAAAACTGCCACTTTATTTCTCATCTCTTCCTAGGCATTCATATGTATGAAGGACCGAGAATTTTGCAAATTGCCTTGCATACTTTTCAAATGACTCCAGACACTATTGACGGCAAGTCAAAATGTGTTTGCAGTCATACACAATGTGCCTGTGTCCTTCAAGTAGTAAAGTGTTACAGCCAACTTTTTCAGCACTTATGGCCCTGCTACTGAGAGATGTAGGGTCTGGTCTGGACAAATGGATGATCTTAGTATTTCAACCAATCCCTCAAAATTCTGATCTGTTCATTCTGAATTTTTTTCCATGTTCCTTTTGGGAGCTCCCATTTGGAATATTTTCCCACCATTGGTCAGTTCGACCTGGTATGTACCAACAAATTCTTATCTTTCATAAAAGCCTCCTCAGTTTTGCCTCTCGGAATTTCTTTAAACAGTTACTTCTATGAGTAGCCAAGGTTGCTATTGCAAAATTCCTAGCTCGCATTTCATGAATTTTCCAAAGGAACAGAAGTCCATAACGCTGCAGTGTTAGAGCCAAGGCGATGCTTAACTGCGTAATTAAATTACCAAGGATAATACGTTTGTTTATGGCCATATTTCATGGAAAAGAGGTCACGGAAATTAGGAAACGCGCCAAAAGATTATCATTTTCAACAAGAGGCTGGCCTACCTAAGTGATATGGAAAAGGCTTTTATTTTGATCTCGTACTGCATTAAAAGTTTTGACGGTGACATGGCGACAAACCATTCTTGGCAAAAGTGGGGGGGGGGGAGCATTTGCAATAGTTATCTAGGTTTGTAGAGTATATTAATAGTTACCATCAGACAATAAAATTTACAACAGAGAAATCAAGGGATAGGGTCAGTCAGTTATTTAGATTTTGCAGAAGAGCTCTTGTCACCCATGCCACGTCAAAAAAGCCATCCCATATGGACAGGCTCTTAGGATTAGAAGGATTTGTTGAAATGAGAAGAGTTTAGAAAAAGGTCTGAAGAATGACTGTAGTCGGTTGGTTAGTAGATAGGGGTTATAAGGAAGATTTCATGAGGGAGAAGATAGATAGTTCGTGCTAGTAATGTAGACAAAAAAAGACTCTTTATTCATGAGGGTAGATGTAGTGACAAGACAAAGGACCAGGTCCCATTAGTAGTGGCATTCCATCCAGCACTTAGTGAGCTTAGGGAAATAGCTAAGAAACTTCATACCATGTTGGATGCTTCTGGAGAGCAAAGGAAATATTTTAAAGAGCAGCCTCTTGCGGTCTTCAGACGAGCACCAAATCTGAAGGATAATTTAGTTAGGGCTAAGCTTCCAAGGATCCAGACAGAAAGAGTAAGGGGTTGTTTAAAGTGTGGTACAGTGCGTTATCAAGTTTGCAGTTTTATGTCAGAGGGTAGCAGTTTAAGTGTACTAATTAAGAAAGTGAGTATGATATTAATAGTAATTTTACTTGTGATTCTTCAAGACTAGTGTACTTGTTAGGTTGTAGGGTATGTGGTAAGCAGTATGTAGTTAGCACTTTTACATCATTTAGAGCTAGGTTCAACAATTATAAATCGTCTAGTAGGGAATTTTCTGGTGGGGTATCAATGACGCAGGCAGAGCTTTTTAGACACTACAGAGGCTAACCATCATGGATTTATAGAGGATAATAGTTTTCAAATTATAGATCGGGTGTTTGGAGTTTCTAGACCTAAGGAGGGATTCTGGCGGTTTAGACTACAGAGCTTTATGCTTAAAGATTTAACGTCAGATGTGTGGATCACTAGCTACTCCCTCTGCATTTTCCCAGCTTAATTGCCACTTTATCTCTTCAGCGTCGATTCAATTTCTATTCCTTTTACCTTCCCACATCTCGCACTCTGCATCATTTCATATGCTCTGTATTATCTTCTTCTTCTTGCCTTTACAGCTTCGGCCCCCCCGTTTAATTGCTTTTGTGATATGTTATTAATTGTTAATTCGTAGATCCCCCTTTGGTAATGTCCATTGCCACCCCATTGTTATGTAGGCAATTTAAGCAGGCCCAATGCAATTCCTTCAAACCGAAGGGTATTTTGGTTTCATGGCACTCGTGATTTTAATGCTTTTTCCGAGCTTTACTTTCTTTGCAATTTTGCAATTTTGGCTCTCAGTTTGATAAATTTTTATAACTAAATTAAGCTATTTATTGGGAATCTATCAACTTAGGGAAACAAACTCTTTTCAAGGTCAAAACGTTAATAGCAACTGATGAGTTCAAGCCGAATTCTGCCTTGGTTATTCTCGACTTTCTTATACGCCATGGTTTTATTGAGCCTGATACTGGTAAGCTAACTTTCTATTTCGTTTGATTCCAAGAAACTTTATCCTTTCATTACTGATTTCAGCTGTTTATGTGCTCTTTCTCCTTGCTGTATTACTGAACGCATCTAAATTCATTCCATATTTCCTAATACAACTATCTTTCTTATTTCCACTCATTTCTCTTCCATTAACTCTTACATAAATTATGGATTATAAGAAACAATGTATGTTTGCTGTATAGCAACCGATGGAAATCCTAATTAACTTCCTTTCCGCCTTGAGAATATATTCCATCTCAATCAGAACATCTTTTGTAATTTCTTCAAACTTCTGTATAGATAATTTTACAGTTTCATTCCTTCCGTTAGAGCCATATTACACCGAATTTGTTAAAGGCATGCATTGCTGAATGATTTATCGTTAGGAAGATATGGAAGTTTATACAAAGAGAAGATTGCGAATGAAGAACTAGTTGCTGTATATATTTTTGAACCATAAATTCTAATTCATGTTTGTCATTTGATACTCATTTCATTCAACTGAAAAATTGTAATTTTGAGCTGTAAATAGTAATTTTTATATGAAGAGAAATACATGGAGTGACGTACTAAATTATTTATTGGAAAGAAAGTACTATCACTGAGCTAGAATCCAAGGTGTTGTCACATTTTTGGGCCTGTTTCATATTGCTACTTGTATAATATCTTATATTTGAACAAATCTTTCTAAAATTTGATTGTTTTTAGTGTCGCATGCTTATATAGCAAGCTGTTTAAATGGTTTTCGCTCTTAAAGCCAGCTGTTATTAGTTCATTTACATATTCGGAATTGCGTCCACATTGTTTGTCTAATTTCAAGCGATAACTGAAGTGCAATCTCATTAGCAGTTTCAAGATGAGATAGTATTTGTTCAGGCAAGATTATTAGTACCAGTGTTTTGCCATCTACCTCGTCATCTTTTACACGTAGTTAGGGCTGAGTAAAGGTCCTTTGTATTACAAGAGAGAGGCTGGAGTTTCTTTAGCATTGTCCTTGATAGCAGAGCAAGACCATTCATAGTTTCATTATGAACATGCAATTACGGAAGATTTTTGTATATTTTATTTCACTTTCTCTTTGCTTATCGACGGTATTGTCAATAGGTAAGTCATGCATTTTTGTGTGTGCCATCGTTAGGCAAGAATGAGTTAAAAGTAACTTTATCGAAGACATGTGCTGATTGTTGATTTGATATTTAAAATGGAGAAACGTAATGAAGTGCTTTCTCATATCTCAAAAAATGTAGATACAAACTTTGTTTTACAATTGAAAGTGTTAGAGTTGTTTTTTTATTTAGTAATCTATCAAATGATTGTATGACTAACTGATCGATAAGGATGATTACTCGATGATCCAAAATTACTTAGATAGTGTCAATGGTTGAGAATTCTCAATAGAATTTTCGGAAACAATTTGAACATCAACAGCTGAAGTGCTCCGTATTATTCCAAATTTGTGATTGTGCCACAAGAAAAGCAATGGTTGGAAAATTTTCTGCCAAAAGTTCTGATAACGCAATATATTATCCTCATACTGAAGTTGATTCAAGGATGAGTCGAAACGTTTAAGTCACACCGTTTATGTTACTCTCAAGTGCCAAATAAACGGGGGTCCCAATAAACAGGGGGGTCGGAAGAACTTCCAAAATTTAATATACGGGGGGTCATAATGAACGGGGGATGGAATTTGAGAAACGGCTTAAAATTGTTATAAAAAGATGGGCAAAACAAAAATAGGTTGTCATAAAGGTTAAAACTAAAATATATACAGAAATAGACTTGGAAATTAGGCGTAAATAGTACTAACAAAGAAAGGAAATGAAAGGAAGAGTTCGCCAAAATTCGATTTCTTGAAACTTAATAAATGGGGGGTCCTAATAAGGTCTGGGGGGTTGGAAAAAATCGAGAAATTAATAAGCGGGAGGGGCGTTTATTAGACACCTGAGAGTACACCGGTTACCTCTCGTTATGGAATAGCCTTCATGATAGAATTGAAACAATAGATCAGTCGTCAGTATTATTTACATCAGAATTTTGTGGTCTCTTTTTGTCGTCGTTCTCTGATACATCAATAGTAGTGTAATAATAATAATGATAATGTTCTGATGGCGATAATATATTTGAATATTGAAGGTTTATTCACCATAATAACTTAGAATCAAGGAAAATTCTTCATTGTTTTCGATGGTTGATGTTGTTGCTTTATAAGCAATAAATTATGGTACGTACACTACTATCAAAAATTTGACTAAATGAGAATATGAATATTACCATCACTGCTTTTGTAGATGTATGTTCATATATTGCTCATTCTCAAATGTTTACGGCAAAATCACCTCATTGCATTAAATTCAAGTCATTGTTTCCTCCGTCACTCCGCCATTTCTATGATTAATGAGGTTAAGCACATAGTTTGTTGTGTATATTTTATGTACTACAAACGAAGAAAATATTTACTTTTAGAGTAGTTATAGTTTTCTAATTGTAACTGCTCAATGATAATTTTCTATGGAAAATTGTGGAAAAATTTGATTGGTACGGATCCACTTTGGATCTGTGACCATTTTTGTTTGTGCTTTCACTGGAATGGATCCAATTTAGCGCATTTACGCGTTTACGCTAGTACAGATCCAGCCTATTACTTGACAGCTAGAACCTTTCAATATTTTATTGGCTTGCGGATGCGCTTTGGATCAGTGAAAACTTTTTCCTAACATATTGTGCGAGTGAAATGCAAACAGTTTACTGCGATTGCGAGCATAAGAAGAGCTCTCTGTTGGTATTGGGTACAGGAACGCCTGAAAGACAGTTGGGCAAGGGGGGCTAACAGGAGCAAAAGGGAACCGATTACCATAAGTGGGCAAGTCTAGCCAAGAAATGGAGGGCTTCTGGGGCACTTGTTTGAGAATTTCAGGAGCTATATTTCTCACAATCATCTTTTCCAATCAGATATTGCTTATTTATAACTAATTTTATCTCCGTTCTATCAACGAATACATAATTATGTCAACGTTTGGAAAGTTATATATTGCATTTCAAAAAGGGAACTTTTGATACCCCTACTCTCCAAATAAAAGACAGGATGGGCGCTTGCTCCCTTATGTTCCCCTTGCCGACGTCTCTGATTGGTTATTCATCTCTCAAATTTCTGAAATTTGAGATATTTGCGCCAACCAATTGCCTCTTAGGGATAAATTTCGATACCTCATTTCCGAAGTGTACTTGTTTGGATCGGTTCCAGCCGTTTACACTAGACCTAGACGGGGACAGATCCGCATACGTACACCTTGGAGTGCGATCCAAAATGGTCCAGATTGCAGATCCATATTAGAACAGATCTATCAGGTCCATTGTAGACGGAAAGCTTATATGTCCTGTGCCCATGCAGGTACAGACCCATTTGAATCTGTTCTGCTGTAAACGGAACCTTAATGGTTCTTTCAAGGATACAAAGTCACAGTCAAGACTGGGCGAGGCCTGCTAGCAGGAACTGATGCATCATTCTGCCTGACTACAAATGATCATAACGGTGTCATCGACATATTTGATATAAATGGATATGGAAGCAAGCTAGAAAGAAACAGGTTAGCAATAGTAAGCTGATATATTTGATCTTTCACTGTTAACTCTTAGGTCCCAAATAAGTGGAGGAGTCCTAATTTGTAGGGGGGTTGGAAAAATGAAATAAACAGGGGTCGGAATAAGCGGAGGGGATTTGAAGTTTTGACTAACTGTGCAACAACCAGCACAAACATAAAATGCCCCGATAAACATAACTGGAAGCAAATACGCTTCGGAATCTTGACACATGTCTCATTCACTATTGGGGTAACACAAAAAAGTACCAACTTTTGTAGCTTTCTTCTAGAAAAATTGAACATGTAATGAGCGACGCGGCCTAATAAGAGCGGGGGTTGAAGAGTCTTTCGAAAGAAAGTAAGTGGGGAGAGGACGCTTATTCGGGACCTAAGAGTGGATTTATTTGTAGGGATTCCTCACAATCACCAGAGATAGGGGACTACACGTCTTTTTATAAGAAACAAACTCTCTGGCTTCTTCCTGGGTGTGTCCTAATATTTCTTCTTCAAAGACTTCCAATGACAATAAAAACCCAGATTGGGCAATTATGAAGCAAGAATAAGGATGCTCAGGCAGGTAATGAATATTCATTCCATTTTCTTATTAGTTTTATAAGAAATTTACAAGTAAAAACAGTTTTTGCCAGTTATATTTTGAACTCAGCCTGCCTATGTTTCTGAAATGTTTCTTAATTTTTGCCTGATTCACCTTCATGTTTCTTAAAAAACCTGTTGTTGCCTATATGTTATTCTCATCCCGCTTCTCATCACTTGCTGCTGGTGAGGGGCAGGACTCCCGCGTTCCAAAGTAGCACTTCTGTTGGATTAGTGGGAAGCGGGATGACTGGTATGGACATCTCCAACATGAAAACCATTTGATTACAGCGCAAAGTCGTGGCAAACAACATACGCACCATTTTGCAAACATGTCAGGACCTGGTTGAATGCCTTTGCTTAGCAGAAATCTGCTATATTCGGGAACTTTTCCTGAAAGACCAATAGGAAATTTAGACTACTTTTCTGACTGCTCATCAAATCGCCTTACTCAGTCGGGTAGAAGTTTTACAGCCCCCTTAAATTTGATGGGCTCCTACGCTTATGCTATGAGTCTTCTTTCAACAGCTGGCTTGATGTTTAGTGAGCAAATTACAACAAACTTTCTATGATGTTTATGTTCTAATTAGAGAGCATGTGAATTTACTAATCCTTAATTTGATTCGCTCTTACTCTTTATGCATCGACTGATGCAACGAATACTATCTTAGAATTCATAAAATAAACTTGATGTTATTTACTTTGAAAATTCCGATTCAGCAGAGAATCTTCATAGTTTGATAATTCTTGCTTCTACTTCTTTGCCAGCGAAGATGTTTTTACATTTGAAGGCAGTACAGACCACTCGAATATAGACCACATTAAAGTCCAAAGAATGTCATCTTATGGTCTTTTTGATGGATGGTACTTTGGCTGGGTATGTAACTGAATTGCGATTCATTTCCCATTGGTGATACCTATTTTCTAAATGGCTCGCACTATGTAGTCTTAAATGACTCTGTTTAGTTCTAAATGGCTGTGCTTAATTCTGGCTGTACTGCTGTGATTTTTGTATTGTATTAAAGGGCAATTGGTTAGAAATGAACCACATGAAACTTCCCATCATGCATCAGGAGTATCCACAATGATTGGATGATACCTAGAAACTTAAGTGGATAAAAATAGCCGAAATTCAGACATCCATTGCAGATATTTTTCGCCATTCAAATTGGAGAAGAGTAGAAGATAGGCTCATTCTTTCAGTTAAGTACTTGACTGTCTGTCAGTTTCCCAACGACCTTTCCATGTACATTCTAACAAAAGAGCTTTTTCTTAGATAAGAATTGAAGTGGAAGGATCAGTTTACTACTCTATTGTAAACAAGTGGTTACAGGACAATGTTCCACACAAATATCAGTTGCTTTTAGGTAAATATATGCCACAGTCTAAAGCAATATTCTGCTTCGATGTCTCTTTTGATATATCTGTCCTTGGATCTCTTGATAGCTATTGTTGATATGGCCTTTTTTTGTTCAAAAATGAAAAGAGAAACGGCAGCTGTTAACGTATCTCTTTCCAGACATCCACATTAGTAATTATTTTTTTCAAACTTTCATATGAATGTATTTATTACATACAACAATACACCTCTCATATAATGGTAGTGTACCATTGGCTAATTTGTACTAAACGTGAAAAGTAACCAAAATAATAATGATAATAGACATACAACATAACTCAAAGGTAAAATAATAAGAAAAAGAATTAAATGTTCAGAAGTTCTGGGTTGTTCCATGGTTTATTTCTTTGGCAAAAGATCAAGTATGAGGTCCTAATAGCAATGTTGATGGTCTTCATAATAATTCTTTTCTGAACAAGTTTGTCAAAGCTTAGATCCTGAAGCAACGATAGAAAGGAATCACATGAAGAGCCCATAACACCAAGAGTGCCCATGGAGAGATTAATAAAAGTAACTAATAATAATAATAATACTATATTTTGACAGGGTAGTTCAATCTGCTACAATTAAGCTACTATCAAGAGAAGCCCTGTTGGAAGATAAAAATATGAATATAAATTCTTCCAGAGTTTCTCAATATAATTAGATTAGAAGACAATCGAGTAATACAAAATAAATAGTCTAAGTACTGTAAACAAATGGTTAAATAAAACAGGTAAAATATCGGCATCTAACAAAAGGTGTCCATGTTGTATATATAATAGCTAATCTCTAAAATGTTCTTTTAATGCACCCTTGAAATGAATGTAATATTTTTCAGCGTTTATATGTACTGGCAGAGCATTGAAAATATTTGTTACACTGCAATAGATCCCTCCTTTTCTCCTCTCCGTTCTAAGTTTTGGCATCCATAAATAAATACTGTTTCGTCTTGTTGCTTTTGCGTAATCTGGTCTCTTGAAATATTTATTGAAGACACTTAACATTGTTCCATTTAAGTATTTAAATGCAAAAAGTGCACTCATTGATCTCATTGAATCAACCGATCGCCATCCTCGGTAGTCACTTTGTTGCTGAGGACCACAAATGGTCCTATGTGCTGTCTTTTCGATCTCCTTGAGCTTCGTTTCATTTGTCTCTAACATTGATATGAAGGCAATGCTACAGTAGTTTATAACTGGTTGAACCATGGTTTCGTATATTTCCTTGGTGGCATAGGTGGTAAGTATTGACTTGATTATTCTTAAGAAACCAAGTCGGCTTGAGGCTTTTTTACAGGTATTTGCAATATGATCGTTCAAATTGAGCAACATATCTAAATGACTTCCAAGATACTTGTAGCTGTCGGTTTTAATGATGTTTTTTGAACCAACGTTTATTTATACTTGGTGCATTGTCTAACTTCTCTTTGCTGCCGTTGAGTATGGCCATTTTCAAAGATAAGGATACTTAGCAAAATGGAGAATGCTACAAGTTTACTTCTATTCTCATTAGCTCTGATTATTATCCATTATTTATTATTGCAGTACAGTAAACTCTCGATAGCTGAGACCCCGGATGCCGAAAGTTGTCGAAAGTATGCTGTAGTTTCAAAAAGAAGGAATGAATAAATATTTATTTCTATTCTCATATGGCCTCCTTATTATCCGCTTTTTATTGTAGTGGTTTCTAAAGGAAAGAAAGAGTAAAGAGATACCCATTTACTGTTGGATATACGTAACTCTTTGCATGCATAAACTGTAAGCATGCAGCCAAGCATTTTTATTGTGAACATTTTTGAGAGATTAAAGAGAGTCCGGAGCTCTGTAGGACTTACTTGATGCGCTATTGAAATACAGTTGAAATACGGTTGACATTATTGAAATATGAAGTCTGTGAAAGCTATATCGACTTCTTGCCTTTTAATTTCATTTGCAGTCTTTGCATTTTTGATTGTATCTATTAATTTTACTGCTTAATTATCAACATCATATATAGGCTCATGAGATTGTGCCTTGCTCCTTGTAAATCGACAGTTTTAATTGACTAATTGTTATCTTCCTTGTTGAGATTTCATCTATTTAAAATATTTTCTACTTTATTACCTCTTTACGTGTTATGACTTCACTGCATCCTTTACTGTCTTAATTTCACTTGCAATTTTGTGGTTATGAAATACCTTTCAACGTTGATGGGCGATTCTTCATAGTTTGTCACGACTTCAGTGATGTCCATTAATAATATATTATTAAAGGTTGTTTCTATAAACTCAACTGTAAGTAAACACTAGATCCAGATCCTGAAATGCCCATACACCTTAGAGGCCATCGAGAAATTGCTTAGGACATTGAAGTCTAAATGTGATAGAGCAATGATCCCATTATTCCTATTATACTGGAAGGCATCTGCTAAAGACAAACTCAACCCTTAATCTAATCCTCAACTTTACTCAGAGCTAATTTCGATGCAGTTTTTGCCATGGAGTTGGTTTAGTGGTAAAAACGAAGCGTGGTAAAGCCAGTGATTATGGGCTCGATGTAGCAGCCTGTAGAACTCTCCTGCTCTGCAGGAAAACACTTAGTTATCTGCTTATAAAGTACCTAGAAATCAAGCAGACTTTAAGAAGTCATCTAGCATGATGATATCATTAGCATGGCACAGCTACTTTCAATCTTAATTCCATGCGGTCTTAATGGAGGTAAATTTTTCTCACTTGCATAGCATAGAAAAATGTTATTGATCAATGATGCTTCAGAATTTATTGAGAAATTTCTTATATTAGGTACAGGAGGCTGACAGTTAAAACTCGACTATTGTTTTCAAACAGCTACAAATTGCATTGAACTTGCCAGTATCATCTGTTGCATTAACACGAAGTTCGCTCAACCCTAAAAGCTTCAAAATGTACTGTTGTGCTTCCTTGAGAAAATTTCATTGTGAGTATTATTTGCTTCTTCTTCTACATTCCTATCTCTCCCAGAGATTAAAGTAGAAGAGTGACCTCTGTAATCGCAGTAACTAAGGTAGAGCTCTAGTAGAAAATTTTTAAAATTAACAAAGAAGGTACACAGACTAAGGCAAAGAAAGACGTTGCCAAATAGAAAGAATATGAAGAACATACTATTCTTCTCTACTAACGAGCAGTTTTCTCATTCTACCTTCTCACAGGGCTGCTGCACTTTGTCTATTACTAGACCCCTCAGTTATTTCAGTTCTATCTCTTCTAACTATTTTTCTTCACATCCTGTCTATTTGGCAAAAGTCTTCCTGTGTATTCGTTAGAAGTTAAGAGCTTGGCAGGTGCACTTGTATCTACAAGGTTGAGACTGTGCTCCAGCAAGCGAAGAATGAGCTACGATGATATTGTATCAGAAGCTCAGCAATATATTAAAACTAGGTGTCCCACAGGACTCAATCCTTAGGCTGCTACTTTAAGTTTACTTTTCCAAGATACAACAGATATGATTCAAAAAGATATTACCAGATATGCTGACAACACGTTAAATTATTGTGTAGATAAATGTACCGATTGTGCAGATAATCCCAAATATAGGCAACAGGATGCTCAAAGCTTGAACAAAATCTTCACTAATGAAATGAAAAACTGGGAGGATAAAACTCTACTGATTGATGGGAGCATACTCATTTTCAGATCCAAAGAAAGGAAAAACGAAGGCGTTGGCTTTTAGAGCTGCCCAGTGGCAGAAAGAGGACATATTTATTCTAAACAACGGCTCGATAGTGAATGCTGCTATGTCATATAGATGTTTGGAAGCAGATTTAGTTGTTTTAAAAGAGTAAAATTTTGAAGCAAATGAAAGCTCAGAATTGCTGAGATTTGAGAGACATTTATGGATAATTCCATCAAAGCTTAGATTGCATCAAAGTTTAGAATTTTTGCATATGCCAGTTACAATACATGTTATTCCTTATGAGAACCATGAACATATGAAACATGAGGCTGACATAAGGGAAATATTAAGAAACATAGACAGGCTGAAATTTAGGCAAGAAAGCTTTTGATCAAGCCAAACCCCAAATAGAAGAATCTCTATTAAATGCTTCACTAAAGATGAGGCTGAGATTTGGCAAAAGTCAAGAAACATTTAAGAAACATTGAACATCCTTTTGCTTGCACCATATTTGCCTAATATGGATTGGTATTGTTATTGGAAGTCTTTAAAATTTAAGAGACAATTAAGAAACATTTAACAATTGATTTGACGAAACACTGAGAAGCGTCCAGGCCGAAGTTTATTTTTTATAAAAAAGTTGCGTGTACTGTGTATTGGTCAACCATTGACCGTCAACAGCGTTTTCCTAAGAAGAATTTAGAACTGCACATAAAATCCAGCGATGCTGTGTTCTTTTGGTTGCAGATTGTATAAAACTGCCTAATTTTGGCAAGTAGTGGTATATTAATACTACTACCTCTAACAGTTCTATTGAATATTTCGCTTCTCCTATTAGCTCATTCCTAAATCGACCATTTTTACTGCTATTCATTTTCTCACACCCTTGGGTCACTAAATAATAAGCTTCTGAATTGCACATGCTTTTTTTGTTTGAACTGCACAAATTTTTTTGGAACTGAACATTTCGTGTGAAACTGCACTTTAAAAGTACCCTGTAGATCAACTCTTGCACTGTCGATATAGTATTTACTGTTCAATTCCGCTCTTGTTGTGTTTTATGATGAAGTAAAGCATAAACAAAGGTTTGAATACATTCCTTGTATTTTCAGGCTAGGTTACATCTTTGGTACTTAAATCTTAAGAAAATCACAAGGCTCAACTTTCAAAGTTAAGATCTTTTTTGGGCAAAAATGAATATTACGTCAGTATTACATTTAAAATGTTAAACATAGAATTCAAATTCAAGATTAACAAAGAATTGGTAACCCATTTTAGCCAGTTTATTTCAGTAAAAGTTAAGAACATTTTAAGAAAGCCTCAGACTCGGTTTTCAGGAAAAATTAAGAAAATTGAGGCTCAGGCAAATGATAATATCTTATAAAAAGAAACGTGTATTTTAAGGCTTAAGGTGGGTCAACACTTTCTTCTTATAACAAAAAATAGTATCGATTCATCTTTATGCTTGAAGACCAGTTATGATTAAAAGTTATCAATGAGCTTGTAGATGTTTCCTAAGCAGTACAGCTGCCTGTAAGATCTTTAGATCGATGATCGTACTTGTTGCTACATACTGCGGAGTTATAAACCTGTAACTAACAACTGAGCAACCGAGAAAGCTAGCCGCTATTTACGACAATGCTACGAGAATAATTGGCTTGAGTTCAAAGGAATTCAGTACACTTTCATCGTACATCCTCAAATTGGCCACCCCTCGAACAAGCCCAAACCCTAGAGCTATAGACGTAAGCCCCCATCCAAGCATGTGACTGTAGCTACTTGAGAATATTTTAGTGTTTTATAGAGCTACATAAGAAATTCAGTCATTAATTAACAAAAAATTGTATCTTTTCCAAACAAAGGCTTACTATTGCTTTTATTTGTAGCATCAAGGAAATAGTTTATTGGTGGAGAGGTTTCAACTTGAATGTGACCAACTACCAGATAATACTTTTAAGCCCTCTCAAACAAGCCCAGAGGCGTTGAGGCATCTGTAGAGTGGGGGGGGGGGCAAGTTCTAAGATTTTCCGATAAAACTCGAAACATTTGCTTTTACCAACAGCAAATGTCCGAAACTTTCCGATGAAACATCAAAATTTCCGAAAATCCGACAATTTCGAAAAATTGGAGGGGCCATGGCCCCCTGCCTCCGGCCACGACTCCCCTGAACAACCCCCCACAAAATGTCCCCAGGCAAAAATATAAGAAACTAAGTAAGCCCCCAGTTGACTAACGAGCATGTGTCCTGGTGCATAACATTTTAGACAAAGATATATGTCTGGAGTAGCAAAAAATGCATGTTATAAGAACCACATATAGTGAACTTAAGCTGTCCGAGAGCCACAAGGCATGAAGACCAAATATACACACACTATAATCCAATGGGGTCTCAATAGACAACCGATAAATGATTGTATAGTTCCCTTATTTATTTCCAATGCTAATTGTGATGTAAAAAGAGCCTCACCAAAATAGCTGTTCGGGCAAGCTTTTATGACAAAGCTAGGCTTGCATGTTCTATTCAAAAGAAAATAAACAGAAATATTAAGAACATGAGTTGCAATTCTATGATTTTAAGTGATATCTTTCCGAATAAAATCCAAAGAAAGTCCATGCAAAATCCATTGAAATCCATTAAGATCTGTTTTGTTATTTCATCTTGGAAAATATTGAGAACAGCCGTATTTTTTTGAAGCTTTAATCTTGTAGAAATATTCGTAGCACTGTAATGATAACTCCTGAATGATTTCTATTTTGATGCCCAAAATATGCATTTAACATCGCTATCAGATGTCTTTACTAAAATAATTGCAGATGCAAGATTTAATGGACATGTACCGAGATATAGCAATATATTTGATTATCTTCGTATCGCATTTTATTAAGTCGTAATCTATTTTGCAAGCAGACTGATCAACTTCACATGTCCCCTATAATTCGATAGGGGCATGATTGCATACGTTCTTTTTATAAGAAACCTAGCTCAAAGCCTAGTACTAAAAGTTTCCTAATGTTTGGCCACAATTTAGTTCTAAAAGTTTCTTAAAAGTTTCTTAATTTAGCGAACTAGATAGTTGTGAAAGCGTACGCAGAAGGTGAATGTAGCAGAATTTTTGCCCTATAACAGACACAATGCGTCAGTACGAGTTAAATTCTAAAGCAATATCATATTCACGTTGTTTTAGCACAGCTTTAAGTTGAACCAGGTAACGATTTCAATGTGCTACACAGTTTTTATAAGAAAACCATCATTTTGCCTGAGCCTCGATTTTCTTAACTTTTTTTTTAATTTGAGCCTGAGCTTTGCCTAACATTTTCTTAATTTTTACTGAAGTAAACAGGCTAAAAATGTCGATATTTGGCCAACAGAAATACTTAATTTTGGAAGTTGAGCGTTGTGATTTTCTTAAGATGATGGCCATTTGAGCTTCATTTTCTTATAAACTTAGTTCTTATAAAAATAAGCGTGTATTTGTTTACAGATTTTTAGCTCTTTTCTTGTAGTTCTAAAAATCTCTTCGAGTTTTGGACTGTCGAATGCTTGGTTGCTTATAAAGTGGTTTCTTATAAAAAAGTATGTGTATGCGTATGACCTTATTTGGGGCGTCATACATAATAACGTCATCATAAAGAATATGACGTTTCAGCCTCGTTTTGGTGAAGAGACTATTAACATATGTTAAAAATGCAACTGTAAAGTTTGAGGAAATAAGCTGCTTGCAATTTGAAGTATTCAGTATCTACCTAAGGAAAAATTGGAACATGCATGGGCGAGAATAGAAGTTTTTATATCAAGTGTGGTGTATCCTGGTCGATGCATCTTTTTCCGTCGGTCATTTCATATAGTACATGATGGCGAAGTTTCTTAAATGTAGCTTTCTTTTTCTGAGCCTTCTACCGGTGGTTCTTCCGTGCATTTATGCAAGTGAGCTGTTCTTATTTGATAAATCAAAGGAGCAAGATGCAGGTGCTGAAAAAGTGACCGAAGATGGCAATGGAAGGATAAATGCGGGCATTAATGCTGATCAATCAAGGAAAAGCCAAATTGTAATAAGAAGTTATAACGTCTCCAATATTATCTCATTTGCTAGATAACTTAAATACATAACTAAGAATAGCTAAGGCTATTTGATGGTAGTCTGAAGTGAGTTGTATCTGTTCTCAGGTCTAGTTGCTTTTTAACATTGAATCAGAAGAATCTTGAACCATGATAAGCCCATGCAAGTTTGAAGTGAGCAATAATGTATAAGCGTTTAGGATAATGTAATTTTACAAGCTTGCCTAAAGACATACTTTGTTTAGTAGACATGGCATCATTTGCAGAGACTTAATGAAACAGTAGGCTTAGTATATTCTAAGATTTTTCTGTATATAAATGTTAATAGTGATTTTTGCTGTGTTCATGGTTGTTTATATAAATAGATACTTAAAAGAATCTATGGGTTGAATACTAGGTGGGTATACTTGGATGCACACATATAAGCTGTTGTCAGCTATGGTAGATAGTGCATTATCATTTAGGATGCATAAAATGATGGCTTTATGTAAAGAAAGGTTGTTATTATTCTGTCATTGAATACAAAATAATGTACTGTTTCATTTTTAATGTGAAGCAGAGCAGATCTATATATCAATAGCTGTGTACTTTTGTAGCTCTAAGTTTTGTCAAATTTTTAGAAAATTAGTGAATTAATTGTTTATGTGCTTTGATTTCATAGGAATGGATAAAAAAGCACAAAGACCAACATCAACAGAATGAATGGGATATTGGATTTATCCATGCATTTGCAGCTTCTATATCAGTTATAATTGTCTCTGAACTTGGAGATAAGACATTTTTCATTGCTGCCATTATGGCAATGCGACACCCTAGATTAACTGTGTTCATTGGAGCCATTGGTGCATTAGCACTAATGACAGTTTTAGCTGCTTTTCTTGGCTATGCAACTACTGTCATACCTAGAAAATATACATTTTATATATCTACTGCATTGTTTGCATTTTTTGGTGTGAAAATGCTGAAGGAAGGGTACAATATGGATCCAAATCAAGGTCAAGAAGAATATGAGGAAGTGTCTGTTGAGCTAAAAAAGAAAGAAGAGGAGGTATACTCTAGCACAATATACATATATGCACACATATGCATCTGTATTAATTAAGCTTTAAGCTTGGCTCTGATAGTATGATATACCAAGAGATGAAATGTCTGTGTCCTAGACAAGGCAAATGGGTTATTCCACACCATATGAAACAGTCATGTCACCACCCCCCTCAGAATTGGCTGATTTTTGGCACATGAGTTTCTACTTCTGAAATAAGGTTGTGTATGAAACTTTACTTTAAAATTCCAAACCATTATTGAAATATTGATAATTTGTCCCAGACCCTTTTTGGCATTTTTTTTCTCAGTAACACCACCAAAATTTCATGCTCTTTGTCATTCTTTTGATAATAACTGTTCGAAAATGATTGAGCCACACCCACAAGCAAAGTAATGAAAAAGGAATTGGTGCCATAACTTTTGACAAATCAAGTGATATGGACAACATTAAAGCTGCAAAATGGCACAATTTTCTGCATTTTCTTGAATATAACTATTTCGAGGTAGACACTTGTATTAATTAATTTTAACAAGTTCACTTGCTCTCCAGTCTATTTTTAGCTATACTCTACCCTTTCAGATTCTACTTTGGTCTCTACAGCATAGATATTAGTCATAAATGTGTGCTAGGAAAGTAATCTTAAAGCTTTACTTAACACATACCCTTTGAAAATTGAATTTTCTTAAGAATATTTTAGATGAATTTTGATGGTAAATTGTAGGAGCTATGGCAAAATAACCATCTCCATTTTTTGGAATTTTGATAAGCCCATATGTACACTTTAACTTGGTAAAAGATCAAATTTTGATCAGATTTCCTCGCCCTAAGAAATAGTGAACTTGAAATTTTTAGCTCAATTCCTCAATGGGATCAACAGTTATTATCAAAAGAATGACAGAGTGATGGAATTTTGGTGGCAGCACTGAGGAAAAAATGCCAAAAAGGATCTGGGACCAAGTATCAGTATCTCAACAATGGCTTGGAATTTTAAAGTAAAATTTGACACATAACCTTATCTCGGAAGTAGAAATTCATGTGTCAAAAATCAGCCAATTTTGAGGGTGGTGGTGACATCACCATTTCTTTTTTCGCATGGAATTACCCAAATGTCACTTGCAAGCAAGGATCTTAGACTTTAACAGATATTCTATTGGATATGAGAAGGCATAGTAGAAGATCTTGTGGTTCTCTTTCTCAGAAGTTAGAGAATTTATATCATTGTTAGGGCATAGAGTTATTTGAATATAACAGCCTATAAATTGATTTCTCTTCCAGCTTATTCTCTTCCAGCTATTGATTTCTCTTCTCTTCCAGCCATTTAGTAACTCTATAGGAATTTTCATTCTTGCAAGATTTGAGATATATGTAGCTTTATCTTCAACTGAAGATATGTAGTATGTAGTTTCTACCTTTGAATTGTTTAATTTATTCTTAGATGGACAAACAGAAACCTTCACAAGTTCAAGATGTAGAAACAGGAATTATACGTGATGCTAATCCACAAAAGCCCTGGTATTTTACCCTGCTCTCACCAATTCTTATACAGTCATTTACAATGACTTTTCTTGCTGAATGGGGTGATAGATCACAGCTAAGTACAATAATCTTAGCTGCAAGAGATGTAAGTTTTGTGTTTTTTTATACACAGAGGTTTATTAGTTTGTTGGATTATTAGCTAGCTGTACTGTGTGCAAGCCAAAGATTTGATACCTTTCAGGTTTTTCAACAGAGTTTTGATATTATGTTCATTATTAAGATCTTTGATATCTGAGTGGAAACAAATGAACCATTAATAAGAACCTAGCTAGAGAATTAAGCTGAAAGGCTCTTATTATTTGAAATAAAAATATAAAATTTCAGCCTGTGAGTTCTTGATAACTGAGGTTCTTTTGTAAGATTCTTTTACATGGGTTGTTGTTGTATTGATATGTTCAACCTAGCTTTTGAAAAACAAGTTATGTATTGAATTCTTTGTTCAGTTAGCAATGCTTACATCTTCATATACTCTAACAGAAAATACATCTTTACCATCAGCTCAATGTTGATTTTGAATCAAAACCACAAAGCAGCCAATCTTGGTTCATTGTTGTATTAATATTTTTGCCTTGCAAGAAATTAAAGCATTTATTGTTATGACATGTTCAGGCTCATGAATACTGTTCTTTCTGATCTCAAAGTTTTTATAATACAATCTATTAATATTTTCTTTGCATTGACTGGCTACATTTAAGATTTCTCTCACACTAAGGTGACATATCACAACATATTAATCATCAAAGGAATTATTGTGTCAGTATCATGAGAAAAAATAAAAATGCAAGATTAGGGTTGAGCTAGAAGATAGCCAGGATGTCAAAAGGTTTAAATATAGGAATATTCTGCAGGTAAATGCTGTTTTAATATTGCATTTGTTTTTATAATTCAACTGATTTCAAAGAAATGTAGATTGTAGAAATAGATGCAGCATTAGAATATCAATTATCTGAAGAAGATTCTTTTAGCTTCTTAGCTATCTTTTAGCTTAAACTTAGTTGTACATTTTATCTTATTGACAAGCAATAGTTACACTTAACCTATCTCACCATTATAGCCCAAGACTCAGTTATAGCCCAGTTATAGCCATTACAGCCCAAAATCCAAGACTAACCATTATAACAGGGCCAATGACCTGTTATATTATCAGGACTGCTGGATCAGAAGCAGTTTTGTGCTCATAGTTATTTTTATTACCTCTTTATGTAGTTTATAGTTTCTCATTTTCATTTTTAATTTATGTTTGAAGGACCCATTTGGTGTAACACTTGGTGGTATAATTGGTCATGCAATATGTACTGGCCTGGCAGTTTTAGGTGGTAGATTAATTGCTCAAAGAATATCAGTTAGGACAGGTAAATCTTTGTCTTCAAGTTTTTGTTTTTATTTGGATTGCATTTCCATGAGTCTAAAATATTTTGCCTAAGTATTGCTTTGAGTAAAGGAATATAGACGATGATGTTACCAGGGGCACATTGAAACCTTTTCCAACACATTTGTAGTTATAAAATCTCAAAGCATCTTATAATATCTTAAATCTTACAAGATTACTCAGTGCTTACCTTAAGAAAAAATAGCTATGTTCCTTTCTTGCTACAGAATTTGATATGGAGCTCTGCATCTCATTCTAATATTGTAGTTATTCATATGGTATTTCCTATTTTTGATAAAATTGTACCTCTTGTACTTAACATTTCAATATCATTCACTGTCTCCAAGTGATATGAGATAATTCTTTTAGTAATGCCTCAGATGATAGTGAAAGTTTCTGTTTCACATGAAAAGTTATAGCACATCCCATGCCAATGTATTGACATGCTGTTTTTGGAGAGTATGGTGAAAATTCAACATTTATATGAAAAATGGGCAGCTGGTTATCTTAAATGCCATCAATTGTTGTGTTTTTGCCCTCTCAATATCAATGTGATCTTTGTGTTTGTTATTGTGCCACTCAGCCCAGGAATTCCAGAGAAAGGGTGCAGAGAGAAGCAAGTGGCAACTGGATGAGCACGGGAGCAAAAGAGTCTTTCTGAAGTGCAATAGCTTGCTTTTCAAACATTAACATGGTACAACAGAAATCAATTAAGCTATTTAAATAAGGAATATATGATTGGAAAGGAGAACTATTTACTATATATGATTGTAACAAATATAGCTTCTGCAAAGAAATGGAATGAAAATATTCCAGAGGTATCTTGGGGCCCTAAGTTTTGTCAGCTTGCTTTGATCACCAATGGTAGTTAGTGCCCTTTTACTGCAGTTGGCCCCCTTGCCTCCTTATCATTCTGGCAGCCGTGACCCGTGTTGAAGGTCTGAGGATAGAAAGCCTTCAAAATTTTGATTTTCTCTCTAGAGATGCTACTAGTTGTTATATAGTATTTTTCTGCTTTCTCACTTGAAAGGCTTAGAAAGACTAATTTTTATTCTTTCATTTTAGTAACCATTATTGGTGGAGTTGTCTTCATTTTATTTGCACTGTCAGCATTTTTCTTTGATCCAAACAAGAATATTGGCTGAAATTGGTGAACATTTGAATGTGCACTGCAGGATGCTGATTTTTACTTTTTTTGAGACTCTCATTTATCTGAGTGTGCCTCCTGTTGTGTAAGTTGTTAATTTATGAGCTTATTTAGCATAAGTTTCTTTTTATAGAAAGTTGAGAATCATTTTGCATACATGGCTTTTTTTAGCTCTGAAATGTATCAAGCTTCACTGGGAAAACATACCACACCTGTTGTGTTTTTCAAATTTTCTGATGGATTGTGTTTTGTAGTATAAATAGTAAAATGAACAAACAACATACATGGTGTTTGATACAACACTAAGCTACATCCTTTTGATGATATTTTGCAAATCCTTCCAAGCAAAAATTTAGAACTCTCCCATAGCTATTTTGAAAATCCTCTTTTTTCCCAAACTTTTCAAGTCTTGGAAAATGGCATTTTGAATTTTGATAACTTTCCCAAACTTTCCAAAACCTGTACAGACCCTATAGACACAGTTAGGTGACTAAGTTGTGCAGAAAGTATGCCTATGAATTCAAAAGGCATTTGGCAGTGTGGTTGCACTCAAGAATCTTCTATATGACTATGTTGACATAAGAAAACATTTCTTTTAAACAATTGCACATATCATATCAGTTATATTTCTCAGCTATTTGTATGTTAGCTGACAGTAATGGTGCTTGCTATGAAGCCTTGTTGTTATTCTCAACATGAAGCTAGAAACCATTAGGTACCCAGGTCTATACCTTGACCTTTTTTACTGTTAGGTGTAATCAGCGAATACACTGAAGAAAATGAGTATTACCATTTCAATAGCCAACACTGCCATCTTACCCACAACCTCCACTCACCCAGCACTTATCAAAATGGTGAGTGACATCCTGCCCTTGATCAGTGCATCCTACCCCTAGTTAAGCCCCTCTGGGTACCAATCATGCAATCAAAGTGCTTCATGAAGTGGATCAAAACATGTTTTGGTAAATGGGCAGAAATATATTTAAAAGAAGAGTGGCAGGCTATATGCACTTTTTCTGAAACAAAGGCAGACATGAGCAAAACACATGCAAGTGACTTTGAAAACCATTCAATATCCTAAACAATTTATAATTAGAAGTTCCTACTTTTCAAAAATTTAACTTGACAAGTTGAAATTCTATAATGTTTCTATTCAGTATAAAATTCTAGCTAGGGATTTGTGCAAACTAGGAATGTAGTATTGATTTAGGTAAAGGAGAAAAAATAATAGGGAATTATAGAAGGAATGATTGGTCTATGATTTAAATCACTACAATTCACATCTATTCCATTGAAGATTATTGTCATTAGATAATTTCAAGTTCATTAGGATTAGCATATGGTCCTAGTTGAAATAAAGAGTTGCATTGAAAAGGTTGCAAACTAATCCATTGGGGAGCTTGAATTGGTTCATTCTGATAAGCAATAAATACTTATTTAACTATAATAGAAAGTCTTTAAATATCATATTGTTTGCAACACTAGCTAAATTTCATCTGCTATGAGTATAATATAATAGATTTGCACACTATGAATTCAAGAACATATCAGATCCACTGATAACTTTATCCATCTAATGTTAAATATACTTCATGCTCTGTATGCAAGCACTTAAAGACTCTTTCTATTTCATCATTTAAATCTGTGCTGCTCTCTAAGGTAAGCATCAACAGCACGCCATAAAGCAGATATGTTACCAGCACCAAAGCCTGTTGCACCATGACGCTGTATTAATTCAAAAAAGAATGTCTCTTTGCAGAAAACTGGTTTTGTAAAAACTTGAAGAAGATACCTAAAACAAAGTAATTAAAGGGGTCAAGAGTGGAAGATATAGATAATATGTTTGAATCAAAATTGGATAGATACATGGTGACCTTTTTGCAGTACATAAATATTGAAGTTTCAAAAAATGTAAATTTTTTTGTGTTATAAAACTAGAAATTTTTCTAATTTTGCATATTAGCACACAAACAGACCCATACGCATGCATTTGCTGGCACATTAGAAGCCTGGATAATGAATTCTTTTACTGGCATAAAAACACATAAAGAAAAGACTAAATGGGGAGTTGAAGTACTTGAAACTGACTTCAATGACTCAATTTTTTCATCTGACTCTTCAGTGTCTAGAAGAACTCCATAATGCTCTAACAACTGCTTAAGACCACTTTCATTTATTTGATGAAGTTTGTCATCAATCTAAAAGTAATCAAAGATTGCATCTCAGGCATAGCATATGATCAAGTATACATAATAATATTCCAAAAAATAGAAAATAGGAGAGTTTCTGGTTAAAGCTAGAAATTGATTTTCTAAAGGACAAAGTGAAAGCTGCTAGAAGACCTTATCTAGTTTTGTAATCTTGGATTGCATTGCTGCTAGAAATGGAAAAGGAAATGAAAGAATAGAAAAAGTTTTGAAGTAAAGCTTGAGTGGGGGACAACATGAATTATTTAGGACCAAATAAATAATGACACAGGTTGTGCAAGATTTGGGCTTCATAGTGAAAAAGAAGAAGATAAATATGGAAAGTAGTGATGCTTAGAGGATTATAATACAGCTTCAAAGTATAAAAAAGTGTAGCTCTTAGTAGAAAACTTGCACAGATGTCCTTTGCACAACATACCTCATGATAATAATGCTGTGGTGGCCTTATAAATGCAACATCATTGGAAGACCATTCTTTGACAGAATTAAATATATTCTTGGATAACAGTCCAATATGTTGAACTCCTGGACCCCCATTTTCTTTTATAAATGTGTCAATTTGATTTGGACCTGTCAAAAGTAGCTTCACATTAGAAAAATGATAAAAGGGATCTAGAATCAACCTGGCAGCAATTGAGAACAGTTTGACACAAATAGGCAGGCTAGATATCCAACTTAGAACTGCAAGTAAACAATCATAGGCTGCAGGTAAAAAACTCTAATGAAAAAGAAATGTTGTAGGCAAATACAATAATCTCCATAATAGGGTGGTGGTGGGATGTGCAGTGCTGTATGTACTTAATAAGTGTGCTAAAGCCTCTATCAAAAGAACATTTGCTAATGAAGAAGCTTGATAACTGGGGTAGCTTCACTAAGATTCCTGCTTGACAACTGGGATCAGGGCCATCAAGTAGGGGCAGAGGGTGAATTGCCCCGGGGCCACAAGCTCCATGGGGCCTCATAACACCCAATGCTTCAAGGTCTGGGGGGCCTTACAAAGTAAACCAGCAGTAATTTTCCAAAGTTAGTTCTAGCCCCTGAAAATTCTCTGCTCACTTTGCTTGCAAGAGACCTTGTCTTTCTCTTTTACGCTGGGGCATCAGAATTCTCTCGCATGGTCCTGACTGGGGTAGCTTCACTAAGATTCCTGCTTGATAACTGGGATAGCTTTGTAAGAACTATTGCTGCAGCACGTCTTTGTTTCCAGAAGAGTCAACTGGCTTAACTTTAAAGCATTGACTCCCACTTTCAAAGTCTTTTGCCTACGTTCAGGCTGCATCTATGAAAGTTCACAGAAGAATCTGTGAACTTTCACAGAAAGACTCTTCATTAGGTGATGATGAAATGACAAAATGAAAGACATTTCATTAGGTTCTTCAAGTTTTCAACTATTCATTCAATACCTTGACCAAGAAGGGATTCTCCAAATACAACTTTAACATCTTCACTATCACTTAGGTCATGAGGCAATAATTTCAGGCTTTGTTCAGAGCAAAAATGGTATTGCATTGCTGTTAATTTGAGGCCTAATTTCTCTCCTGAGCCATTTAATGTTTCAACTTTGAAACCATCACTTTCTTCTTTATCATTTACTTTACACCTTGACATAAGCAAGTACTTTGAGTACCATTCCATTAAATCAAATGATGTACCAGTATTTACTGCAAATGTTATGTGATCTAGAGACAATAAATTACTGCCATCCATAAAAAGTCCATTTTCATTTTCCATTTCTCTATTTTTGGATGTAACACGAGTTCTATACTTATCAATTGCGGAATCAGTTGCACTAAAGCTTGGTAAAAATGGGCCACTATAGTTGGATTTATTGATAAGTGTATGGTGTAAATTTCCGATAGGGGACCTCAGAAGTGCTGCTTCAACTCTTGGCAAATCTTTCATGTCGTAAGAGTTGTTGTCATTGGACTTGAAGAAATGTCCACATCCCTCTCCTGACAGAGTTGTGACCTCTGCTGCGATATACTCACTGGGCATGTTGTTACATATTTCTGCTATGTTCTCAACTTCTAGCGCTATATTTTCGACGTAATCACAAACTGCATCGGAATCTTCATGCATAACAACGTAAATGGGTTCCCTTTTAAGGACAATTTTTCCTTTGCCACCATAAAGGCCATCCTTCCACCTTCCATATATAGAAAAGCCGAAACTGTTGCAGAACTTAAGTATCTGCAGTTTCAAATCTCGGCACAAAAACTCTATGTGGTGTACCCTCATATCTTTCAACAACTGAGCCTCTAATGAACGTTTTCCCGAATCATAATTTTCAAAGATACTAACACAATGATGCAAATGCCGGTGCAGAGTTATGTAAGATCCGACAGCTCATGATATTAGGCCTCCCTACCCGCTTTCCATTAGCACAAAAATGAGGCAAATGAATGATGGCTGCTCGCAGAAATAAACTTCAAAAACTTTCGAGTGTTCCTTTGTGGTTAGTCAATCTGCGTTGTAAGAGGTATAGCCAACCTATTTCTGTAGCTCTGGGTTAATGCATGCTTTACTGATCTACTCACCACTTTCTCACAATTATACTAACGTCCAAAAAGTATTGGGACACTTTCGAGCGAACAGTGACGGGGGCAAGAGACTGGGGGATACTGTTTCTCCCAGTCCTCTGCAGCATTGATTTTCTAATTCATAAAATTTCAAGGAAAAAAAACGATAAAAGTGGTAGAATGTACCTCATTGGGGGTGCCTATAGCACCATTTGCTTCTGTTTCATACTATGGCCCATTGCAATGATCTGGTCTAGGGGTGACGCTAGGGGGGCTATAGCCCCGTTGGAACTTGCTAGCCCTCCATCGGAAGGTGAAAGCTATTCATTCTAACATTTTTTCCATTTATAATATCTGCTAGCCATGGGTGGATCTGGAGGGGGGCCATGGGTGGATCTGGAGGGGGGCCATGGGGCCATGGCCCTTCCGAAACGATAGTATTTCCTATAGCAAGCAATTGTATTAATCATGAATGCCCTCCAAAGGCCAGCTCTGGATCCTACCCTGCAGCTAATTGTATTTTAGCCCCCTAGTCACAAGAGTTATCCTACACGCCGGAAAATCCTGGCGCCACCTCTGCTCTTGTCACGCCTTCATTGTAGTGGTTGTTGTTGTTTACTTTATTTTGAGTAGGCTGTTAAACCTAGCTTGTTCAGCTAATTTAGGCCTACTATGCATGCTGCATCCAGGCATGGGACGCCTAGTTTAACGTCCCCTCCAATGGACGGCGGAGTGACCTGGTTTGGTCGTTCATCTGGAGGTCGCCCATCCAGTTTCTGACCGTGCACAGCCATGCTTAACTTCAGTTAAGATAATGGAACTGGCTGGGCCGCTTGGCCACTCACGCTTGGTATAGTGCTAAATTTTTAACAAGGGGGCTCAAAGCAAATTTTCAGATACCACACCTTTAAAAGGGCATACCCTTTAGAATCGTGCAAAATAACTTCAATTCAATCTTCGATATTGCACTGAATACAAACTTTGTATCTGCAGGTCCGCTCCTTAGACTTTTCAAGGGGGATGTAGGGCTTTCATTTTTCGCCTACCAAAATGGTGGAGTGGGGTTATAATTGGATGGAGCTTAAAAAATGAAAGCTTACTGACGAGGTGAACATAATAGTTAGATTTAGTTGTAAATAGGTGTACAATAATATTTTTCAAAATAACGCCTTTCACTTTTGGCTATAAATGTGACTGACGGCCTTTTTAGCACTACAGTGGTACTAAAAAGGAGATGAAAGCTTGGTGAATTTTATTGGGATTCACTTTGGGATTTTACTATAGATGAAATATGTCAACACCTCCAGCTCAACACCTCCAAATCTAGTGGACCTGATGGTATACCTGCTACAGTTCTAAAGTCAGTCCTGTGCCCCTGAACTCGCCCCTGTTCTCAACAAGCTTTTCCAACTTTCCTACAATCTTGGTATTTTCCCTTCCTGTTGGAAACTCGCCCACATTTTCCCTATCCCTAAAAAGGGTGACAAATCTGGCCCTTCAAACTATCGCCCTATTGCAATCACTTCTCTCATCTCTAAGACTATGGAGACCATTATCACCAAACAACTGCTTGCCTTCCTTGAAACAAACAGCCTTCTTTTTGATCATCAATATGGGTTTCGACAAGCCAGATCTACCGGTGACCTTCTAGTCTATGCTGTTCATGCTTGGTCCTCTGCTCTAGAATCCTACGGTGAGAGTAGAGTGATCTCTCTTGATATTTCCAAGACCTTTGATCGCGTCTGGCACAAAAGTCATCTTGCTAAACTGTCAATGTTTGGTCTTCACCACACCCTCATTAAATGGATTTCTAGCTTTCTATCTGATAGGTCAATTGCAATTAGGGTCGATGGCTACCTCTCTAATTCTCATTCTATCAACTCAGGTGTACCTCAGGGCTCTGTTATCTCTCCTGTTCTGTTCATCCTCTTCATAAATGACCTGCTTTCCTCTACATCTTCCAGTATTTTCTCCTTTGCTGATGACACTTATTTAAGTTCATCTTCTTCATCCAATCCTCAACACCTTGCCTATTCTAATATTTCACCATATCATAACACTTCAGCCTCACTTCTCACCAATGACTTGACAAATGTAGAGAAGTGGGGTAGTAACAACCTTGTTAAGTTCAATGAAGAAAAGACAAAACAGGTTGTCATATCACGTAAACATTACCAAGAATTCCCTCCTGTTTTCATGAACGGCCATAAACTGGACATTTCATCTTCTATCACTCAACTTGGTCTTTCTATTTCATCTAATCTCACTTGGAAACCCCATATCAATTCCATAGCAAAGCATGCATCTCAGAAACTTGGCTTTCTTTCTAGAGCCCGTGGTTATTTCTCACCTTCTCAGCTACTAACTATATACAAATCCCAGATTCATCCTTCTCTGGAGTACTGCTCTCATGTCTGGGGGTGGTGCTCCTAACTCTTCTCTCCATCTTCTTGACAGAGTCCAGTCTAAAGCTATCCGTCTCATCAACAATCCAAACCTCACTAATTCTCTAGTCTCTCTCCCATCGTCGTCTTGTTGGAGATCTTTCCATTTTCTACCGCTATTTTCACGGACATTGCTCTCAGGAAATCAAGAATATTATTCCTGATCCAGTGAGGCCGAACTCTATCTCACAAATCATCTTTCATTCCCAGAAGTTCTTAACTGTGGAACTCATTGCCACCAACTACTTTCCCTGAATCCTACAATTTGTCATCCTTTAAATCTAACATCAACAAACTTGATCTTGTCTCCCCTTCTACTTAAACTTCCCCTCATTTTCTCAGTGTTTCCTTTGTCGAGGCTTTGTTATAGGCCCTATGGCCTTTCCCCGGCATTACTTACTAAAAAAAACAAGAGAAAAAGAAAATGTTTGTGACTTGCAGGAAGAATTATAGTTTCAAAATGGAGGAATGAAGTGAAATGTTATTGATTTCAAAAAGCGCTGCCAGTATGAAACTGCATAGTCTATCTCTCTAAATATGCGCAAAGTCATTCCACTAATGCACAAAGTGGCAATTACTGCACATTTAAACTATATATGATGCTAGCTAAGAACGATATGCCACCACGTTGCAGAATTTTTAGAAACTCATAGGGCGTGCCAATGAAAATTTTTCATCCATTCATATTCACATTCATTGATTATTCCACATAGCAGACACAATGCTTCCCAAAACGTCGTAGAATTTACTGACAAGTGGCATGAGTTCCAGGAAGAACGTCTTCAGGGAATGTGATGCCCTCAGCATGTGCTTTTTCGTGACGATAAAATAGAACGAATTTGCCGACAGAAATTCAAAATTTGGTTGATTTGCCGCCAGAATTTTTCTCTGGAAAGATGTGACACTCCGTTAGTACGCGCCTGGTATTGCGAACAAAAGTTCAAATGAGTTTGCAAATCCTGAGCAATATAGAAAAGCTTAAGAAAAATTTTCAATAACTTAGCATTCAAATGGAGGCTGAGCCCCCCAGAATCTTCCTAAATTTTGACAAGGGAGCTGCGTCCCCATGAGCCCCCAGCACTATACCCCTGCTTTATTGAATACTGTTGTAATTAAAAAATGAGGTGGCCACTTCATTGCAGTCAGTGGGGCCGGAAGCAATTCTGAACAGCGGGGGTAGGCTCTCTAAATGGACACTTTTGAAAATCGTGTCCTCCCGAAGTACGGTTGTAGCCAGTGGCGCATTTATCATTGGGCACACTGGGCATGTGACCAGCTCCCCCAAAGTATCTACACTTAGGGGGCCCCCAAGCAAACTTTGAAAAACATAGGAAGTGAAACAGAATTTTTTAAATTCATTTTAAGGGCCCCCAATTCTCTGTGTGCCCAGGGCTCCAGCAAACATAAATGTGGCTCTGGTTGTAGCAGTTCAGTAGGCTGCTTCTGTTATTACCGATCACTATTCATTCCAACCTTCTAAAGAATGTTTCCTGGCTACTTATAAGCGGTGGGGGGCTTGGAGGCTTATTATGAGACTGTTAGAGCATTTTAGGTGTCTATTCTAAGGCCCACCATGGTTGGACCCGAAGAAAATGTTCAAAACTAGCGTTACGAGATGGGTGGAAAACGTTATTTTTGGAATGTTTTTTGTAAACAGTATATAGAAATAAGAGAGTAGATTATTAAATTTTGAAAAGAAATAAAGAACGTGCAGTTTGAGCTATAACTCCAAAGCTGGAAAAAATTATGCATTGGAGCTGCTGGTGAAAGTATCATACAACTATGGTGTATGTAATTCAAGCATCGGCTGTGCAGGCCTTCTTTCATGATGATGATTCAATTTACAGGAAGGGAAGCAGTGCCTTCTTTTTGCAAACTTAATTTATATAGCTTGCCCAAGCTTCTTCTATAATTGGAGTCTGTTCAATATTCTACCTACTAAGGCAAGCCCGTAGACAATTGAACTGGATTGGGGAAGGGGGCATAGATGTTGAAGTCAAAATCAGAGCAAGAAGCTCATTCATTTAACAGACCTGCGCCCAACTGATAAAAATGTTTCACCCAGCTACTCTTGCCATAGTTATTCTGTTAAAAGATGGGGGTCTGGGGGCTTGTCCCCACGAAAAAAGTTTGACTTAACCTCCTCTAAAACGTCGGAAAATGCCCTTTTGCAAAGTAAATTGAATGTTCTTGCTTTCATCATTGATCTTCACGTTGAGAAAGAGCTGAGCCCTCACAGAAATAAAAGCTGAAGCAAATTTTTCCTTTTAATGCAATTTACAATACTTCTAAATACAACCTCAATGGCTTGTTGGGAAAGTAATGCCCCCCTCCCACGCTCTCCCAGATTAGGCCTCAGTTTTAGTAGTTATGAGTTGCTCAATCATCATACTCTTGGTTCGTTATTACTCTGTAACTATATTGACTTGTGTTTGCTGCTTACAAAACTATTTTAAACATGATTGCCTTTCCGCTACACGCTGGCCCCACATTAATGATCGGGGTGTAGGACCTTATTCGAAAAGTTCAAGAAGCAAAATAGGAACATCGATCAGAAGCCAATAAAAGGTAGCTGATTGAGAATTGCCCATAGGTAACTCTGTGTGTAGGGGGTGCGAGACCCCCAATATTTTCTTACCATTCAATAAATTCTGCAACAGTTTTATACTAAGTGGCAGCATTTTCCATTTGATGTTCAGTGCGCGGGTGAAAAATTGAAGATTAGAGAGTTAGTGTTTTAGCCACTTGAATAGTGCTCGCATTAGCAAGAGAAAACAGCGTCTCGTAAACATGCTCAGTGGCTAGGCCGCTCGTTTTCAATGCTTCTCATACAAGCTTTCTTCTTGACTTTCCAGAAGCAAATCAGATGTAGTTATCTCTACAATTAGCAGGTGAATTTTAAGGTACCGAGCTGCAATGCCCAGTAAACTTACCACGTAAAGTGCTTAGTGAAGGAGATCTCATGGTCCCTTAATGGATCTTGTATCCGTTAGAGTAGATGTGACAGATTTCTTTAATTTCGGTCTGTTGTTATATAAAACAGGGAAATCTATATGAATGCTCAAGCAAATCTCTCCAGTTTCTGGATTAGGAATTCACTTAAAGCATGCATTCCAAAATATGGCAATGTATGAAAGACATTTTTTGGAAAATATCGTAATAATGAAGAAGCATCAAGTCAAATGGAAACAGAAATGGATAGCTGAGATAGGGTTAATTGTACTGAATACCCAACTTAAAAAAGATTCCGATAAGAAGATGTATTCCTCTGAGTAGCGATCAATGATGAAGGTAGTGTTGCCCTACTTGGCAAAGGGCGTTTTGCGACGTTCTAGAGGGCGCTAACTCAAAAAATTCTTCGCTCGCTCCGCTCACATGTTCAATACCTCCTCTTTCGTGTGACTAATACCTTCAGCATTTTTGCTTATAGCATTTAAAGTTTTTCGCAGCATTTATAGGGGGGGGGGGGGGNNAGTTAAACTTTACCCACAGCTTAGGCACTTCCATCTTTTGTACTGTTGCATGACATGCTGTTGGCCACCTCTGCTAGAAATAGCCAGAAATAGCCAGGCCTCGTGCCATTCAGTAACTTCAAAATTTCAACTGCCTACATCCCCCTACAGTGATTGTCTCTTAAATCCATCCACGGTGATTAACTGTAAACGCTTTCTAGAGATGGTTACTTTTCCGCTGCGCCAAAAACAACACCATGGTTCTGCTTCCTACAAACAAATAGCCCAGAAATGAACTAGAAGTCTGGGAGCACATTCTATCTAAAAATACATTTTGCTGCACTTTCCCGAAGTTTGTCATAAAACTATCACTTCTAGCATTCAGAGCAGTGCATATGGACCAATTCTGCTTGTGCCTAGGGCAGGAATTCTACTGCCTCCACAGGGGTACATTTTGGTCTTCAGATTCTCTTCTTGAAGGACAATGGGTAGTATATTGTTTTCATAGTTATACCATGGCAATATGGGGCTCTGGGGGCTTGCCCCCAGGAATATTTCGTGAGCCAAATTTCTCGTAGCGTCGGAAACGCCTCTCCACAAGATGGAAAAGATGGAAATGGACTGGGAAGATACCGTTTCGAAAAGTAACATAACGAGATCGGCAAACAAATGGCTATCTCACAAAGTTTGATCTCAAGGGCACTTCTTACCCTCCTGCTCCCACGGAAGAGGGCAGAGAATGCAGCTGCCCCTCCTGTTCCCCCTGCGTAGGCGTCCCAGATCAAGCTTCTGTCAAGGTGCGCAATATAGAGGTCCGGGGCGATTTTCCCCACACAGGGCTGCCACTGCTATTTCAAGATAAATTTCCCTAATTTTCCCTGTAATTTTTCGTGAATTGCTACTCATTTCCCCCTGATTTTCCGTGATATGCTTATCATTTCTTTCGACAGATGTGGAGTTTGGGAGAGCCTTGACCCTATTTTTGGCAGTTCCAATTTTTGGTTTCATCAAATGCGGAACTGCGCTTTAAAATGTCTGCACATAAAAAGATGCTATCAAAAGGGCAGCACTTGACAATTGCCACATTTAACTGGATAAGTGACTGAGTAAAAAGAAAGTCACCAATCTAAAATGAAGCAATAGTTACTCTATAACTTCCCTGATTTTCCTTGATTTTTCAAAATATCTTTCTTTTTCCCTTGATTTTCTCTGTTTGAAAATGAAATTCCCTGATTTTCTCTGAATTCCCTGATTTGGTGAAGATTTTCTTGCAATTTCTTGAAGTGGTCATATAAGTCCCTTTTTAACATGCAAAACTGTAAAGGTGTTCATGCTTTTACTAAAAAGCGCACAATTCCACTGAAACTTTGGTTTATGCAACTCCACCATAGATTTTGCTAAATCTATAAAGTCTATGGAAAGCGCTCCTTCACTTTTCTTATAACACTTGATGATTCCATGAAAGCAAAATTTGCAACAGTAAGTACAAGCATATATTCTAGAGGTTCTACAATTAAAATTCAATACGAGTGCATCTGTTACTTATATGACAGTAAGCTTGCAACAATGCTACGACATTAAATTCTAGTTTGAAAGTTGAAATGATTTGAAAACTCAAAAGCATCTAGAAAATGTGTAGGTACGCATTGCTTGGAGAAAAGATGGCGCATATGACGATCAATCCTTTTAATATCAAAAATTAAGGAAATACTCTAATACTCTTTGTGCACATGTGCAATAACATGTTCTATAAGACCCTGGAAAAGTTTCCCTTCGAAATCTTCTAGCGTGAAAAACTTAGCATAGGATCTATGCAATTGCGTATAGTTATTGGACTTGTGAATGCAATGAAAGTGAGAAAACTTAGTATCAATTTGCGAATCTTTCGAGAATTAGCTTAGAACAAGATTCAGGAAAATTTGAAAGATGTCTGCTCTTGATGTGTAACGGCCTTGAGATCGATGATCAATCATGGAAGAAATCATCCATCATGGCGAACAGTGATTAATCATGGAAGCAAACACCATATCCTCTTTTTCAGGCAATCCTAAGTATTTGCAATATAAAATGAAAATGGTGCGAAATACCAAATACTATACTCTATGCATACACTATAGAAATTTTTGTGACGTAACGGCACAGCACCATTCCTTCTCAAAATGTCTAAGACATAAATTTGCATTCATGTCCTCCAGTACTATATTCTAGACAATTAAATGAATGAAGTGTATACTTTACATAAACAAATTGCAAGGTTAAATACGCGAGTCTACGAGACAAGCTATAAAACTAAACTTACGGTAAAAACGTGTACTATGCAGCGTAAGACATCTACTATGTATAGAAATGAGACAAATAATTAATCACAAGGGCGAAATATGTTGAAGAATTACCTTGAAATAATTTTGAAACCCAAAAGTAAAGTAAAGGAAATTAAAATTTTAACGCAATACATGTTTTCTTAATAAGAAAACCATAATTTTGACTGAGCCTCAATTTTCTTAATTTTTCCCGATATTGAGCCTGAGACTTTCTTAAATTTTTTTAACTTTCACTGAAATAAACTGGCTAGAATGGGTTAAACATTCGTTATTAACATTGTATGCATGAATTTGAATTCAATCTTTAACATTTTGAGCGCAATAATGACGAAATATCGATTTTTGGCCAATAAAAACACTAAATTTCGGAAATTGAGCCTCGTGATTTTCTTACGATTTTCTAATGATTTTGACAATTTGAGCCTCATTTTCTTATAAACTTTTTTCTTATAAAAAGTGTAGCTCTAGAGAAAGTGAAGATTTTAGCTGCTACGGAAAATTTCAAGAATAAAGTGCAGGACTTAAAAATAGACAAAGAGAGTTCGTGCTGTCGATGGACATCTTACGTGTGGGCTAAAAGTCTTCAAATTAGTCGAAGCATATGCTCAAATAGGTAGGGTAAATTTGTCCACAAGTAGGCAAATTCCCTCGTTCAAGTACAAGAATTATCCAATCAACTATGGTGAAAATTTGTTGCTGCTAAATCCTAAATCATCTTCCCTGTCTTTAGCATCCTAGCACCTTTGCTATCAGATGTGTAAAGTGAAACCCATTTATGCTATATGTAAAGGAGGTAGCTGCAAAGTAACTAGCTGCACAGTGTGCTTGAGTGATGTTAACATACAAAATGGCTTGCTTTGTAAAAGTAAAGAGTAACGAAAATATGCTAAAGGAAGCCTACTCTAATGTCTATTCACACTGTTGAGAACAGAGACGATTTTTTGAAGCTATAGGATACTACCAATGATAATTCCCTCACTCGTGTGTTATGTCATAAAAATGAATGTTGTTATTGCACAATATCATAGCAAGGAATCCAAAAAGGGGTACTTTTATTCTTAAATGAAAACAATTACAGAGCGACATATTGAATGCGGGCTTCTTTACACTCTTGAATGGCTAATAGAAATAATCTTTGGTTAGGGAATCTGGAAGCATGAAAATATATAGTACTCCAAGTGTCTTTTGCTTTTCTGTTTACAGTTGATATAAGAAAGGTTGTAGATAGAGCAGCCGTGGCCTAGCGGTGAGGAACTTGACCTGGACCAAGGTGGTCCGAGGTTCGAGGCCCACCGCAGGCCATTGGTGACGTCAGGAAGGGCGTCCGGTCCTAAATGCTCGTGCTAGAACTAAAGTCCTCTCAGAGGCACCCTCAAAGCCCTAAGGAATTGGGGGAAAAGGAGGTAAAATCGAGTAAAAAGTAAGAAAGGTCGTCGATCTTATAAAAGGATGCATTCCCATAATTGGAGAGTTATATCAAATAGAGCTACAATAAGTTCAAGTTTCATAACAAAGGTAGAAGGGATCCCGTACTATCTCAAAATAGCTTTTCTTGATAACAAGCCGACGTGTAATTTTTCGGATTTGTGGGGTGTTATCTAGGGTACCCTCCACTAGCTTCTTCTGTGAACAGCTAAATAGTGTACTAAAAATCAGTGAAAAAAAATCAATACAAAAAATCTGCTTATTAAAATGTAAGTAAAACTGTAACGAATTTACTTTGTCCATTGCGTAATGCTAAAAACACCTGGCCTATAGTAATAAGTCGAAATGGGACGGCACCAAGAGCTCGCCTCGAAAAGCTGCTCACAAAATATGAGAGAAAGTAAGTCACTACACAGTAAATTCATTCAAACCATCAAACTGCTTTGTATTCGCATAATCATGTCCCCTTTCGTCATAACCAGCCAAGAGACTCATTCTGACGGAGTCATCGTTCAAATATGTGGGAACATCGTCGTTCAATTCTGATTTGAGCGGCGAGCCTCTACCACTAAAGGTAAAACAAATATTTTCAAGTAAATATGCTACATCACGTTAGACGCATAAGGTTGAGATTTGCTAAGAAAAGCTTACGTGCTAAAACATTCCGCAAACTGCTTTTCAATACAATAGAGACCTGTATATGAGAAACAACCTTTCAACTTCAGGTCCAATGCATTTCTTGTAGGAGATATAAACTTCATATCAGGGAAAAGCTTTCTATTACAACAACCATTATATGCCACTGATCAGCTATATATATATAAATATATATGTATGTATATATATGTATATATATAAATATATAAATATATATATATATATATATATATATATATATATATATATATCTATATATATATAGTCTGTTGATACTACAGAGCTTTACCATAGCACGAAAAAGCGGCAACATTATTTTGACATACTGAAAGCCTTTTTCGTCCGACACTCATCAGAGTATGACAACGTCGGATAATGACCTAAGGTTAACCGTTAACCGTCGACAGGTTATATTTCGGTTAACCTTTAGGCCATTATCCGACGTTTTCATACTCTGATGAGCATCGGAAGAAAAAAGCTTTCAGTATGTCAAAATAATGTTGCCGCTTTTTCGTGCTGTGATCACACACACAAACACACACACATACACACATATGCATGTATGTATGTATATTTGTCAATAAGGAGCAAGCATTCTTTTAGACTATAACCAGTTGCTTATAAAAATGGTATTGTTTTGAGAATAAGGGTCTGTATTTCTTAAATTTATGTATTTCGTATACGGGACAGTACTGTTGTAAAATGCTAACTCACAGACAGGCATACAGAAAGACAGAAAGGACAGAGATCTTGACATCAGGAGGGGCTGGCCGAAAGAAGTAGACAGATAGACGAGAGACAGGCAAAATTAGGAGACATACAGCTGGATAAAGAGAAAGACACAGGCAGATAAGCACATACTCACATGTAACTTTCACTTCTACATATGCACGTACTATCCCGGGCTCGGATCAGAAAAATAAACTTAACTTCTACATATGCACTTACCATACCGGGTTCGGATCAGCAAAACAAACATAGCTTCTACATATGCACTTACTATCCCGGGCTCGGATCTGAAGAAATACTTAACTGCTACATGTGTACTTACTATCCTGGGCTTGGATCAGCAACAAGGTAACTATCATCAGGCTGACTTCGTGTTATGATCGGCTCCAAGTAGTCTGAATTTACTGGTTTCACAGGGGCATCATGTTGGTCCATTTCAAGATATGGATTGTCCTTGGCAAAGAAGAAAGAAAATTGCTGAACGAAAGGGAAAACAATAAGGTAAAAGTGCATCAGAGAATGGACATCCTTGACGTTCTTCAAAAAATGTTAAACCAGGCAGCTTGTGCCCTGTGTGTTGCTACCAAACTCTTCCTTAAAAAGATTACAAACTAGAAGGACAAAAGTTTGCATCTTTTCAATCCTCTTGTAAAACTACATCAAACTACTTCGTTTCTTATCAAAAGGATGGAAAGAGGTTGGAAAACAAGGCTCGTAGCAAGTTATTGCCGAAGGTCTCCATAAAGACTAAGGTAAAGAAAAAGGATGCCCAAAGAAATAAATAAACAAGAAAAGCAACATAAACATAATTAGTCGATAGCAAGAAAATACAATATCTACCTCACCAGAACGGTTTGCGATGATTTGTGCAATCCTATCAACAAGCTGAGAAAACAGAGGACGGTCATTCGGATTTTTCTCCCAGCAGTCATTCATGATTGCGAAGAATTCCAGAGGGCATGCGTCTGGCTGCTCCATGCGACGACCAGCTTCGAGAAAACCGAACAAATCTTCAGTTGGTAAGCCTGGGTATGGCGAGCCACCAAGAGTGAAAATTTCCCACAAAACAATACCATAGGACCAACTGAAATTATGACAAAGATATCATATTTTTATACACGTATTTCAATTGTATAAGCTATATTCCATGTCTTTCAAAATCAGGGGCGTGCTCAACAGGGGCCTGTTTACGGGAGGGCGGAAACCTCCCACTAATTTTGCAAGTGCTCCGTAAATGGGGTGATTTTCTATAAAATGGCAAAATTGTTAGTAAAATGGGAATAATAATGGTGGTTGGTAGATTCAATTCGGCACACTCTCCCCACTCAAAAATGTCAAGATTGGCCAATTTCTTTAGGAATTTGCGCTAAAGCGCTGCTAATCAAAAGTATTCTTGAAAACACACTAATCTATTAAAAAGCCACCAAAATTGTTACTGTAACGCTCCATTCTAATTGCAACATGGGTTGTCCGTGTGTAACAAACTTTCAAGAAAATTTTCATATCAAGATGTGCAAAACAAAGTGCATGAAAACGAAAAATGAAACTGAAAAAGGAATCATGCTATTTTATGTGAAGAGGTAGTGTTGCGAGGGAGGAGAGTCAATTTACCTTCATAAATTGGTTTGGGATGTGTATACACAGAATCACCGAGAATGAGAGGCAGGGACAAATTGACCCAGGACCTCAGGGTCAAGGGGCCTCGTATTTCCAAATGCTTCAAGATCCAGGGGACCTGAGACAGTAGGCAGTAATTTTCCGTTGATAATTGCCAGAGCCTCAAATTTGTCGTTTCACTTCGCTCACAGGGAGTCTCATGTTTCCTTTTTTCCCCAGGGGATGCGAAATCTCTCGATGACCCTGGGTGTAAATGAATGTATTTCAAAGTAAACTTACACATCACTCTGGCTCGTGTAAATTTTATCAAATAATGACTCAAGAGCCATCCATTTGACAGGCAATAGACCACTCGTCGATTTCATGTAGAATTCGTCCTTGTATATGTCACGTGCAAGCCCAAAATCAGCAACTTTAACAATGTAATCAACACCAATTAGGACATTACGCGCCGCAACGTCACGATGAACACACTGAAATAAAAAGATATATTACTAACCTTTGCACCAGCAGAAAATACAATTGAAAAAATGGCAGCAGTATCTTGCAGTGCAGTGAAATTTATCTGGCCATATCAGTAAGGTGAAGAAAATACTAATATATAATGGACATGGTATACCATTGTGTCGTATCATAGAAAAAAATAAACTGTACTATAACACATACCTGAGACAATGTAATTCATAGCATGATGTTGAACCTATTATACCGTACTAAACTATTCTGTTCAAAGCTGTTACACCCACTGGTTTACACCGTTTGAAATCTATCGTTTTGTGCTACTTTACAGTGTGCATTGGACGGTAGAGCTAGTGCCATTAACGACTTATAATCTTGCGATAGACACAAGGTCTCTTCTACTCATCGCTTTATAAACTGTCTTGTGATTTTTGTCCTGTGGCCTTTCTTCTATTGTTTGTGACCTTTCCTCTATTGTTTGTGACCTCTCCTTATTTGGCAGTCGTCCTATAAAACTTGCTATGCTTTGCATTACATATTTACACTTACTCTTGTTTGCATGCTGATGATGAGACAAACTGCCTCGAAACATTCGTCCATTCTTACTTCTGAATTCATTATGGCCTATGCTCAGTTTCGGTCTTCTCCTAACGATAAAAGTCTTCTTATTCTGTATTGTCTTTATAGCTATGGATTTGCCTAACACTGGTTTGTCTGGTAATGGATAATAATTATCATAATGTTAATATTTAAGCTAATAACAAATCTCCCAAGACTTATGGAAGTGTTTCATTGGAATTTATAAATGCTCTGTAATGGATTCAAGTGTCTTTCTTTGACTATGACCTTTTTGATCGTCGTGGCACTGTTTCTATGTTTATAACAAAGCTATGTTTTCCACCTCAGTGTATATATTGCTGTCAAAGCTGAAAAAATCATGCTACCAATCACTGAATGCATAGCACTTTTTATTTTAGCTCATTTCTCCAAAGCTCGAGCTCTCAATAACTGAAAATCTCGATAAATCGAACATTTTTTTATGCTCTTGGGTGTTCGAGTTATCGAGCGCACTGAAATTTAATCCAACACAATCTTACATAATCTCGTGCAATCTTATGTAATGCAATCTAATCTTATATAACCTAACGTACTGCTATATAATCCACTGTAACACAATGCACTCATATGCAACAACATAAATAAATATAACAGACTATAGTCAAATGTCCTAATGTCCAAGGAAAATTCTATTAAAAACTAGAAATCATAAAAAAGACGAACACGAACCCTTTTGGATGCAAGAAAATCCAATCCTTTTGCAATCTGATAGGCAATCATTGTCAAATCTATATTTGTCAGTTCATTGGACATATCTGGTTCACTCTTAAACCAAAGTGGTTGAAAAACATCTCTCCTATCGCGCAAGAAATTCAGCAAGCTACCATGAGGACAATACTCCAAAACCACACATAATTTCCCCCCACGGGTGCAGGCTCCAAGTAAGTTGACAATCTGCTTATTTTCACCAATGTGTATCAATATTTTCAATTCTGATGCCAGATCTTTGTATTCCGTATCTGAGGCATCTCCTACGTAAAGAAAGAGAAGCCAGTTACAGCAATTTGAAAAGAGAAACTTAAGTGGAAGGTGAATCCGGCCTTAGAGTTGTAACAATAACCATAGTTTTGATGCTACTTATGAATGCAAATGCTCTTATGAGCAATATCAAGTAGTTGCTAAGTACAGAGTTCGTGTATTGGTGAGTACCAAAAATTTAAGGATCTAAAGAGTTCTGAAGGACTTTCTAAGGAGTTTTAAGGACCAAACAATAATTTTCAGGGAGCATTGTGTGTGCTTGTATGACAAAAATTAAATTAGCTCCTTAATAAATCTGCTGCTGAAAGTCCTCCCTCCAAAGAATTGATTAAAAATAGGGAATTTTTGAGGAGTCTTTCTAAAATACACGAATTTAAGGAGCTTTAATTGTCCATAAGATCGCAAATTCATTTTAATGGGGTTGTTAAGAAGTCCAAAAAGTACCATGAACCCTTTAAGTCAGAGGTGATTAAGAAATTAAGAGCTAAAGAACTTTATAAGATAAGAAGGGTCGTTCCACTGGAAGGAAAGCAGCAACAAAAAACCTTTTTGTGACCTATAAAAGAATACTGTAGCACTAATATCTTTACTTTAATTTCATTCACTCCTAATTCTTTATTCTTACTCTTGTTGATTTGAAACCTTTCTTAACAACATCAATTGAGATTCAGATTCGAGACTCAAACATGCAACCATGGCTGCGATCTAAAGCGCATGCTAGTAAAGAGACATGAAAAATACATGGAGGAAATGTAGGAACAGAAAAAAACAGCAAGGTATAAAAAGCATTATCATTTATCAAAAGACAAACCTTTCAAAGTTTTTACAGCAACTAGGGTTTTCTCGCCGGTAGATTCCGGTAAAGCGCTTTTTTTCTTTTCCTTTACATGCAAATGGGTGTATCTTTGAGATCTCCTAATTTTAGACCTCCGTTTAGCAGCAATGCTTGTCTTGTCTCTGGGCTCTAGAGTGAGGATTCCCTCTGCTTCAGCGAGCCATACTTCACCAAATGCGCCAGAGCCAATCATTTTCAAGAAATTGAGTCGGTCACGAGGGAATTCCCAATCAGGATCATATGGCAGCTCGCTACTTTGCTCAAATAGAGTTCGATCTGGATCAAGCTATGGAAAATGATAGTATCTTTGAAGGGCCAATTTTAGATGATCTTAAGTGACTAGTGCCGTAAATTTGGGACATTGTTCTGGCCAATAATCAATGTCAAAGTCTGTATAGAGATATAAATAATTTCAGATGACTAAACGAACAGCTGTATTTCTCCAATAAATTATCCGGGAAGCTCTAACCGAAACCTTACAGGCTTTCCGAGATATAGTCATATTTCACAGCGTAGTGATGCAATATCTAGTGAACGAGGAAATAAGAAATGCTCTGATCTATTGCATTGTGTTGAACTTTCCTTCAACTTCATGTTTCAAATGCGACTCATGCCATAAAAATTTACCTCAAAGAATTTGTTTGGCTTCAAGTAGGGTGCATATTTCTTCTCCAATCTCCTTTTATAGCAGAAAACTGCTACCAGTACACATGCCAAGAAAACTATGCAGCACACAACAATGGCAGCAACAGTACTAGAAGCTAATGGCTTTGTTTGCGTATATGTAGAATAGCCTAGAAATGAAAAGAAGCAAATTGACAGAAATAGTATCTAGTATGACCCTAAACTATGAAGATGCTAAAATTGCGATGTAAGATGATAAAACATAGAAGGTGCCATTTGGTACATGACAAGGAATTGAAATTTCAGGGCAATCTGAATACATTAAATATATTTTATCACACAACGGCACTTCTATATGCAAAATCAAATGGCAAAGGTGTTGGTTATGTTTTCAATAGTTGTCTGAAAAGGTAACCAAGGAATAAAAATAGTGCTGGTGAAAAATTTTGTGAGTTTTTCTCTATGTACCCTTTCAATTTTAATTTCTTAATTCACTTTTTATTTTTCAAAACATTTCCTTTTTCCTAGCCGTGAATTTTTCTACGCTTCTTGCATTTTGATACTTCATATCTCATTCACAAAAGGGTACTAACTGGTTGTAGAAAAGAGCCAACCCTCTTTGGCAGTAGGACATGGTTTGTATATTGAAAAGTTTTGGCCTTTAGCATACTCCAAGCTATCTTACGTTGTAAAATTTGTTTCAAAACAGTGTAGAAAAAATGCTATGTAATGAGTGCCACCATATTGCCAACTCTCATAAGAGACAGCAGCAACCACAAAAATACCCCATGTACATAAAAATGGGTTTGTCTGAGTCTCGAATGAGATTTGGCGGCTCTGGATAGCTTAGGCATAGCATTTTTTTAAATATCATAAGCTGTAGAAAGGTGCGGTGTGATACAATCATCGACAAACAGTAACTGGAACAGCGATGAAACCTAACCAAAAGAAAAGGCCCTTAAAATGATATCTTAAAATTCCACTGAACAATGCATCGATAATTGTCTTCTTATGGAATATAAACAGAAGTAAAAAATTCATTCTAATTTACCTTGCTCAGAAATCTGTGAATACTTCACAATTTTACCAGCAATATTCTCCGCCAAACAAGCATATCTACCATCAGCTTCTTTGCCGTCAGTAAATGAAATATAGACAGAACCATTTCCATACATTCTCAAATTCTTCAGTTCTTCTTGCTTGCCGTTCTTGATTCTCCTTATAGTGACATTTGGGGCAGGGTTGCCATCTGCTTCACAGAACAGCTGGACTGAAGAATCACGCCGATAAACAACTTTTTCTTCCCATCTAACAATGCTTGGGGGAGCTGAAAAACAAGTCATTTCAGTTTTCTAACTCAAATATCACTGAGAAGTCATATCTCCTTGAAAAACGTACCACTTTTCAGCTATGAGGTTACCGTACTAATGTTTTCCAAATACAGTAAATTTTGAGTTGATGCGAAGACTGAGTCTGCAATAATTCTGAATCAAAGCAGTCATTGTGAAAAAAAACCTCATCAGCTCAGTCTCCTTCTGCTCCAATCAGGGAATAGAATTGAAGTACGTTATGGTCAGACTTTTGAAAAAGCTATCCGTCCAATCAACTAACTAGTCGACAATAATTCTTAATTTTCCTTTGAAGAAAAATGAACTTGGGCTCCTCGAGCTACTGCAATGTTTACTTTGAGTGCGCTGCAGCAAAAGGATTGAAAATAACTTTGCCAGGTGACGGCGATGATAATGGTTACCACAGAAAATTAATACAAAATTCCCTCACTTTTCCATGTCCAATCACCAAAATGCGCTACTATTCAAAATTGCATTCTCAGGCTGGACCTTATTCCAAAAGGCAAAATTCAAGGTACATTTATTATTCCATGTAAGTATGAGTTGTTCGCACCCTTAAAGACATGCTACAATTTTTCCATTTGACACTGTTTTAATTGAAAAATCTGTGATGGGCACTTAAAATTCGTTCTGTGTAAAAAATGTTGGATGCAGACACCCAAAAATTCTGCTGTTCTCAAATGTTGGGTGAAATGTCGGATCGTTTGAACATTCCAACCAACATAGCTGGTATTGCTCAAGCGTTTTTCAATGTTGTCAACACTCGTACAACAAGGGCTTCGATATATGAGAAAGGTGTACGCAAGAAGAAAATTAGAAATTTCATCTAAAGTGAATGTTTGTTCCACTGAAAATAGTTACCAAGCACAAACAGGTAGGTAATGCACAGCGTTTAGTAGGGTTAGGCTATCTTGCTATCTTGTTTCTCATCGAAATGTAATTTATCAAAATATGCTGTAAGTCTATCAGCTCTTTCACAGCAAATCAAAAATCAGCATACTTGCCCAAAATGTTGAACAAATGCTGGGTCTTATGAACACCCCTTCATTTATTAATCCAATATTTGAGAACTTCAGATAGGTCTAACTTTCCGTTATATACAAACAAAAAACTAAATAGAGCATAACTCATACTGGATTCCCTAACACATAATATTTTAATATAGCAATGCTAAAATATTACACTATAACATTATGGTATCACACCAATGAGACTAACAAAAAAACCCAAAATTATTCCCAAACCTATATGCTTTAAAAACTTTTTTTCTTGACTTATCCAGACTTCACTGATTTCTTTAAAAATGTATATTTTCGAGGTTTTCCAGATGTTCTAGATCCTGTGGCAATTATAATGATTATGGTGACTATAAATATAATAGTGGTGATGACAACGACTTGCCCATGGTTGGAAACCTCATGGTGGTGAGTACGCACAGAGACAACTTCCTCTAAGGTGAAAAAGAATTATTTAGCGGAGATTCAGAGTTTTGGCAGAATTTGACGACCTGTGGCAAACTGTGAAAACTGGCAACTTCGGCAATAAGTAGACTCAGTACATTATACTGCAGTTCTGCCAAGTAACTGTTGGGATAACAGAGTTGATTGAGCGTAGGGTGTAATGAAGGCGAAGAAGAAGTAATGACGATAACAAAGATAGATGACGGAAGGATTACACACAACACATACCTATAATTTTGACAAACATAGTTGATACAGTTGTTCCAAGATGGTTTTTCGCACTGCACTCATACGATCCTTGGTGTATTTTATAACTCATATCACATACAACCAACTTCTTACGACCGCTTTGATTGATGAAGTACCTTCCTTGTTTCCTTGTGCTGCAGTCACCTACTTCCTTGACAATTCCATCTCCACTAATGGGGCGCCCACGAAATTTCCACTCAATCAATGGCAAAGGGTTTCCAGAAGCATTGCAAAAAATCATGGCATTCTTCTTAGTTTGATTCAATGTTCGACTTTCAAATCCATAAATGACAGGCCTCTTCAAAGCTGCAAATAAGAGGTAACGTATTTGAGTTTCACAAAAGGCTGTTAATAAAACAGATAGATAATTAATGTATATTGATACAGTCGATAAAATAGGCTCTTTCAATCAGTTGGATCATGGAGTGCGCGTCTGTCTTTGTCTGTCTTTTGTCGGATCTTCTGGACTTATTGACCCATTTGTTATCATCGTCCTCCAAAATTGTTCTGTTAGATGAAAATCTTTGCCATGAATTAGTATCAATGCTAAATTTTCATATGTCTTTAATTGGTCCGTGTATCTTAACTTTGAATGTCTAACTTTTCTCTTTCTCCATATAGGACATTAAGTGCAAAAACTTTCGATGTGATGAACTTTCGGACAACAGCTTGTCCAAATATTTATTTGTACGAAAGTTAGCTCTGTCCGAAATGGAAAAATCCGAAATGAAAATACTATCTGAATGCGACGAGATCTCATGAGAAAGTGTGTAATAGTTTGCAAAAGCATTTCTACGAACGATATAATTATTCCATTTTCCGTTGGCATAAAAAGATGACATAATTTCCTCAATCAACTAAATCAAAAAATTACAAAGAGGCTATTTCGCAAACGAAATTTAGTAGCCAATAACGATTTCTTCATTATCATCAAAAAGTTGCGATTCCTTTTGCTTCTTTGTCTCCATTCAAAGGAAGTAATACTGTATAACTATTGTCCAATGGGGCTTTCTTGAAATAAGATATTATTCTGCAATTATGCTTCCCTTGAACAAGGTCCAATGGGGCTTATTCGAGGGGGGGGCTCATTGGGAAGTGAGGACTTATTCGAGGATTTACGGTATTGCACACATTTCTTGTTTGCTTCTTTATTTTAACACAGGACGATGATGAGAAAATGAACTTTAAATGCCCTCGTCTCTATTACAGAGACCATACTGAAAAGGATGTCAACTTACAACTAAACCCCCTCCCCTAAGGTACGGAATTCCTCTATGGATGTCCCCTAGATAGATAGATAGATAGATAGATAGATAGATAGATAGATAGATAGATAGATAGATAGATAGATAGATATAGATAGATATAGATAGATATAGATAGATAGATAGATAGATAGATAGATAGATAGATAGATAGACAGATAAATCCGGTGAAAACTCTCCTTTTTGTTGATGCCAGAAATGGTGGGTGCTTCTATCTACCAAGCACCAACAAAAAGATAGGATCCCATAGGACATCCTTTCACGGATGTCTAATGAGTCTTACCTCGTACAAATACACTATCCGTAATAGATCTCTTCGTGCCATTCACCATTCTTGAGTTGCACGTATATTTGCCAGAATCGCTAAGAGTTATACGTTTGAAGTGTAACATCAGTACCCTATCAAAATCCTTGTAAGTCATTGATACTTTCACCCGTCCAGGTTCTTCACGGACTGATTTTCCGTCTTTTACCCAACTGATTTCTCTATAGATGGTAACCGATGCTGTACAACTCAAAACAACCGTTGAATTTTCGTTGATGTCTCCAGGAGACTTTGATATCATAAATTTTGTTGGTGGGTTTGCTAGAAAAAGAAGATTCAATTTAGAAAGAAAAACACAAATGACAAGGTTGTTCATAACACACTAAAAATTATACTACCTATGAAAAAAAGTGAAATCGTTTCTGAAAACAGTGCTTTGGTAAAAAAGGAGTTACATTCAACCTTCTGAGATCCGAACCAAGCCTATGTCCAACCACATCTATCAGATAAATTCGTAATTCGTCTTCTTGTAGTTGCAAAGGTCTCACATTGAATCTTCATCAGCACTGATGAAGATTCAATTCGAAACGTATGCAATTATAAGAAAATCTACTTGTGCACTTTACCTATATATATATATATATA
>OLMO02000001.1:15874555-15885084 GCA_900291935.2 Cassiopea xamachana | reverse complement strand
GAGAAATAGTTCACTAATTCTTATTCTGTGAATAATTGGATATAATTGTAGCACAAAAAAGGCAATTGATAGAAGAAGTTATTAACAGATGAATTATAGCAATAAAGACCTGAACAAGATTTATAATTTCCCTATCCTTGGGTTTTTGCTGAATTTGAAGCAACGGTAATAAAATTGAATAATCCAACAAAATTTCAAACTAGTTTTTTGGAAGTTGCTTTTGTGCTCCCCTAAATTTCTGGTTTCTATTTCTCCTTGAATTAAATACTCCATTATTTATGAACAAAATGCTAGACAGTCTAAATATGCCGTTCAAAGCCTAATTCTAAATGCTTACAGTATATTTTTGATACATATTTGTGCTTTCTAACGGTTTGGAAAAAGTTTGAACAAGGCCAGATCAAGATGAAAATCTAACTGTAGCTCTGGAATTTTGATATGCCACATTCATTTTCAGAACTACATAGATTTTATTCTCAGCAATAAAGGACAAATAGCATTTAGTAAAAGCTAAATTTCAAATGTACATTGATTAAATAACTCTATCCTAACAATAACAGAATGAGAATTGCTGGAACGGGCTACTCTTTCAAGCATTTCACATTTGTCTGAGTAATATTAAAGCTACCGGTTTCCGCTATAAACTGACAACATCATAATCAAAGCTGATGACGTTATCATAAGTTTGCATATAAAATTCTTGACTTTACTAATAATTATCTGTATTTTTAAAAATATTATATTGATATCTAAAGTTTCATAAAAAGCTAATTGGAAATAAACATAATTCCAAGGACGCATGCAGTCAGTAGTAGTTTTTTCAAGAAAAGTCAGATGGGGTAAAGGAGCTGAATTTTCCAAATATTTTAAAAGAAACTCATGTGCTCGAGAAATTCTTGGAAATATTCGACGATTACACGTATTTTCCATGAGAGAAGGTATACAAGAATATTCAGGCTCAACCAAAAAGTGATTTTCTTATTAAACATCGTGAAATTGGCTTTTGGTTTTACTACTTTGCCGAGAATTTGCCGACTAGAATGGCAACTGGGTGGCACTTTGTCCCCCTTGTCCCTTTAATATCCGCTACTGCATGCAGTGTGTGGGTCCCCTCGTGAGAATTGTAGCTAATTTACAAGGAGGTGTTTTCGAAAGATGATGACATCAACGTATCAGTATTTGATCACAAAGCTAACTCATTCCTTAATAAGTAACATCTTCGTTGAATTCAGTCAATACTACCCATACTCGATATTGTTTTTAAGAGCAGAAAACGCAAATCAATGTAGACGGACGAATCACGCTCCTTTGAAGTCTGTTATTTCAAGCTTCAGCTACCACGATACTCTTTCAAAAGTAGTTGGAAACTTTGACATAGCTCTTTTGGATGTAAGAACCGGGATGCACAGGGTGCGTGCCCCCACCTTTTGCATGTTTGTATGCAAGCTGCACCTTTTCACCTTACATCGTTGCACATGTTTGCTTGCTTCACCATAAGACTAAAAATAAACCCTCAAATCTCACGCCACCTTTAAATAGCAAAAGAATGCTGCAGAAAGTATTGAGAAAAACAGCGACTGCTGAAGACAAAGCGATCAACTAGTCTTCAACATTGGTGTTTGGTAAGACCCACATTTACCCTTTTGGGGAGCTTATTCTAAGCATCCCCCCGCTTATATTTTGTCGAACAGTTTTCAAAGCCCCGCTCTTATTAGTGCCCCCCGCTTATAAAATTTTCAATGTTTCAGAGAAGCCTGCAAAAAGTTGGTACTTTTATTTACTTGCAGTGGTGTTAATCGGGGCTTTTGGTATTTGTGCTGGTTGTTGCACAGTTATACCAAACTTCCGATCCCCCGCTTATTCCAGCCCCCTCCCTCTTATTAGGAACCCGGCTTATTCGGAACCTAAGAGTACCCCTTCCATTCAGAGTTGCTTCATTCACCCTTGTGTATACAGGTGTGATGGAAGCAAATCAGGGCAAGGGGGGCAGCTTTCTCTTATAGGGCATCAAGCCACACCCTATTTAATAACCACGCCCTTCCCTTGCCACAACTATTTTACAGCATCAAAGTGGCCATCTTACATTAGCTTTTCAACCTACCAATGCCCTAATTGAAAAGCTAAACTGGCCAACTATCGACCAACATTATTAAGCGAGAGACAGCGACCATGACTTAGAAATCCTTCAATGGTCTCGCTCCGACGTTCTCTCAAATATATTTTTTAAAAACTCTATTCGAGACACTGTCTATTTGAACAACTCTCAGACTGACTTGCAAGTACCTCTATTCAAAACTGCTAATGGGCAGAACTCATTTGCATATCGCGGGGCTCATCTTTCGAACAGCTTTGAATCCGAGGTTAAAAAAGCGCCCTGTGTACTGGCATTTAAACATCGAATTTGATATTTTTCTTTTCCTTTGTTAATTTTCTGTTATTTTAGCCGTGTTTACTTTTATTGTGTATATTTATATTGTATTTTAAATTTTAAGATGTGTCACGGCCCCCTGAAAAGCAGAATTAGTTGATGGGGCTACTGCGAATAAAGAATGAATAAAATGAAAACGAAATGAAATGAAGTAACTATTTCATTACAATAGAGTGCAATAAAAACCGTGACGAAAGCAAGATGTTAAGTAAAATAGAGCTGTTCTACAAGAAATCATAGAACAAATATCGTAATGAAAAATGACTATACAACAAGAAAATTATCAAAATAACATCATGTAAAGGCTGTTACATTTTTAATCAACCTGAAATCATTTATAAAACTGTTGTCAGGGACGGATTTATGAGAATATCATTGAGTTGTGTATGTAGTTGACATTTTGAAGTTTATTGAATGGTACGAACCACTGATCTGGTACGAATAGTGGTGGCCTGGCTATTCTAGGAGGGGTGACCAACAGCATGTCAAGTAACAGTGCAAAACATGAAAGTCAATATCAATATCAATATCAACAATTTATTTATAGTAGGCAAAAGAAATTAAGATAGCAAAATTACTGCTAATTAAGGCCTACTGACTTAAAAAGTTAAAAGATATTACAGGTGTAAAATAAAAATGTATACATATCATGTTAGGTACCCAACCTGTTGTATATATATTTTGCAAAGTCTACGGTTGCAGTTCTCGCACTTCCAACATTGAATATGGCTTTTGAAAATAGCATGTGTGCTTGCTTGTTTGATTATATTTGGTAATTTCGACCAAAGTCTATTTCTAAGGAAGGATATAGTCTCAATTCCATATGTTGTTGTATGCACCTTTGGAAGCTGCGAATCATTACCGTGCCTTAAATTGTAACCAGTATTCCGCTCAGCGAAAATATCCTTCATGAAAGGAGGACTTAAGCCAGACCTTGTTTTATAAATTTCAGTGATAGGCAACTGAAAATTCTTTACATGGATAGATACCAAACTCATTTTCTCCAGAAGAGACCCAAAATCTGTTTGATAATCTTTGTACGCAAAACGTAATGCTCTTTCATGGATATGATTTATTCTATGATTTAAAGTTCTGTCATAGAACATCCAAACAAGGGGACTGTAGCTAAAGAGACAAGCTAGCTGTATACCCTAGCTGTGGATAAAAACTAATTTTCTTTCAAATGAGTGCAAAATTAAAAATTTCATAAGCTATAATTTCAGAATATCAATCATGCAAGAAGAACGTTAGTTCTGAACACGCGCGCAGAACGAGTGAAAAAATGTTTGAGTTCACGCTCTCTATGAACGTTGGAAAACGCTCTTTTGGCAAGTAGGGCAAACATTACGTTATATCGTTATCATTGATCTTTAGTCGGAGAATGAATACATGTCCTAATTAGCTGGTTCAGTACAATAAACCCTATCTCAGCTATCCATGTGTCTCAATTTGAATTCATTTACAAGCATGAATTCCAAAATCTGGCAATAATGCTACTTATAGAATATATAAGAGATATTCGCTAAAAATATCGCTTTTATAAACTTTAAGAGAAGAGCCACGACGAAAAACATCTTTCATCTTTATATATTTTACTATTTCGACATTCCAATAATTAGGCCTAAGCCAGTAGACATATACGGTGTTGACTTAAACGATAGTCATATACGGTGTAAAGACATAAACGATGTTGATATAAATGATACGTTTCGAGACATCTTGTCCCATCATCAGTAATAAACAGTGCTAACGGGAGGTTTTATAAACAGGGAAAAATAAGTGGGAAAAAAACAAGTGGAAATCAAGGAAGTAAATCCACTAGAAGTCAAGAAAGTATATAACGGGGAGACCTAAAGGGAAATATACACTGGTTGGGGTTTTTTCCCTAGTGTATATTTCCCTTTAGGTCTCCCCGTTATATACTTTCTTGACTTCTAGTGGATTTACTTCCTTGATTTCCACTTATTTTTCCCTGTTTATAAAACCTCCCGTTAGCACTGTTTATTACTGATGATGGGACAAGATGTCTCGAAACGTATCATTTATATCAACATCGTTTATGTCTTTACACCGTATATGACTATCGTTTAAGTCAACACCGTATGTCTACTGGCTTAGGCCTAATTATTGGAATGTCGAAATAGTAATACATATAAAGATGAAGGATGTTTTTCGTCGTGGCTCTTCTCTTAAAGTTTATATCGCTTTTATATTTAGAATTAGCATTATTGCCAGTTTTTGGAATTCATGCTTGTAAATGAACTCTTTTTCCAGAAACTGGACATATTTGCTCGGGAATTCATAGTGATTTCTCTGTTTATATAGCCATTCTGCCAGATACGAGATCGATTATAGAACAAAGAGCTCTCCTTCAATTAGCATTTTACTTGGTAAATTTGCAGGGCATTGTAGCTCCGTACCATCGAGTTCACTTGCTAATAGCAGAGATTGTTACATGTGATGTGTTTCTGGAAAGTCAAGAAAAAAAGATGGCATTAAGAGAACATCTTGAAAGAAGCATTAAAGACGAGCGGCCTAGTCACTGGACACCCTTGCGAGTCACTGTTTTCTCCTATTAATGCGGGCACTATTCGCTTAGCCAACACACTCCAAATGAACTCGCTAATTTTGATTTTTCCATCTCGCGCACTGAACTTCAAACCGAAAAAGCAGCCACAGGGTGTAAAACTATTGCAGAATTTACCGAATGATAAGGAAATATTGCAGAATTACCAAATGGAGCGAACGTTACAGGAGCTGTCGAGCCCCCTACACCCTCTGGTAGCAAATTTTCCACCGGACCCAACTGCGGTGGGTCCTGGTTTAGACTTATTCAGAAGATGTACACAAGTCGTATTGAGCCTTATTTCAGATACTGCTGTCCATTCTGGGGTTGTGTAGGTAATACTACCACACAGAAGTTACAAAAACTACAAAATAGAGCAGCAAGAGTAGCAATAAGCAGCTGTTTTGATGCTCCTTCTGAGCCACTTATACAAGAGCTCGGTTGGTTTACTATTAATCAACTAATAGAATTAGAAACAGTAAGGGTTGTATACAAAGCTCTCCATAATGAGGCCCCATGCCATATGAAAGAAATGTTTCTTTACTGACCTTTACATTCCTTGTTTAAGGACCTCTATGGGCCAAAAGAGCTTGGACTATAGAGGGGTGCGTTTCTGGAACAATCTAGTAGACGAGGCTAAAGAAGCTAGAATGTTCTTTGCTTTCGAAAGAATTTTTTTGCAAAAGAATAAAGCAATAAATTTTATTCAAGGCCATTTTCACAGTTATTAGGACCAGTGCTTCCACTTTGAAAAATAAAATTTCCTTCCAGCTTTGACATTATTCCCTTAACTTTCCTTCCCAAAATTTTGAAATTTCCTTCCAATTTCCTTCCACCGTGAGGCCAACAAATTTACCCCAAAATTAGTTAAAATGGCCCTAAAATGACGTGTTACCAGCTCTCAGTGCTTCGTGCATATCTTAACATAGTTTTAAATAATAATTTATGTAAATTATGCTGTGCTGCTGTTTAATTATTTTGATTTGAGCTTGATGCAGACACAAGAAGAATTTAAATGTGTTTGAATATTGATGAACAAAGCAAAAAAGCTGATTTTATTGCATTTTTTCAACTAAACAGTTAGCGAGATATTAAAAGTATAAGAACATACAATAAATAACTGAAGAAATCAGAGCAATAATAATTGATTTTAATGTCAATGTAATACAGTTCATTCATTCTGGAAGCTAGTTTTTACAATTCGAGCGGGCAGTTATTTAAAAAACAACTTAAAGCTATGTTTTTCTTCTTTTTGTAGTGAATTTCCAAATTTCCTTAATATTCCTTATATTTTACTCCAATTTCCTTCTTTTTCCTTCTAAATTCGATTTCCTTCTGATTTCCTTCTGAAGATTGAAATTTCCTTACAAAAGGAAATTTCCTTCCAAGTGGAAACATTGATTAGGACTAAACAGGCAAGAACTTTTATCCTCTTTTTTTATTTATTTTCTTATTTTCAGATATATATTCTTTACCTTGCATAAGGTTTAACTTTCATTTGTGCATATATCTTAATTGTACTTAGAGGTATATTGTAATTAGTTTTTACATATTAACAGGGCAGTTTGTAAATCAGACTTCTATAACTTTACCCTGTATAAAGAATTTAAAATGAAAATGAATGAAAATGAATAGAATGTTTAATGCATTAAACGCATGGGCCACTATCCAGTGGTGTAGAAGACGGGAACGCAGTCCTCCTCACAGTCGATAAAATTCTTCGAAGTAAAAGGCTAGTGGAGTAAACGTTTCTTTTGAAGATAAAATGCTTTATTAAAATTTCATGAGCGGGGACCTAGTGACCGGGTTGTATGAAGGTGTAACGCCCCGCCAGCCTTCGGAACTTGAGAAAATTCAGGTAAAATTGGGCCATTGCATCTTCAAAATCAGGTAATTTTTGAAGAGTTGAAGGCTACATAATACTCTTACAACAGTTAAATGAACGTATAGGAAAAGGTCTAGATATGATAGAATGTCTAGCACGTTTTCTTTAAATTCTGCTTAAAGGATTGGTAAAATGGCTCTCTTATGAAATACTGTATTGGCAAAAATCAATCTCAAAATAGCGTTTTTGTGCCATCTGAGAAGCTTTATTTTACACTTTTTTCTATAGCAAACTCTGGATCCAAAGCAGTATTTAACACACCTTCTGTGAATTTTACTTTCAAAATATTAGTAAAATGACTATATTAAGAAGTACTATATTTGCAAAACCAATCTTAAAATAGCGTTTTCCAGCCTTCTAAGAACCTTCATTTTGAGCTCTTTTCTCCGTGCACAACCATGGTGGGCTTTATAGTAGTTTTTGGGTGCAAAAGAAGGTCTAACACACCTTCTTTAAATTCCGCTTAAAAGATTAGTGGCATGGCTCTCTTATGAAAAATTATATTTGCAAAAAACCAAATTCAAATGGAGTTTTCCAACCATCTGAGAATCTTTATTTTGAACATTTTTCTCCTGGCCCAACAACAGTACAAGGTTGCCACTGCTATTTCAAGACAAAATTCCCTGATTTTCCTTGTTATTTATTGTGAAATGCTCGTCATTTCCCCTGATTTTTCCTTGATATTCTTATCATTTCTTTTGACAGATTTTGGGTCTGGAATAGCGTCGAACCTATTTTTGAAAGTTCAAATTTCTAGTTCCATAAAACGTGGAACTACACTGCTAAATGACTGCACAGAACAAAATGCTATAAACATAGGCGAAAAGTTAGCAATTGTCACACTTAACTGGATGTGTGACAGAGTATAGAGAAAGTCACCACTCAAAAATGAAACATGATAACTCGAAAACTTCCCTGATTATCTCTGCCACAATGAAAGTTGTCGGTAACTATGTTCACCCTCCAGGCCCCTACCGTATGTAAATAACCAAAAAATATTGCATTATGAAACCGGACTGAATAGAACAGCTAACTAACCAGGAAAATTCACGTAAATTCAACCTTACAACCCCCAATCGAAGGGCTTTCGCGACGTACCGTGGCTAGGTCTCGTGCATCATGATCAATGCTCTTGCAGCTTCGTAGACACAAGGGGTGCCACGCCCATCCAGTTCCACATCCCTCTGCTATGCCTCCTCCAGTGCCCCCCTTACAAAATCGCGCTACTTACGGGCCTATTTAGCAGGAAGAAGGACATTTGCTTTTCAAGGTGCACTGGTTTTCAATGGATCGGTCGCAACCATTAGAGACGAATGTTATTTTGTAAAAATTTAAGCATGAAATAGAACACCTAAGTTTGGAACAAGATAGAAATGCCTATCTATCAGAATCTTAGAAAGTAATGTACCTGACCCAAAATCAATAAAAGAAGATTCACTCTCTTTTGCTTAATTGTAGGGGGGTCATATCGCACTTTTTGAAATCTTTTATCCCTGAAAGCATTTTATAATGACCCCCTCCCCACATTTTTAGCAAAATGTGGGCATTATCACTATCAGCAAAATTTTCACTGTCATTTTTATTCTATCATTGATGAGTCAACTATCTATCAAGCACTTCCCGACATTTTTCAGGTGGAACACTGTCTACCACTCCATCCAATTTTCGCTTTAAACCACCTGGTGGGATCATTAACTTTTCTACTTCCTTCAGGGTTGTTGCAATTGTCTAGGTAGGCAATTTTATTACCACCCCTCCACTTAATGAAAATCTAGATTAATTTTCAGCCCCCTGCTAATTCGACCCCCTACAATTAAGTACAAAAGAGCACGGCGTGTCAATTTAACCAGTGGTGGTGCCAGAGAAAAAATGCTGGGGGGCTAGTGCTGCCAAAGTACCGACAATTGGAAATCATGAAAGTGTCGACAGTGCATAGAAACTTACGTGCCGACGGGGGCTCAGTGAAATCGTAAGAGGTCTTTAGCTCCCCCAAGCCCCCTAGTAACGCCATCCTTGATTAGAATTCATTAGTGATGACGTCAGATGTATTTATTTTTAGAATTTATATATTTTCACCACGTGGATTTAGAGAGCACCATAAAGCCTTGGCCACACTAGCCCAACATTTTTGCCCAACAAATGCCAGCATTGCAGGATGTAAATGTTGCGCTCGTTTGGCCACCCATGTTGGGCATCGATGCGTGATGTTGGATATTGTTGGATGATGTTGGGCAAAGTTTGACTTCGGTCCAAACTGTTGGACGTTATTGGATGATAAAGGAATGGTTTCGCCACTCTACTCAACGAAATCACGTTCACGCAAGCGCAATGATAAAAGCCCGTTACGTTTTGACGTCATTTTCTTGGGTCAAGGGAAGTAAAAGGTGCAATTTGCGAAAGAAGAAAACCAGGCATCAAATAAAAACCATAAAAATATTATTAAACATCCCCTTTTCATTTCTCCTCTTTGTCTTTTTTTGGTTCTGCAGCGCCAATCTTTTATTTCACCATTTTCTTCGCTATCAACCAAAATTTCAATCGATTACTTTTTACCTCATTTAATAATAATACAGAGTAGTAGCTCTTCTGCCATAGTTGATTTTCAAGTGGTCTCTAACTTCCAACTAAATAAATTAAAACATAATTAGAACTAAAGCCCGGCGCACACGGTGAAGATTTTACTGAGCAAGGTTCCACGATAGGAACTATGTCAGCATTCAATTGCCTATATCTCGGTCATTATTTTTCAGATCGAGCTGAAATCTGTCATTAGAAGCTATTTCTAAGTGCTTTCGCAGAATTTGGAACCAAAATTACTATATTCTCAAAGTATAATTTTGGTGACGTCACACTGACTAGATGCAAAGCCCTTGAAAGCCCAAACTGTTTGACGCTATAATGCAGAGGTCACCAATGTGTTTGGGCTTCGGGGCCAAATTCCCTATACAACACTCTTGCTGGGGCCATATGCTGAGACGTAACTAGCAGTTTTCTTTGGGTGATGTACAAAATTTTGCACGACTTATTGGTCACTGCCCAATGAAACTTAGCCTAAATTGTCTTTGAAATATTTGGATGAATGTAAATAATCATGTTTTGAAAAAGCAGAGAGATTTTTCCTATCATTCATAATTCGGTCAACTAGCGTTTTCACTTCTAAGGAAATTTCTTCAAAACTAAGGAATTTTTGGCCTTGCTAAGGAGTTTTTCAGGAATTCTAGAATCTAAGGAAATCCTAAGGAATCTTAGACTTATCAGAAAGTGTGTCAATCGTACAATTACTATATGTTATACAGTTATGCTTATACAAATTTTATAGATTGTGACCTCATTTATAGTCACCAAGGCAAGTAGGAGGGGATGCAAAATTTTTTCTCTTCCCTTGGTAGCGCGTTGCAAAAAATTACTGTGTACCACTCTTATATACAGTACATCCCTTACACACTAGCATAGTTTTCAGCACAACACTTGACAATTCATGAGAATACCCTTAGGTTAGAATTCTTGTTTTAAAATCTTGCAATCTGTTTTGTGACTGAAAACTTCTGAAAAGGTCTTAAGGATTCTTTGTGAAAAAATTAATCTGTACACAAACAGCCTACGATGGTTTCTGCTCTTGAAGTTTTAAACTAAATAACATGAAGCCCATT
>OLMO02000001.1:15851706-15865424 GCA_900291935.2 Cassiopea xamachana | reverse complement strand
TGCAAAATTTATTTTTATAGAAAGTGTATCTTTATACCGCACTATTTATAAATGCAGTTATTTCATACACAGTGAAGGATCCTTACAGGCTGGCTTACCACAGAATAACAATGTAGGCCTCTTCATCGGCAAAATTGTCATTAAATCCGCAAACAAGACAAGTGTCAATGAAAGAAGCCGACACTCCCTCCTACCCAGCGACTGAAGAAACTAGTTCTAAATAATACAGAGGTAATCTTCTCCCAAAAAAACACTTCCACAGCAAGTTGAAACGCAAAAATTAAAAATTTTTACATACCGTTTGACATTCGTCAATATCATCGCAATATTCNCGTTATACTAGTATATATTGTTGCTAAGGGACCTGTCATCAAGTTGCATTATTTCACAATAATTATGACAATGTCCAGGCACTACAGAGGTAATCTTCTCCAAAAAACACTTCCACAGCAAGTTGAAACGCAAAAATTAAAAATTTTTACATACCGTTTGACATTCGTCAATATCATCGCAATATTCTGGGTTGCTCAAATTTTGTACATAGCCTCTCTGACACTCACATCTGTTAGAAAATACATTCAATCATCAGCATTTTAATCAATGAAAGCAAGCGCAATATATAGAAAGCTAATAGAAGGTGGCCACTCATATTTTGAAATGAAATTACAGAGATTTCCTGGAGTAGTGGCCACCCCCTATCATATCATTCTAAAATCTAATTCTTCCTCAAGTCTATTATAATCCAATTAGTACGTACCCACCAAAATGGCAAAAATTTGAACCCCCTCCCCTATCGTTCACACAAATACACTCGCTACGACCCCCCATTTGCGTAAGCACTCTTACCCATCTAAACCCCCTCAATTTCTAGCGGGGATGTTTTAAATTTCCAATCAATAATTCCATAAAGAAAAAGACTAAAAAATTTGAGAGAGGGAGGAAAATAATGATAGTACATGTTCTATAAAACAGCAATGAACGTCGTCGTCAAAGACAGCAAAGTTTGATAAAGGTACCTTGCATGTGAAAATATTACAAAATACATGCAAAAAGGGACTTTTTTCCGTACGTACTTAGATGTGTTAACCCCCCTCCCCTCCTTGTGTGACGTAAGGACTTGCGTGCATGCCTACATCAAAATTTCAAGAGCATGCCAAAGTAGAGCTAGGAAGAATTCGTTCACCTCCCCCCCCCTCTTTGAAACCAACGTCAGCCACTAAGTTTATACTCCGTCAGAGAAATATCATCGTCCTAAGTGAATGTGGCAATTTATACTGGTCGCATAACTTGCAAAGGGAACTTGCGTAGCAAAGATAAATTTGTTGAAGTCTGAGCGCATCGGGAAATAGGACCTACGCTCCCCCTCCCCAATTTGTTGTCCTTTGGCTCTTCTCTGCATCAGAGATGTTCCGGGACACGTTCTGTTGGGGGGGGAGACATTTTGACCAACTACTGTCACTAAAAAAAGAAAAAAGGTCACGGAAAACACCATTCTCAATGAAGTACTAAACGTCTTGCAGCATGATCTACTTTTGACTAACTTTCCTGCAATTTCAAAAATATTGGGGGGAGTGCAATATCCCCTGCTCTCCCAGTAAACACATCTTTACTCTGCATGATATGTTAGATCAGAAAAGGCATTGGAAATAATTTTTCACGTGATATATTGCCTCGTGCATCATGTGGATCAAAAATATGTGACTGCAACAATATGGAAGTTATATACATGAGAACATGAAAACTGAAATGTTAAATTATTAATCTATGATGATTAAATAGTAATAGATGATAATGAAATCTCGGCACTGAGAAGGGAGAAATGAAGGCAAGCTGCAATGCGTTACAGTGTAAACGAAAGAAAGTATGATTAGATCGAACCTAAAGGATCCAAGACTGTTTATACATTTCTGCTGACAGCCTCCATTACCAATTTTGCATTCGTCGATATCTGGAACAAAACCATAACATGTAATCTAGCAGATTTTTGAACTCAAGTATCATCAAGCTTTCTTTTAAACGTCGATATATTCTTCTACAGATATATCTATGGGTATTTAATATCACCCTAAACTTCTATCCAAGATAGTCACTATTTATTTAAGCAAATGAATAGTAATTATTTCAAGCAACACAATCAACAAAACTTTTTCAAAAATACTGAATCAAAATTTAATCAGGGCTTGAAAAGGCCACACAATCGCCAGTTGGCGGCACGTCTTAAAACCTGGCATTCAAACGGAGGCACTTTTAGACATAATTCTAACAATGGATGTTATATGGGCATTAAAATTCTTTTCCTTCCCTGACTAATATAATCGGGAGAGGTGTTATTTTTGGTCCTAAGGTTTAAAAATGATTTAAACTAGTGACCAAAACTTTCTATATATGCAATGAAATACTCAGGTTATTGACAGCCACTACTATCAACTAATGTAGTGGAATACTTCCACATTTCCAATGCTACTTGCTCTTTTGTGTAGATTTCGCGGGGATCTTACTAGCCTCAAGTTTGAGGATTAAATATGTTTTAGGAAACCACAGGAAGCTCAAATAAATGTGGATCAATAATGACTTTATAGAGCTAGGCAGTGAATACAAATGTAGCATTGTTTCCAGCAACTAGCAGTTGAAGGTGTTGTTTAAAAGGGGAAAACCAATCTTTACTATGATCTTTGGGGGGCGAGAATTTTCTCTACTTCTGCCATTTTTTGAATGGGTAGGGCAGTGCTCCTCCATACCCCTTGCAGTAATATGTCTGGTCTCCAGCTTGAATTCTTGAATGTGGCAACTTCTGTATCAACTTCTTCTTTACAAAAATACTCAAGTGTTCTATCATAAAGCACATACTGTTTAAAACAAACTGAAAATTAATGATGAGCTTTTAAAATTTCACAGATAACTATTAAACACCCCTTTTATTTCCAAAATTACCTTCACACGTGCAGTTATCAGCATTCAGTCTGTATCCAGGTTGGCAAGAGCATTCATAGCTACCAGGTTTATTTTTGCAGATCTGATTACAGCATGAAGAATTATCCCTGCATTCATTAACATCTAGAGGTAAGCATACATAAATAAGATAGTTTCCTATGGGGAGCCTGGGGGCAATTGAAATTAGCCAGGCCACACGAAACATAGGAAATGAAGGCACTGCTACTAAACAACACAATGTACATTATTGTCTATCTATAGTTATCACTTGTTTGGCAGATAACAGCATATTTCATGAATAACTGCTCAGTTTCAAGTCTATGACACCACAGATGGAGAGGAATAAAAAGCTCTATAAAACAAGAATCAAATAATTATGAAAATAAGCATATTGTTTAGAAACAAAGAAGACACATTGGAAAATTGATCATTAAGCTATCTTTATCAGATACATCGTTTACTAGTTTGTTTATTTTAGTAAAGAGAAGTTCAAGCAAGAAAATGAACATGAAATCAAGTAAAGGCATTCATTCGCAAAAGTGTAGGGCCATTTTTCTCAAAAATTAATTATAAACACACCTGAACAACAACCAAATTGAAAAGTTATTTCTGCGGTTGCTGATGTGGGGTGCAGTGTGTAGATGAATCGAGAGCCACAAGGATGTGAAATAAGGCAACTTTAATCTATACCGGTACAAAATGAAAACGGTATGAAATGATACTATTTTTCATATCAATTTACACTGAAACGTTTTTATATCCGGCGTAGAATGAGAATGAATTTGAAATAGTGCAATTTCAAAACGGCGCAAAAAATTTTCAGTGTCAACGGTCAAAAATGGTCATACCGGAAAAGAAGAAGCTTTTGATTTAACTAAAACAGACCTCAAGATCGGATGCAGACCATTAACACAGAGAAATTGTTTGCCATTTATAAATTGCATCTTCAGTTCTTAATTTTATTCCGGACAATAGAAGGTTTCAGTGCAAGCGGACATGCATAACAGTAGCACTTCACAGCATGTTCATTTCGTTAACGGCATTGTGAAAATGTAACCTAACATGGACTGCCTTTTACAAATGGATGGACCATTTGAAATCAGTTCCGCTGAATGGGCTACTATCTTAATGCAACTGAAACTATTATCATTGTTTCATTGTTTTCAATACACCCTTATGAATAGAGCATGTGATATATCATCTAAACAGGCCGGAGACAATAAAAATATTTTTCCATCTGACAAACGTACACACCTTGGTCAAAGAGTGTCTACGCAAACAAGAAGCTTACCAGCGCACGTGCTTCCATCTTCTCGTAGCAGATATCCAGCATTACAAGCGCATTCAAAACTGAAAATAAATAGGCCCTAATTTCATTTCATTTTCAGTTACAGCCTCGTTATAATAAAACCTACCTCTGCGCAGTGATAAAGTCAGAAACTCTTTTGTCAAAACTAATCGTATTGTTAAAAGCAGCAGCTTTACTCAGGGGGTAATTTGTGGGTGGGGGAGGGGTTGGGAGCCTTACGCACTCATCCTTAAAGATTCGCTTTATATGCATAAACATTCTATATTGAATAGTCATGAACATAAATTAGTTGGTGACTTAAAGCCAGGGGCGGATCCAAGGTAGGCCGGGGGGCCATAACCCCTCCCAAACGGAAATATTTTCTATAGCAAATAACTGTATTAAGACACTTCTTACATGAAAAAGACAATAAAAGGAATCGCTTGGCCCCCTAAGTCTAGCTCGGGATCCACCCCTATTCACAGCTCTATTGGCAAATTCACAGCTCTGTCAGCTTCTGTCGGTAACTTATTGCTCTACGCCTCCCTCCCCAAGTAAAAAGGACGCAATAAGCCATTGCTCTTCTTCTACCTAAAGTAATCTCTCAAGTGTGCATGCGTAATTTCAGGCACTGAGCGTGTATTCAGTAATGTCTTTGATGAGACTGAGCTTTAGCTTTGCTGCTGCTAAACAGAACTCCATGCAAGAGTAATTAGTAAATTGGTATAAACGCACGGATCCCTTATTCCTCTCAAAAAATCTCTCTGTGCAAAGAATATTTTTCGTAAAGCAAAAGGGGAATGTACTAATTATTACCTTGTATCAAGGTCTCTACAAATCTGATCACAACCACCATTATTCATCAAGCATTCATTGATACCTGAGAGGCAAAAACAGAGATTTCAGCGATTGAAAAGCACATTCAACGCACACCTTGAATGCAAAGCAAAAACTGCAGTACGTTTTTACACAGTTGCACAATTCGAGGCCCTTAAGAATATAGCAAGTCTAAGGCCCCATCATAGATTGCATAGAACAAATCCTCGACTACAAGGAAAATTCCAGTAGAAAACTAGGTTCGCGCTCAACATTTCCAAACATAATCTTGAGTAGAAGTAGGCAGAAAACTAGCAAGAGCTAAAATGAAGGCACAATAGAAGGAGCAAAGCACGAGAAAAACATGAGAAAAATTAACTAGAAGATGAAATCGATAATTGAGCTAAAACTTATATTGAAAGAAAGGTAAAGAGAGTAGAAGAGGTATTTATCAAGGAGAAAACATAGCACTATCACATCGGGGAAAAAGGTACATTAGAAATAACTGTTTTTGCTGTCAAAGCTTAAAGCATTGCAAGTAAGGTTACTAGCCAGATACTTGGCTACAAACCACATTGAAGGTATGGCAGTGCATTGCCTGGTGATAAAGCAAAAATGAACAATGATTTTTATCATTGGTTTAGTGCCAAACTAATCAAAAGGGGACTAAAAACAGGATTCCTGAGGCCACAACCTTTTAGAGTCGTGCCAAAAATACTCTAATTCATTCTTCGCTATTCCAAGGAAAACCAAACTTGTGCCAGGTTATAAAACTATGTTATATGTAAAAAGCAGCTGCTGCTGTAAAAGACAAGAAGTTCCCTAACTTTTCTGCTTTAAACTTCAATCTAAATGCTAAACTGATTTTTCAAGTCTTGAGGGAAGAAGAAAAAGTAAAGGAGAATACTGAAAACCAAACAGTCAAAACAGGTTGAGCCTTCTATAAACTTGACAAGGGGGCTGCATCCCCCACAGGCTTGTAGCCATGGGGTGGCATAGGGTGGCATAGGGTGGCATAGGGTGGCAAATGCCACCCCTGGACAACGGGATGCCAGCTTTTTGCAACCCATAGGAAGTTTTTTGCAATTTTTTATTGTTGCTTTATATTTGTAGATAAGGAGATATCTCCCGAAATCTTGGTTCAGCTCAACCTTGGTCTTTGTTACGTACTAGAAAGTTCAATCTTTTCCTGCACATACATTGTCCATTTGATTGTGATAACATAGATAATGAAATAAGCTCTCAGACTTTGTACCATGTGATTCCTGAAGTACAATTTTGCCACTCCTGAAGCACAGGCCTGGCTACGTGCTTGATTCCCCAAAACCCCTACAATTTTGATAACTATCATGCTGATAAAGTCTTAGTGGCATCTATAACAGAAATGATAAAGCTGCTTTAAGAACGCACCGACTATTAGTAAATACTAACGGTTTAATTATAAAAAACGTTCAACTCAGTCTCACCTGAACATGTAATATTATCTGAATCTAGTTTGTGCCCTTTTCTGCAAACGCATTGAAAACTTCCAGGAGAATTGATGCAGTCAATTGCGTCTATGCATGGATTCAAACTTGGCAAGCATTCATTTATGTCTATGAAGAAATGGAGAGCTGCGTGCAAGGTAATTCCAAAAAGTCGCTAAATAATGATAGTTGGATGATAAAGCAATAGAGCTGATGATGATTATGATATTGGTTGTGATCAGAGCATAATAGTGATGGAGACTCAGATAATGATTATGGTGATGATTAGAGACGGGCAGTATCTTATCGTAGAACCTTGAAGATAGTATTTAGATACTGAAATCAGTAACAGTATCTGGCCATAAGATACTTTTGCTGAATAAATTCATCTTATAAAAGATATTTTCAAAAAATCCTTCAAACCTAAAAATACTTGCACCATTTTTATGCATAAAACTGAAGTAAAATTGCCACTAGCGCTAGCTTTTTTATATCATAGTTGATGTTTATGACATTCTGGGATCTAACTAGTAAACAGCATTTCCTCTAGCTTGCATTGCAGAGTTAAGATGTAGTGATACCATCCAAAATTTTCCTCCAGTCAATTCATGTAGGAACTTGTTTTTCTATCGTGCATAAACCTGATATAATTTTGAAAATTCTATAGTAACTGGAGACGGCGAGGTTGCTAGGATTGAAGCTAAAGGTGTAAAAATTTTGACAATAGTGCACCTTTGCCAGAGAAATATCCAAATGCACAGCGTCTCCGATACAGTATCATCACTTACAGTACCCCTGTTAAAAGACTGCACGTTTCCTTTACAAAAACGGCTTATGTAGCTCAGCATAGAAAATTTGTTTCAGCTTTTTCATTCTTTCTATATCAAAACTTTTAAACACTTTCTTAGCAAAACATCCTTTAATTTCTAGTTATCTACTCACGAGAATAATTTAAGGGTAGTGAATAGCTGCATGTACAACAAAAGTAATGGTAAATCTTCGTCACCATAGAATGTAAGCTTTCTTGATTGTTTGAACAGTCGAGCACTATGCTCTTATAAAGCTCATCTTTTCAAGAGACTTCTGATCTTTAACTCAACCAAGAAATTGAATTGAACACGATGAAATACACTAGTTAGGAAATTTTTTGTATTCTATCCCCTACAACAATTTCTTGGAAATGTTTCTCTTGAACAAAAATGTCTCTTTGGATGGTACAGCGGATTTAAAATGCAATGGATTGGGCTCATTTTCTTCACTCAAAAGAACATCCAGGTGCTGTGAAATATTAAGGAAAAATTCTCCTAATTTCAGACATATGTTCCATGTTATGTCCTCTCATTAAGGTAGCATGAGGAAAAGTGCAACCACTTAATACTGTGACTTAAAAACCCTCGTAGCTGCAGTCTGCTGCACATCTATTGACAGTATCAATAATAAATGATTGAACATATGTCAGTTATAAAGATTATTTGGAGCATTAATCATGAACACTTTCGGAAAGTAGCTTCATAGCAGTATTTTGAAACGTTATCTTAGATAATTATTTTAAAAGTATCTAGTATCTTTTAATACGATGATTTTTCTTGTGACTAACAGTATTTTGCAATGAGATAACTTTATCGAGTATTCTGCCCATCTCTACTGATGATGAACATGAGTCCTGTGAATATATGCTTTCATACGACATTCGTAAGTAAGCAATTCATTTGTATCTAAGAAGAAAGGAAGAGTTGCGTACAAAATGAATCCATAACACTCATTAAATAAAGTTAGATAGATGATAAAGAGATAGATGTGACCATTGATCGACATAGTATGTTAGTGATGGAGACTGATGTAAGAGAGTGGGTACCAGACCTCTTTAGGCGTAATCCAGAGACACATGACTCAAGAGAGTAGTTATTGAGCGTGATATCCTACATACGTCGATTTGTTTTGCCTCTAACTTCTGCATTGATATCTTCGCAAACATATGGGATATTATAGCTCAGATGATGGTTATGGTGATGATAACTGCAATGCTTCTCACTATAGGGCAGTTCTCACCATAGAAATAATAGAATATTTCTATGGTTCTCACGGAATGCCAACCCGGAGGGACATAAAATAGGTGAAATCAGTATTGGTGACAATACAACGCTGTAGGCAGCCAAGCAAAAATGTTGAGCCTTGTCTGGGTCGATAGCTCCATCTGATTTTGCATGTCAATTCAAATATGAGCATTTATAAACTCTTAAATCTGACTTTAATAGTTGATTGAGCTTGTATAGGCGTATTCCAACTTGACAAATGAAAAAATATGAATCTGAATATCTTTTAATTATGAAGAAGTTCATCATGAAAAAGTCGTTCATTATTATCGTACGTGTCATCACAGGCGCGCGCGACTAGGAATTTCGAGGGCAGGGGTCCAAGTCCATGAAAAAGGGGGCACATCAAAACCTTTTAAAAGAAGATATAGCTTGTGAATATTGTTTCTTAGATCCATTGGTGGAGGAAATACTGAAAGGGGTTTACTGATATCGTTTCTCTGAAGACCAATGATTCTCATTGCTAATTCCTATCATGGAAGGGGGAGAAGGGGGCTGGGGCGATGCTCTGGGAAAATTGTCGGAATCTCGCCTTTTCCATCTTAGGGAAATACCTATTTTGAAATAGAGAGGGCACTACAGAAAGGGAACTTTTGTTCATTTGCTGAAAAGGGTAGGGTCCAGACCCCCATGACCCCCCGTTAGTTGCGCATCTGGATCAGTATGTCGAAACGTATAAAAAATAGATACCTGTGCAGTTTCTACCATTGGGATCCAAGACGTAACCTGCCTGACAAGAGCACTTCCAGCTATTAACAACAAGAGAAAAAATAATTGCATGCGAAATACTAACAAAGAGCAGGGGAATAAATGCGTAAATTAATTCTCACCTAAGAGGTAGGTGATGGTTGAGGTAGGATATCTGTTGCAAGGGTAATAAATACGATCATTACCACAACTACTAGGAAATAAAGCAACTAATTTGTATTTTGTGAGCCAAACACACTATTAATTTTTTTCTTCTGTGGAGGGTGGAGACAAAGTCAATTTGTTGTAGGCAAAAAAATCACAAACCTTCCTCTTGTGTTCACGCACTTTTGCTGGCATAATGCACTTAATTGAGGTGTTGTGCATTCATCAACATCTACAGTGTATGAAGAATAAGCCAGGAGCATAATATATACATATGTATGTATGTATGTATGTATATATTGAGAAGTACGTAAGATCAAAAATGATATCTGTGGAATGCATTGAACTCATGCGAGGGGTAAACATTAATGTTTCATTCTTGTTCGACAGAACTAAGATATAATGACAAAATATTTAAGGAAAATTTCTTTTTCTTCTTGCTGTTCCTTCTTTCTGCGAGCATGATGGTGTTAATGTTCATTGTGATAATATATAAGCTTTTTAATCAAAACTAGTGTACTATATATCGCGAACTGAAAATCACAACTATCTAAACATTAACAGCCTATCTATTGAAAAAATTACTGTAAATTCTCCAGGTCCACATCTATTTCTAATGAAGGTAAGAGTTCAGATTGATAAAAAGCAAAAATACAAGTCTTACCAATGCATCTAGTTCCATTAACGAGCAAGAAACCAAGGGAACAGTTGCACGTGTGACTACCAATTGTATTTACACATCCAGACTCACATTTGTGAGCTCCTGTCTTGCATTCATCTGAAAAGAATAACATTACCTCATAGAAAGGCAACGGATATGTTGTTAAATTAATCAAGGAAAATGGTAGATCACAATTAAAAAAGCAAACTCACATTCTACTGAATTAGAGAGTTTTGAAAAGAAAACTGAGTTGGTATGAGAATAATATTATGAATGAACATCGAGAAAATACAGAAACTAAGAAAGTTAATGAAAGAAATGAATAGATAAATAAAGACTATATTCATAAATATATACATACATATATACATATATACATATATATATAATATATATATATATATATCTAAATATTTATACATATAGCCATTGCCTAATTGATGAATATGCATAAAGCTTGGCTCTGATGAAGACGAAAGCCGAAACAGAAAAAAACAAAAACTGCCCTGCCGTTTTAGAGGACTAATGGGAAGAAAGACTTCAGAGTTTCGCGACTATTTCATTGCACGCGTCTAAAGTGCAGTAGAATAGCCAAGAGGCTCAAATGTCTGGCATCCCAGGTTCGAAGCACGGCAAAGGCAGTTGTAACAATTGTGTTAGCCCACTCATGGTAAAATTACATATAGATATAGATATAGATTTATATATATATATATATATATATATATATATATGTATATATATATGTATATAAAATATATATAATATATATATATTCGAATATTGCTTTGTTCATCTTCAGTTGCTATAATAATAAATTGTTAAATAGAACATAGATGTGTTCTATTGAACAATTTAGTATTATAGCAACTGAGATGGATAAAGCAATACCCGAAACATCTTTTGCAAACTGAAAATCATATCTGATTTCTGATCTAATTGGCTTGAGAAATTTTGATATATATATATATATATATATATATATATATATATATATATATATATATATATTTACACAAAACAAAAGAACATAAAATGAAAGCGGAAAGTTTTATAAAATAGGTTGATAAATAGTTTGCTTCTTAGTGTGTCAGAGCAAAAATTATATGTTTTATTGCCACATGGTGAATCATTCTGTAAAGCACTATCAGAGCAGGAAAAGCATTAACACAATGCAAGATACATACCTATATCGATGCATGTACCATTTGTAGGATCCTTTTCTTTCTTTTCAAAACCAATAAAACAGCCACACGAGTAATTCCCAGGCGCATTGATGCATCTTTGTGAGCAAGGGTTGGAATCGCATTCATTGATGTCAGTGCAAGATTTACCATCACTCCCCAACTTATATCCAGGGTCGCATGAGCAAGTAAAGGATCCAATCAAATTTCTACACGAGTGGTCGCAAGGACCTCTGCCATTATTCCCCTCACACTCGTTGATGTCAAGACATGTAGAATTTCTGGGAAATTCAAGAAAAATGTGTTTCCTACTTGACTAGGCCAGCTATGTCTACATAAATTGTGGAAGTTTACCTGGTTTCTCCATAAGTTTCAACTAATGGAATTATGATTGAAATGATGATTGCGGGTTTAATCTAGCTTATCCAAAACTGTCCGTATAGATTTTGATACGGATAGGCCTTGCGTCTTAACAGAGCCAGGTATTCGAACACTTTTGGGTTCACTTTCCAAATTACTAATGGAAGGCCTATCGGTACCAATATCTATCCGAATAGTTTTGGGTTTGATCCCGTGTAAAGGGGGCCTAAGTGAATGATGCAAGGAGAAGGGTCAGGCTGATTTTATTGCTTTTATTTCATTTATAAATGATAATTAAACGCACATTGGTTTAAATTTGGCACCAGCAAAAAGTTTATGAAAGTAATCGGTGCAAAAATTCAACTTTCAAATTCTGAGCATATATACACAATTGCGGAGCGAAACAATACGGCTCTCTCCCCTGTATACTATTCTTTTGATGCTGGAAGAAGTATTCTGACAATTCAAGTGTCGCCTTGGTGGTATGAAAGCAGACAAAACAATGATACATTACTACGTAAAACAGGAACTTACAGCTTATCCGAGGATTTAAATCCCAGAGAACAACTGCAATAGTGAGAGCCAGGAATATTGACACACTGCTGATTGGGATTATTGCATCCGCCATTGGAAGAATCGCACTCATTTACATCTACACATTTACTTTTTGAGTTGTCTGGCTCATAGCCTCGATTGCATTCGCAGAAGAACCTGAAAATTAAGAAGTGCTGCATAAAAGACAAAATGGCTGTCATAGTTGCAGAAGACAAAAATTTACGATGTAGGCCTACTCTTATCATTCGGCTGCCCTGTGAATAGGACAGACAGACACAGAGGTGGCTTACGCTTCCGACGAGGGGACTAAAATACAATTTTCAGGGTACTATGAATGCCAAAAATCTCTGGAAAAATAGTTTTCACCTTCCAACGGGGGTCTAGCATACTCAGACGGGGGCTATCACCCCCTAGCCTTCCCCTGGCGCCATCACTGGGTAAACATGCCTTCATTAACTACATTACTAAATCTTCTACTTCAGTAAAACAGATCTGCTATGTAGCTAGTATATTAATAGCAAAGCGAAAAGTACTATTACCAGTGTTCATGTTGAATTCAATCAAAGTAAAAGTTGTAATGTTAGGAAAGTACGTATTGTAATGCGTTTTGTCTTTAGGTTCTAGTATGTTTGGTTTTTGCGTTTCCTGTATCCCCTGTGATTGGCCTAGGCTCCGAAGAATAGGCCATGTTGTTTTTCTATTGCAAGCTTAGAGAGTTTTCACTCGCAGTCATATCATATATCTTTCTTGCTGAAAGCCAATTAAACAACCAGTATAGATTATTAGCTTGGTGCATAGCCGCTCACTAGGATACAAAATGAAATGCACCGACCTATGCGTGTATTGCTTTCTAATACAATTTATAGCAAGAAAAGTTCTCACCCTCCAGCAGTATTTATGCAATTGTGGCAATCACGTGGTGGAGCCAAACACTCGTCAACATCCTTGCAGCTAAACGGCAAACTAGGATGCTTCTTGTACCCAGCAAGGCAATCACATCTGTAAGATCCAGGGAAGTTGACACAATTTTGTTCGCATTTTAGTCCGTAGCTTGCGCACTCATCAATGTCTATAAGAAATTAACATTTTACAATTATCCCGAAAGCAATTGGAAAGACGAAAAATTAGACATGCTTTCATCAGCATAGTATATCAATTGCGACTCAAGACGGTGCTTTGCAGAAATAAGAATATGAGCCACAAAAGTTCAACTTAGTACTTTATCAGAGCAGCATATGAAATAGAGCCATTAAAAGAGGGAAGATTGGGTATTTGTAAGAGTGTGGGTGAAAATCACTGAGAGCATCTCAAAAGAGACTCAATTCTTGAAGCTGCACCAGCAAATCATGTGGAGACAAGAAATGGCGACAGTGACTATTATATCTGCCATACTTCTACATAATGCTATTATGGGCCCCCAAATGACGGTACATCCATCCATTTACAGAATAATTTGAAAGACAATCAACGCTACACAAGGAAATTTGAGTTTACAACAAAATAATCAAATAA
>OLMO02000001.1:15826550-15842575 GCA_900291935.2 Cassiopea xamachana | reverse complement strand
GTGTTACGGACCAACTGAGTCTACACTGCTCCGGTGCAGAAGTTGTACCAAATAGCCTTACCATGCACACTGACTGGTCCCCATTGCTAATCAAGTCTCAGCATTGTTATAATGCATTGCTAAAGAACAAAAGTGCATATCACATGTCCTGACTATCTGACATGTCGATTTTTTTCGCTCGTTCTTTTCATGAGTGTTCTTCCGGCTTCTCCAAGTTCTGTGTTGCGTATTCAAAAATCGAAAAAGGAATCAACTGCATGATCGAAAATAAACAACTGTTACGAAGTACTTTCAACTCAAATAGCGCCACTATGTTGTGATATGGTTGTGACTAGGAAAGCACTATATTTAAACATGAGGAAATGAACTCTAACTCGTTCATTTTGACCAAACATTCTATGTGAAATCCCCATGGTGGAAGTTAACTCAAAACTGCATGACAAATAGTGGGAAATAGGTGATAGCCTCCATCCCACACATAGGTCAAACAAAGACTAAAATTTTCCTCGTTATGGATTCGTAACAGAACCTTTTGCAGTTTGGCGTATACACTGTTCCGGTACAAGAGGCGAACAGATACGGTACAAGAGTTGTTACACTTTCTTAGCAGGTACAAAAAGTGTTCTTGTAGGAGGAGCAGAAAGTGTTACGGATGGCACGGAACAGTGTAAACGGTAGCTGAGCCGTAACACCTGTTCCCGTACAGAAGATGCGCCGGTGTAGTGTGCACGGGGTCTAAATATTGGCTGCTGTCAAGTCATTTCAAAGTAATATCAATCTGAAAAATGGTTTGCTTCAGTTAAAGCATTTCTTCAGTACTAATAACATTGCTCGGGAAAAAAAGGAAACATCTACCTTCAATATCTAAATCAATAAACTTTAGCTCAACTCGTTTGCCTTCTGGTACTGTGATTTCATACTTGCATATGACGTCAGATGGATAGGTAGCTGGGTACGCTGGAGATGATATGATCCCTTTGACGCCTTGCAGTTCCAAGTCACAATCTTAAAAAAGATTGAGTATTAATAAAGATTGAATGCAGTGGTGTAGCTATTAAGGAGACATTGGAAGACAAAGGATAGGGAGCCAGAGAACCAAATGCAGTAGAAGAAAAATTGAAGCTTATTACAAAAAGGGTATGAATTCTGCGCATAAAAATTGCATGGTAGCAGTAATAAAAAGCTGAAAATGAAAAAGACCAAAATTGAATGTCAAATACACCAAAATTGAAAGGTAGAAAGATCAGAGCTGAAAGTTAAAAAGATCAAAGTTGAACGCAGTGGCCTCTTAGCCAATATCGTATTCATTTTGTAGGTTCTTTCATTATTTGCAACGAGACAAATCAATACTACAAAATAATTACAGTACCAAAGTTACTGCAAAACAAGAATATTAATAAAAAAGGATGAGAAATAAGAAAATTCAAGACGCAAACGGTATCAGTCCCGATTATAACTTCTTTAAAATTAGAAGTTAATGCAGTTTTTACTTCAGGATCATAATGTTGAATGATGAGCCAATACATTACAACAAAATTCCTAATTTCCACAAATTTTGTCAAAACCAGTTTTCAAAGTTTGAAGTACCCCTTAAATGAAAAAGCNCCCAAAGCAGGCGTAAAAAGTAAAGCAAAAAAGAAAGTAAAATTATTGAAAAAGTAGAGGTCGAAATTGTGCCACCTCTTGGAAGCACTGTTTTCTTTGGGCTCTATGACTTTTTACTTCTTTCCAGCAATACTTGATGCAAGAAAATCTCAATAAAAGTGCTTGAACGATATCTACTATGTTCCTAGTAGTTCCAAGTAGAGTTGTCTGGGTAGTATAAACAAACCGTGAGCTAGAGGCAAGTCTATGTTATGAAAAGTATTGCCCAAGTTAAACGTAAGCTTCCAATAATTGCTATTCATAGAATCGGGTACTACTTTGAATAATGATTCCTCAAAAATCAGAACAAGGTTACACTTTAAACTACACGATTTTGAGGAAAAATGCTCCATCCCAAAGTTTAATCTTTACAGCTGTGGCTCAGCAGTATGCACAGACTTAAAACGTCAACCCAGTGCCTGCGAAGCAACATCAGCAATCCTTATGATACAATAAACGATAAATCTTCTTACACTATGCAATGAAAGAAAACACGCTTATTCTATATTGTCAGCGTGCAAACTTTTCAGATTTAATGAAAGATAGGCTATCAATATTTCAAAGCTTTTAAATACTATATTAACTGAGTTCTCTAAACTATCAATTTATTGCTTTATACCTACAAAAGTCACCAAAAGTCCTGGGACACATTTTACTTTTTGTTCTTCACTTAACTGTCACCCCCATTCCTCCCACTAACCAGGAGACTCACACTTGCAAACCATGGGCCTTTTGCGGCCAGCAGAGTAATATTTTGCGGCCTTAACCTGAAAAGAAAGTATAATACTTGTGTGGCTTGCAAAAGGAATACTTTCCGAAGGACATTTCAGTCAGCTCCCATCCTTGTCCGCTAGGCTAAGACACACTGGTATCATGCACTCCACGATTCCTAGACATCCGTTGGCACTTCTTTTAAATCTTGTAAATAGTTGGCCTTAATTAGCTATATCTTAGCTACTGTAAAAAGCAAATCTTCAATCAAAGAATTTATGTTATTGATCATTATTATTACTTCATGTTAATATGAAGGACATTTCTAATTACTTAGATTTATTGTGGAATCCCTGGTGCGGCCCGGTCACACCAAGCAACTGCCTCCAGTGACCCCCAGATATATTGACTTTGAGATCCCAGCCCTAAACAATGCTGTTTGTTGAGAAAATTACATGCGGTAATCCAAACATTTCACTTGCTCAATAACGCTGTGTCTCATGTGCAAAGCAACATTGTTCTAGGGGGAGAGGTGAAAGGGTGAAAATGCTAAGAGTATTATATGTTTCCATAATTTTCCGTAAGTGTTCCATGGACTTTTGGCAACAATTGTACATGACAGCACAAATTTGATCATTAGTATATAAGATAGACTCATGAAATACCTGATGTAACTTCATATGAAAGCCTAAAACCTTTCTTGCTAACACTTCCATCTGATCGGAATTTCAAATACAGTGACTCTGAACTTGAAGTTAGCTCCTTTGGCTTCTCATCACCACAAAACCTCCCTATTTTGGGGCTTTCGGAGGACCTCCCATCAAAAATTTCCAAATAATCAAAATCGCAGTCTGATTCTTCCTCAATCTATAGGAAAAGAAGAATACAAAACATCTTTAAATTTCATTGGATTGCTACATAGAATGACCATACATGCCTTCATCTGGGCTAATGCCAACTAAATGATGCTTACAAACTGAAAATGCCCAAAACTACATCAACATGCACCATCGTCTACTCGGGATGAGACATTTTCACACAAGCACATAGCACGTTAGCGCTTTCAGCCTGTTGAGAAGTTTGGGCCCAGCTATGCACTAGGGAACACTTTCCTTGCGCAGCAGGAACTTCTTAGCACACTAGTGCCATTCCCTTTCTATGCGTACTTAATGAGATATACTTTGTTATAAGAAAAAAGTCTATAAGAAAATGATCAAAATCTTAAGAAGATATTGAGAAAATCACGAGGCTCAATTTCCAAAATGAAGTGTTTTTATTTGCCAAAAATCGATATTTCGTCGTTATTGCGTTTAAAAAAATGTTAAAGATATAATTCAAATTCAAGCATACAATATTATTAACGAAAGTGTAAACCACTCTAGCCAGTTTATTTCAGAAAAAGTTAAGAATAATTTAAAAATATCTCAGGTTCAATTTCGGGAAAAGTTAAGCAAGTTGAGGCTCCGGCAAAATGATGCTTTTCTTATAAAAAAATGTGTATGCATTTTATTCGTACTTAGAGTTTTAGAGTTTTGAGTTTTGAGTCAACGTTCAGAGTCACTGAGCTTAGAGCTACAATTAAAGTTATCTCGAGGGTTGAGACAAAAAGTTACTTCAAATTAAGAGTTACACAAAAAACATATGATTAAACAACTATATCACATGTTTACTATTCTTGCGATATCCATACTAAAGCTACGACTTGTTCATTCGTCTCTACCCACCCCCACTTACAACACAGCCATTTCCTTTGAATTTCCTGCTACTTCATCTAACTTTCTCTAATGGATTCAGATGTCTAGCTGAAAAAAAGAAAACTCTAAAGGGGTTGAATTGATGGGTGGTAAAAAGGGAAATTACTCACTTCTACAATACTCTACTTTGATAGCTCCCAAACATTCAATGAAGCATACATAATGATATCGATAGTATTTATCAAACAATTTACTTCAAATGCAGTGAATTTTATTTTTATCTTCTTTCTTTTATCGCCTGAAACGATTCTCCATTTGCAGGTTGTACTATCAGGATAATACCCATCGTCGAACCTGGGTGAAGAGATAGTTCCACGGCTATCGAATAACTCTCCACCACAACCTAAAATAAGACAAGGTAACGCGTAATCATTTGTTTGCATATCAAAGGCTGAAGCAACCAAAATCTCATCTCTTTACTAACACCCTTTAAGAAAGGGTTAGCACCACATTAATTCCTCAAAACGAAACATATTCCAATGTGCCTAGAACTTAGAAGGCATGTCAATTAATCTCGTAGATGGGCTGGTGAGAGCCAGAAATACTACAGAGCTCAGATTTCGGTTCTGTATGTGAAGTCTTTCATCCACTACCTGCTAACAATTTCTGAAATAAAAGCAACTGGCAAAAGTTTTAACGCTTCCATCACGTTCTGGGTCAATCGCGTTTACTAGTATTCCCAATTCCAGAGTAGAGCGAATGGTTCACTTACTTGCACCATCAAATTGAGAAGAAACAGCAGAAAAGCTAAAAAATGAAAATATAATGGAAGATCCATGTTTTGGTGAATTAAATTTAACTAAAATACTTCAATTCAGTTGCTTCTAAATACTCATGAACACAGAATTTAAAATAGATTAAAATATGAATGCTTTACAGATCAACATTTCCGAAGCTAACATTGGAAGTTGTCTTTCTATGGGAAAAACATAAGCTAACTAGTTATTTAAAAGAATGGAATGTGCTATGGTGGGTATTTTGTGCACTTTAAATCGCTTGGAAAGTTTATTGCCAATTTCATGTTTATTTGGATATTCGATGGGCACTAGTTTTGAAAACCTGCTTGCTTTTAATAAATAGACATGGCAGACTTTCAAACCCACTCATTCCCAGCCTCAGATCTACAGTTATCGATTACAACTGTGCAAATTCAGTTCACGCACGCTTACAGAGTCCAGAAAAAGTCAGGGCTCCACAAACGTAAACCGGCGGAAGGTTTCTCAAATTTATGCCAGTTTTGAGGAAGGCCCAGTACTTTTATAAAATATATGGCTTGGGAAAGATTCTGACGCATGCAAATGATGTGACCTTGCTTGAGGAAAATAGAAAGACAACATGAGATACTTCATATCGAGGCTGTATAATGGGGAAGGCTGTACGTAAAGAATTGGCTACCTCAGGAATTTTGACTTTTCCTGGACTCTGCACACTTGTGTAACATCCTGGGGGAATGACAAAACCCTATTTTATTTAAACTTCGATTTATATTGAGAAACATTAGCATATTCCACATTGTTTTAATAAATAAAAGGTTTGTTAATGCAAACAAAGTTTGATATCCCAACTGTCTTTCTCTTCATGGATGCTAGTAGCTAATCAAACCATGAAAGGTAAGGAAACTCATGAAAGTAGTTGGAAAAATTACTGAAAATGCTACTTTTAATTGAATCACCTTCAGGTCTGCCTATTACCCAGCATTATGGAAATCCTACTACAAAATTTATCAATGCCAAAAACTTACTCTACAGATGCAAATTTTTTATTAATTTGGCGAATTTTTGCCAAAGATCTTCGAAATTCATCTCAGCTTGTCATACACTTTATACATTACACTTAGTTGAGGGATTTAGTTGTTAAAGTGCCAAGAGAACTCTCAGAGAGACACCATTTTTGTATCCAGTTACTCTTCATGACAATGTTTCTCCAAAGCTGTCTGCTAACATTACCATCTCTCTCTCTAATTCTGTCTCCCTCTTGATTCCTATCCAATCTGATTTGCTTTTCTCTATCTATTCGAATCTCTTTCCTCAATCTTCATTCTCTCTTTTTCATAGGTAACTCACACAGAATCTACAAATTTCTACCAATCAAAATTAAGAATAACAGGATGCGGCATTTACGTAAATACGGTTAATAAACAACTTTGAAAAAACAACTCTTGACCGTAACATGACTAATTTAAGGCTATACTTGAATAAAACATATAGTAAACAACGATATTAGTGCATATCACAACCACTACTCATACATGATGTGCGTCAGCTGCGTGTGAATAGTTAATGAATGAATGAATGAATGAAAGAAAGAGCGCTGCGAAGGCGTCTGTAAAGCATGCAACGTATATGGAAAACCCCGACATAATCTCTTTAATAGTTGGCATGTGAAACTAAATCATGAGTGCCATAAGGATCTGTACTAGGAATTAGCCATTGCTGAAAGTTGTTTAAACTATAGGCGAAGTCAGCAACAATCTGAGGGCCAAAAAACAGAGACTCTTGTAAGACGCACTAAGATAATCTGGCGTTTGCCTTCCTTAACGCACTGAAAGAGCATCATAGCAGTTTTATTTAACTGGTGACATTAACATACCAGCTCATGAGAGGAATACATTTTGTTCTTATCCAGAGACGTAGCGACCAAGGGTGAGGAGGTGTAGCACCCCTAACTTCTAAAACTTGAGAAAATTAAGGTAAAATTGGGTTATTCCATCGTCAAAATCAAGTAACTTTTGAAGAGTTGACGGCTATGTAATGCTGGACAACAGTTGAAAGAACGTCTTTTTAAAGGAAGCATGCACTGTATTTGTAAAACCAATCTTAGAATAGCGTTTTCCAGCCTTCCGTAATTTTGAAAATTTTTCCCGTGCCCAACCATGGTGGACCCATCGTAGACTCTGGATACGAATGAATGTCTAACACACTTTCTGAATATTCTGTGTAAAAGATAAGTAACATTGCTCTCTTATGAAATACTCACTTTTCCAAAACCAATGTCTAAATAGCGTTTTCCACCCATCTGAGAGCCTCAATTTTGAAAATCCCCCCCCTCATCATGTTTGGCTTTATAGTAGATTCTTGATACGAAAGAATAGCAGACAAGCATTCAGCAAATTCTGCTTAAACGATTTGCAAAATGGCTCTGTTATTTCCAAAAACCAAATTCAAAAGAGCGTTTTCCAGCCGCCTGAGAACTTCTCTTTCTGAAAGCTTTTCCGGGTCCAACAATGGTGGGCTCTAAAATTGACACTGAATACTGATAATGTCTAGCACGTTTAAAGTTCTCGATAGCCATACCTACCATCCTGCCCTTACCGCTTGTATATAGTCAAAGAACATTGCTTTAAGGTATTGGAATAAATAGTGATCAATCAATGACCATAGAACAGCTTATCAACCATGTAGATTCAGGCTCAGCTTTACACCCCCAACCAAAGGGCTCTCACCACGTCCCTGCTCTTATTGAGCAGCAAATTATAATATCTCCAACGTCAGGGACAGAGAAGATGCAGAACTAAGACATTGTCCGTTTTTGTTATGATATGCTTTCATTTGAATGATCGGAGTTTTGTTTTGTTCTGTTTGATATTATTTTAGTGTAAGATACCTGGTGAAAATAGTAGTGAAATCATATAACTGTTTTTGTATATATATGACTTGTTGTTATGGTTCATAGTTCTCATTTAAAAGTAATGAATGGGACAGGTTTTAGGATCAATACGNGACATGCTTTTTGTTCATGCCTCAAAAATTCAGAGAAGTGAGTTTTTATTTCTCTTCTTCACATCTCTTACTTTCTATTGCAAAACCCAGTATTTCTGAGCTATGTTGCCATCCTTTACAAGTGTGCTCAATTCTGAGTCATTGGTGAGTGGCTAAATTGGCCAACAAAGCTTTTCCCTGAGGCTTTACTAGACTTACACTGTTTGGTACTATCAAAATTTTCATGTTGAGCGTCTAAAATGCTGATTGCAACATAACAGAATGAAAAGCCCAAAAAAGAAAATCAGATTGAAATGAGAAAATTTCAAATTGACATGTACTGTTGCACAAGAAAGTAATGGATTTGACACGTGCCTCGTGAAAGCACTGCAAAGTAACATGACGACAGCACAGGAACACTTTTCCCTATTCGGGCGTACAAAATTTCACGTTCTACTAGGGAATCATTTTAGGGTGTACCACATAAATTCCTTGGCGCACCTTCGGCATGCACTTCTCTGGCTTTTCCATAATATTTTTGGCAATTTTCCAGCCCCCCGTTGAATTCAACCCCCACTAGTTAGGTTCTGGGACTTTCTCCAGCCCCCCAAGCATTCCATCCCTCTTCTATTAGGTACGAAAGAGCAGTAATCTTCATTGCAAATACCGGTAAGCGATATGGATGCTAATGTAGGCATAGCTGGACCGGCCTATTTTGGGTTTTCGTCAGGGAATCATCTCATTTCAGATGACGTATTGATAAAGTGTACGGTTTTTTAATTTGCAAGGAAAATGATGGTGATTTGTACAGCCACTGTGCCTTGTACATCTCGCCTTTTGTCAGTTGGGTAAAGAAGAGCGAGATGTGCACTTTCAGAAAAGTTATGGCGGTAATCTAAAAGCTTCTTTAATTTTAGGCTGTCTAGTGATAAGTTGCACAAAAAAGTGCATGGTTAATCAATGACTACCAACACTACACATTCATTTGTCATTGAGGGTAAAATGGAAACCAGGCCTTCGCAACACTCCCTTATCCCACGGAAAGCTCTTAACCAACAAAAAAACTCAAACCCTACACAACGCCTAGCCCTAACCCTAGCCCTAAACTATGGCGAAATATCGTACAAGGATTACTAAAATCCTACCAATGCTGTTTTGCCTGGGACAAAATTGATATTTGTTTATAGTAGAGTATTCTACATTTAACATTCGTTGCAGTACCAAGAACATAAGGAGGTTCAGTTCAAAAGCCTTTTGTGTTAAGAAAAAGGTTGAAGTTATGTGCAAAAGAAGGGAAATATGTCAAATAATGTGCATACCCTCCTTGCAACACCATCAGCATAAGTAAAACTGCCACCCGCGCCATGTTGCTCTGATGTTTTGAGTTAGAAAAAGTTTCAGATGTGAGCAGGTAACACTACGGAAGTATTGATGCTTTATCGTCATCATCTTCCGCTTTTTAGGCACAAAATGCGGAATAGGAAACAGGCATTCGGCATTCGTCTGCTTCTGAGTAAAGAAGGTCGCTCCGATGCATTTCTACAGTAATTTCCCCAGGGGCAGATCCCGAGCTGGACATGGGGAGGCCGCCCGATTGATTTCATTTTCTTTTCCATGTGAAAAGTTTTTTAACACTATTGTTCGTTATTAGCAGTGGCGGCTCGTGGTACTATTCGTTGGGGAGGCAAGTCTTTGAAAAATGGGTGTGGTCGAAATATCGTTGGGAGCCACACCCAAAAAGTGAAATCGGATGGCTTTACGTCCAGATAGTAAAATACACGTTTTCTTGTAAAATCAAAAATAAATTATCTGGCTTCAGCCTGGAAGTTTTAGTATTTTGTTAAATCCAGCCTTAAATGTTTCTGTTGTGAAGTCTATGTCATTTTGCGCTTGCGTAGTTAGTGTCTTCACACGTGCTCGTCCCAGTCTCTTTTATGCAAAATATATGTTCTGTTTAGTTAGTTAGAAGAGCTTGATTGTGAGCTACGATGAATTTGTGATTTACGATGAAAGAAATTGGTTCATATCTTTTCTAAAATTCAATGCCTACCAATGACAATAACAGCCAAGAGTAGACAATTATGACGCAAGAAAAAAGAATGTACAGGCTTTGTAAGGCATGTAATGGGTGTTCATTCTGTTTTCTTGCTAGTTTGATCAAAATTTTCCAGTAAACACATTTTTACAAGTTATTATTTAAAACTCTGCCTGCCCAAGTTTCTTAAATTTTTCTTTGTTTTCGCCTAATTTCAGCCTCATGTTTCTTATAGATATGTTTCTTGTAAAAAACAGTGTATCAAAATTCCCTTACAGGGGCTGTTAGGTATAGTGCCCCCGTCCTCCTGCCCATTCCCCTTTAGAAATATTCCTTCGGTCTGTTCGGTTAGGCCATTCGTTTCTAGTCAGTCATATCAGCAAGTCGCCATCATATAAGAAACTTCCTTCGAACATCTTAAGGTAACAGGGCCTTAGCAAAAATTTTGATGGCCAATGTTTTATTGGAAAGCGAAAATGCTTCATGCACGCTTGAAGTAAAGAGAAATCTCAACAAGTAACAAATTAAAACTGTTAAAGGGTAGCCAACATAGCATTTGCACACAGGTAAATCAAATTTTACATGCATGGAGACATACTTTCACAGGTCTAAAAAATCCGCCGCTGAACTTTCCTAAAAGCAGTTGAGTATTACTTTGTATAAACCTCTTTCTAATGAAAAGAAGGACTAGGATGTAGAGTTAAATTTGTAGCAAGGAGGACTCAAAGCATAGTTTTGGAGACCAAGTCCATTCTGAATAGTGGAAAACGATACCAGTTTATTTCTTGATGCTTCAGAGAACACCATATTTCTGCCCAGCTACAACATTATATTGTATTGTAAAAAAGTCTTGAAATGAGTTTGCAAATACTGAGCAAAGAAGAAATAATTAGGAAACATTTTCAGCAACTTAGCAGTCTAAGGGAGGGCTGAACCCCTAAAAATTCTTTCACGGGCTTCCCGAGGCAAGGAAATCTGTTATGTGTTCCTTGCACCCTCTCAAATTGCTTCCTAGTTGGTCCGGCAATTATCATTATACAAGATGCTGCTTCCTCTGCGTCATTTCTGGGCATAAATATTTTACAGTCATTCGTAGTCGTTCATTTCCACTTTGGGATCGAAGAGAAATCAAGCAAGAAAATGGCAGTAGCATAGTAAGTGCAATAGACTTCAATTTGTTTTTACGGTTGTTTAGCAATACTAAATACAAATTTACGACTATGGCCTAACCTTCCTGAAAAGTGAAATTATATTCTTCTGAAGTTGTAGCCTATTTGTTTTACACTAACCACCGTAAACATAGAAAGCAAACTCAAACAAATAAAACAAGGTAAGCAAGAGGGGCGAATCACTAAGGAAAAGTGCACAAAATGTTCGAGTTGCTTGGATTTTTTTAAGAACTGAAAGGTTTTTCCACCACAAAGATATTCTGTATTTTAAGTTTCTCTGGGATTTTGGGAAGAATTATTTTATTTTTTGTTGATTTTTGAGGTTTTCTGGAAGAGTTTTTGAGACTTGAGTGATTTTTTGACAAAATTTTAGGAGCTACTCATTATCTATGCTTCAGGCTAGGACTGAAGAGACATATTTATTTGCGTAATTTACATATTACACAACCTTGTGCACTATAAAAACAATAGTTACCCAACCAATATAAAGCATTTAAAAACATACTACCCAGCCTTTGAGAGACAAAAAAACTGATATATCCAACCTCAAGACTGCCTGACAAATAATTTACCCAACCTAGTTCTTTTCAGCCTCTACCTAAGCCATAAATAATGATCGGCCGGGTAAAGCTGTTGCTTTGTTTTCCAAGTTTCTACGACTTTTAACTTAAAAGTGATACAAAATAGCATCCTTGAGATACAAAATTTTCTAGGTTTCCCAAATTTTTTAGAGTTTGTAGCAGATTTTCAGCGACTTGTACGAGACTTTTTAGAATATTCTATCACTATCACTTTATATAAGAAAGTGAAACATAATATTAATCCACATGCGCATGGGTTGACGTAATGTTTCACTTTCTTATCTGAGATGGGTCCCAGGGAACTTACCAAAAATTGGTCGACTTTGTCTGGAATGATCCTTTGGACTCAATTGTTGGGGATAAGAATCGGAGTCTTTCATTTAGTATGTACACTCGAGGGAGGAGAGGGTCGAGCAAAAGCGAACGCCATACGCACAAGGGAGAGGGGGCTGACACATCTAAATACGTACGCAAAAAGTCCCTGTTTACACGTATTTTGTGATATTTCAAATGCAAGGTACTTTTACCATACTTTCTTGTCTTTAGCTTAACCCTTCATTACTGTTTTAAAAAACATTTGCTATGATTATTGTCCTGTCTCTCAAATGTTTTTACAGTACTTTACTACAGTACGAAAAAGCGGCAACATTCTTTTGACATACTTAAAAACTTTTTTCGTCCGACACTCATCAGAGTATGAAAACGTCGGATAGTGACCTGAAGGTTAACCGAAATACATATCCAGATGCGGTCACATGTGATAGGATGCGTCTAATTGGCCCCATGAGTGGCCAGTTAGGACCTATTAACCATTGTTTACTTGGAGAGGACCTACTTAACAATTGTTTAATCTCAGCGACCCATAACGACTGAGAGACTTTCAATGGGTACACACAAGCGACAACCAAAGACCGTTATGCCTGGTGTCCGTACAGTCGTAGAGGGTTGTTGATAGCTTTTCCTAAAACTAAGATACTATCAACGACCAACAACAGCGACTATGTGGAAACATCGCAATTTCTTTTATAATTTAATTAACACTTGAGTCGTTGAGAGTCGCTGAGTTCTATCTCAGCGACCCGCAAAGACTGAGAAGGAATATATGGTTACCAGGCTTAATTGAATGATCTCCTGCAAGTTCAGGAGCCAACAGTCAATCCCCAAAGGGAATCTAAGAGCATGCGCAGTAGGCATGTTTTCATGTTGCTTGGTTTCAACTGGGGCAATCATCGGTACCCTCAACAATCAGCCAATTTGATTACTTTTTGCAAATCACGAAATCTAAACACTGAATGAACGGTTTAACCATACTGAGTGTTTGCGTGCTGAAGAACTGCACTCTTTTAAGAGGGTACAAACACGATATTTTGGGTACTGTTCCCACCCGCAACACTTCATACTTTTTACATTTATAGAGAGATTAAACAACTTTCATTTTTTTGTTTACATGATGCCTTAGTACTATTAGGTATCTAATATATGATAAAAAATTCAGTTAAAATGATTAAGTTGTTCAAGGGATAAAAGCAATTAAGTTCTCTGATTATCTTTTTTGCTACATTCCAAATACAGTTTTTTGACCACTGGTTTTGACCCTACATCTATATTTTTTGAAAGTGAAGCCATGGTCCACTTGCATTTCAAAAAGTAACTTTGTTGCTCATCCATCAGAGCGGCGATGTTTTTTCATCCTGAAGGAACATGGCTTCACTGTTCCTCTCTGTATTTACAACAAAGCAATAAAAATATCAGGGGCGAAACTCCTAGGGGGGTATAGGGGGTGAACCAATTATTAAAAATTGGTAGTTTGTAGTAGTGAATACTTTTTTGGCTGCTGGTTTATTGGTCGGGCAATTCTGGGCGCGTGGCATGTAGATGTCCCTCCCCTTATGCTTATTTTTTCTCCTGGAGTCATGTGCAAGGCCTCACATCAGTGTTGTTTACTTGCCACACTTCGTGCAGTTGTAAGTTAAAATTGTGCAAGTGTACTTCATGAAAGAGTCTACTGTTAAGTAGGTTGTAGTTAGGGCATATTTACTTACCATGTCTCTCAAAAATAGCGTATGTCTAGTGGCCATACTATTGATAGATGCATTATAAGCCAAAGTAAAGGGCATGATCTCAAAGATTTATTCAGAGTGCACATACGAAAGAGTTTCCTTTAGATGACTGTAAGGTAGCATCTAGATCTATTGTTTTAAGGTTAAACTAAGATTTACGCATTTTGGAAATAAATTTGAACCTGTAGACTACATCATAAAAATCCAGTTTTGAACCACATTAATCTTTTAAGCCAAAGTGTGTCTATCAATGTTTCTTATTTTAGGCCCGGTCAAAATGAATTTTATGCATGACAGGCCCTTTCCAAATTGATTGGCAACACCCTTTTGTCGGGCAACTATATCTTACACTCGCTCAATGGAAGCACCACAGTTCCACCTCGAACAAGATGGAGACTAAATTTGAACTTAGATCATTTATCTTCATTCACACCTCCTTCTTCCAAAGAGCATCAACAGAGATCTGTTTTCTTCGGTCAGAACAATAGCTATAGCATTTGCACGATAGGACCGTTGATATAACATTCCAGGGGGAAGGTGAAAGATATCTGAAAAGGGAACAGATTTTTACCTACTCAGAGGGAAGGGAGTAACAAGCAAATAGTATCTTAAGGAGGGTAGATTGCCAAGGAGCGAAAACTGGCAACAAATGTGATAAGTACATCTAGCATTATTCAAATGATAATACAGGTGAATAGTCATGTCTATTTATCTGTTGGGAGGGGGCTAAAAATAGATATGTTAGAGGGGAATCAAGCCTGCAAAGCTCTGAGAAGGGGAACGAAAATTCAGTCAAATATATGAGAATGTCTTCTACCCCCCCCCCCACAGCAGAAATTTATGACCCGTCCCCTATATAAAAGGTTGTGTATCTTCATCCCTATCACTGTTCTATTTCAGTTTCGCTCTTCTCTGTCTGGTGTTTGCAGCTATCGAAGCCAAAAGTAAGTTTCTTGTGAACTTATTCACCAGAAATCACCTGTCACAAGTTGAGGATAGAAGTGACTTGGAATGAGGTGTAGGAATGACTTGGAATTTTCTGATTTTATTTTTAAATACCTAAGGTGTAACTTCGCCTATAAAATTAAGGAATATGTATGTTCCAATGTTGATATTTGACTACATCATAAAACTGAGCAAGAGTTTATATTTTGTATTGATAATGCAAAAGTACATCTGAAAGCATAATTGTAACTACGATACAAAATAATTCTTTTTCCTCAATAAGGATTGAGCCTTGCAGTATTTTAAATTTATTCTTAAATGCCAGCGAGTTTGAGCTTCAATATTCTTATAAACTTTATTCTTAAAAGTGTATTCTCTGGCTATCTTCTTAGCAATATCATGATATGTTCCCGTTTCTCTCGATCAGATCCCGATTTGATAGTTGAAAATGGACTGCTAACTTTCGATGCAGAAGGAAATGACAATCCAAGGAGTAGATACTTCAGCAGGCGATTGCACGTTCCAAGTGAATGGTCGGGAATTACTGTTGGCAGAGGCTATGACATCAAATACAAAAAGAAATATGCAGTTTTCAGGGATCTAACAAGAGTTGGAATTGCATCATGGGCTGCAGACAAAATTTCAGGTGGAGTGGGAAAATCTGGGAGCAGTGCAAGAAAGTACATTAGGGTTCGCGCAAACTATTTATTTCAACATCAAATAGGCAACCCCATAATTTATAGAGAACGAAAGAAGAATCTTAAAAGAAAGGGGAACATAGTTGAGATAATAGCCTTAGTTCAGACTAACCCAGTCTCACCCCAGATCAAAGCTAACCCCGATTAGTTTCCGTAATGCAACTGCGAACTAACCCGAGTTCACCTAAGGCAGTCCCGTAGCATTTTGTAGGCAGAGACAGCACTAGTGCATAGGTTTTTTTTAAATAGGTAAAGTCAGGGAGAGGCCGTCGGACCTATAACAAATAAAGGAAAAACTAGGAAAGGGAGATAGGGAGACAAGACCAACTTTGTTGATGTTAGATTTGAAAGATGATAATTTATAGGATTCCGGGAAAGAAGTGGATGGCAATAAGTTCTATAGCAGAGAAGTTCTTGGAATGAATGATGATTCGTGAGCTAGAGTTAGTGGATTAGGCAGTGTAACTTGGAAAGGGTGTGAGTGGGTAGTGGTTCGAACACGCCTCACTGGATTAGGTATGATATTCTTGATTTCCAGAGAGCAATGTTTGGAAAACATTGCTCTTATTTCCCCAAGATTATCAATTTAGTTTGGGTGTCTGGAGGAATCGAGAGTTCACTGAATAACTCCATGCGTTGAAGTTTTGAAGTTATATGTGTATATATATATATATATATATATATATATATATATATATATATATATATATATATATATATATATATATAT
>OLMO02000001.1:15804223-15815522 GCA_900291935.2 Cassiopea xamachana | reverse complement strand
ATATATATATATATATATATATATATATATATATATATATATGTATTGTTTTTTTGCTTTACAAGTATACTAGTATTCTAGGCAGCATTTTAATGTAATTACAATTAGCTTATTTTCCATTTTATGGTGACAGGACGCATAGTAAAACAGTCATGTACTGAATGTATTTCTACCCTGTTTACATAAGTAAGAATGGAAAAATGAAGTATGTTTGACATTCTTGCTCTAGACAGGGGCGTCGAAACTGGGGGAAGGGCGGAGCACTAGCCTACCCCACTTTTTACATAAAATAGCGTGATTCACTATTTTTGTGCCTGAGTTTATCCCCTTCTTTAGTTTATCAGTACCCCTGAGTTTATCCCCTTTCATCATTGAAAGAGGCATTGAAAATCATGATCTTAGGTTCATTATCTCTAAGTTAAGAACAAGAACTATCCGCACAACTTATTCTATATTCTGCATGAGGAACAAATCATGGTGCGACCCGGAGCTCCTAAACTATCAATATCTTTGTTTTTTGTTCTTCTTTCTTTTCTTCGTTATTATTGCTATTACCATAATTTGGTGTTAAGTTTAGTGTTTATTCTATTCTTTATCAGTGTTAGGCAGGCATGCACAAATTATCCTAGAACGAGATTTGTATTTGTATTTGTATTGTAAAGATATCTTCAGGAAAAAGGAGATGGAAAAATCATCATCTTCATCATCGTCATCCTTGTCATCATCATCATCATCATCATCATCATCATCATCATCATCATCATCATCATCATCATCATCATCATCATCATCACCATCTTGAATCTTGAATCTAGGCCATTTAAGCCCCTTGAAGGGTTTGCTTGTCCACCACTCTCTCGTCTTGCTTCTTCTTGTAAACTATTTCATGCTTCTTAAAATAGTCTTCTGCTAGGTCTTTCCCCGCAATATTGACATCTCTTTTTCTTTCTCGTAACTTTTACACCGCATGTTCTTCTATGCCTTGTCATATTCTTCTTTAGTAACTCACTACCACACCTGTCACATGTCCCTGTTCTTTCTCCTCCTTCCCTTGTTACCGAAGTATTCCCTCCAAAATCCTCGTCCTCCTGCTCCTCTTCAGGTATGCTATACTCCTTTTCTTTACATCTTCTTTTGTGTCTTGCCATGTTGGCAATACTCTTCAGCTGGTTACATACTGGGCATCGTCCTCTTTCCTTTCCTTTACACTCTCCCTCATGGTTCGTCTTTGTTGCTTTATCCTTGAATTCTTCCCCGCACTTACTACAATTGCCTCTTTCTTCTCTATCTGTCTTATGCATTCTATCATAATGCATCTTGATTCCCTTTGTTGCATCAAACCTCTTCCCACACTTTCTGCAGACCTTCCTGTCCTACTTCTTCTTGTTTCGTTCTTTTCGAGTTGATTTCTTCTCAACCATCTTATGCTCCCATTGATTTATTTCTTTTTCACTTTCTTTCACTATATTTCTCCACTTGTTCCTGTCCATCACCAAAACCTCAATACACTCATAATCCAGTCTTGCTCTTTCTATCGATTTTCTACAGTAATCAGTTGTTGCTTGACGGTGTTTTCTTTGATCTTCCAAAATCACTGGCCACCCTAATGTTATTTGTTTGACTATTCTGCCATTCTTCATCATTGACACATGTCCTATCCTTCCCAAAGTCCTTTTCTCAATTTTCATCTCACGACTTCCTACTCCCAAGGTCTTTCTTACTTGAAGCATGTTTATTCTTTTCTCTTGCGTTTCTCTTGCGTTTCTCTTGCGTTTCTCTTGCGTTTCTCTTGCGTTTCTCTTGCGTTTCTCTAAGTAGCTGCTTTTTCTTATCGCTCCAAACATATCTGCAACTTTCTTATATCTGCTGCATGCCATCGCTTTATGCTACAGTTAAAAAGACCAGTAGATTCTACACATAATTCAAAAATCTTTGCTTGATGGTTTTGAGTTCTTCAATATCTTCCTTAAAATGTAGCTACTTTTCCTCATTCGTTTTAGGCTTTCTTCCACATCTACTCCCCTCCCTATAAATACTCCTAGCATTCGTATTCTCTTAGCACTTTCCTCTCCAAATTTCAATTCTTCCTCTTTTTCTAGGTGGCATTTCTTTTCAAAGCACTCCATGACTCTCATCATCTCTGCTTTCCCTGTTTTCATCTCTCTTAATATTTCCACAAAATTTTGTGTCATCTGCAAATAGTGATTCTGTCAAGGTAGTAATTTTACTAGCTGACTCTCGACTTGCCCTCCACCTTTCTCTTGGTGGTAACGAATTTCCGGGTACCTAAGTCCATGATATTCTACAATCTGGTTCTATCCTTTTCCTTTTCTCTCTAGCAATTCTAATAACATTGGAATGATAAATATTAAACAGTACTGGAGATATAGCACAGCCTTCTCTCAGTCCCCTTCTTGGTATGCACTCTGAACTTTCCTTCTCACCCCCTGACCCAGTATTCAGTTTCTTCAGGGATTCCCCTTAGAACTCTTTTCATCTTTTCTTTCATACCCCACATATCTAGTATATGCCAAAGTATAATTCTGCTTACTCTAGGATATGCTTTTGTGATGTCGGTCAGAATAGCTACTGGGTTATCCATCTCTTCTCTATCTCTTCCCAAGCTTACTCTGTTTCTCTTGATATTATCCATCTCTTCATTCATCCTTATATAAATCCGTGCAGGATCTGCAGTGGATCTCTTCCTCTTCTGAATCCTTACTGATTTTCCTCCAATACTCTAATCTTTTCTGTCCAGTCCCTTAATCTATTGGCAAGTACTTTAGCTAATATTCTAGATCCCATAGTAAATAGACACACACCTCTGTAATTATTTAAATTATTCCTTTCTCCTTTCTTGAATTACGCCACTACCAATCCTATTTTGATGCAATCATTCCAGTCTGTTGTTGGCCTTACATACATGCCTTTTATTAATTGTGCTATTCTTTCTTTACACGTCTCATCAGCATATTTGATCATGTTGAAACTCACTCCATCTATTCCAGGTGCTCCATCTTTTATTCCTCTAATTGCTTTTTGGATCTCTCCTCTTTCTAGATTCTTCTCCAGCTCTTCGCCTGCTTCTCTTATCCTCTCATCATTTCCCGTGTCCTCCACTCTGTGAAGTACCCAACTCATCACTTGGTCTGTCACTTCCTGTCTTTCTTTCATACTTTCTCGAAGTGACTTTTATACTCTTCCACAGAGAAGTGCTCATTTGGTCTTGTTATCTTGCCATCTCTCATCTCTAGCTTTCTCAGTAATTTGAACACCTTCCCCATATCATTTTTGTCTCTTGCCTCTGCTGCCTCCTCTAAGACTTTTTCCCAGTATTCATTTTCCCACTGTTTCTTGTCCTTTTGTATATTCTACTAGCTATTTTCAATTCTTTCCTAGCTTCATCTGCATTTCCCCTTTGTTTTTCGTTTCTCTCATTTTCTGGGTTTTTTCTGATATTGTCCCTCTTAATTTTATCACCTCAATTTTATTACCTCTTCTTTCTTTCCTCTCATCCGTGGTGAATCCACCTGTCTCTTAACCTTTCCACATGCTCCTTCTGTCAACTCCATTATTCCTCTGTTCATTTGATCCGAATTTTCTCCCTCTCCTATCCTCTCACTTGCCCATTCTTTTGTTTTTATCTTATAAAATTTCCTTATCTCCTCACTCTCAAAGTTGTCTAAATCAAGCTTCTTTGTATTTATTGCTCTTCTTTTCATTTCTTTGACTTGACATGTAAAAATAATTGCTATTCGTCTCTGATCTGAAAAGCTGTCTTTTTTATCACTGTCATTTCCCCCATCTTTCTCCTTTGATTTTGTTTGACCATGAAGCCATCCAGTTCATACCATTTTGTTCATTTTTTGCTATACCATCTTCCCCTATCTTTAATGTTTTTAATAGAATTTATCCAGCTCAAGCCATTTAATTGAGACCAATTCAACAGACCTTTTCCAGCTTCATTAGTTGTTCCCAAGCCATAATCTCAATATACTCCTGGTTGCCAATTTTCTCCTTCCCTTGGACCAACAATAGAGTTGTGGTCTCCTCCAATAATTATTATATCATCTCCTCTTGTTCTCTGTAGCTTTTCTTCCAACTCCTGTCTAAATTTTTCTATCTTTATATTTCCATTCTCCCATAGTGGTTCGTATGCTGCCATCAATACTAAGTCTCCTATTCTCATACATACCACCCTGTCTCCCCATTCTTTGATTTCCCATTCTTTTTGCCATCTTATTGCCAATTCTCTACTTAATATTATTGCTGCTTTTTTCCATGGACTATAATTGTTTGCTGTTTTCCTTCTCCTAAATGGATTACTCCTTCATTATCTGCTAATATCTCACTTATCAATACAATCTTCACTTCTTTATCATGCACCAGTTTGCTACTTCTCTCAGTCTTCTTCTATTATTCGGTCTCATCCATTTGCTTCCACTCTCTCCGTCTGAACCGTCTTCTTTCCTGTCCTCCTTCCTTTTACTTTGGTTCATACTGTTTTTCTTCTCCTTGTCTTTACCGGTCCCCTTCTATTTCCTAACTCCGCTCTTTGTGTTGTTTTCCTCCTCTCTGATTTCGGTTTCTCGTTGAAATCCTTAGCCATCATCTCAATTTAGGGCGTCTCGGAACTGTGATGAAATTTTGATATTGATATGTTAGGTTAGTTCATCGCGGTTAGTTCTTTTTCTAGCTTAATTTCCAATGCTATATCTCAATGCTTCAACTATCAAAGTGTTTATATCTAAGATCTTATTCTTTCCATTGTACTCAGTTGCAAATAAATCTTTCGTTTTCGTTTCCTTCACCTCATCAGATTCTAGAAAGCCTAAACACTTGCAACCAGTATCAGCTATTTCCTTCAATACCTGCCAGCCAGGCAAGCTTACTCCTTCAGGTGACACAACTTTATCTCGTTTTAGCGACAGCACTCTCTCGATGCCAAATTCCATTCCTGTCTTTGTGGACTGTATACACTGTCTCTAAAAGAGCTTCTACCTGATCGTATGATTTACCATATAGCCATGTAGAGAAGATGGTTTGTTTTTACTTCATTTGCACCCCAAACATGCCCAATTTTTACTTTCATCAAAACAAATTAGCTGCAATGGAATCATGCATAAAACAAATAGCTATGGTGAAAGACGATCTCCTTGAAAAATACCCCTGTTACTTTTGACCGTACCCTAGCGCATGCCCACACAAAATTAGCTCTGTCCTCGAACCTTGCATGCTATCCTTCAGAAACTCTTTTACATTGTTGGCAATTCCTAGGTCACCATGCGTGGGGATACAAGAACAAATTCAAATTAGACGACAACAGTAAAGCGGTACTGGTTAGATTGAACGTCATATCAATTTTATTTCAATTCAATTATCAGATCCAGTATTAAGATTCCCAAGTCCGACTATGATTGGAAATCAGCAACAATTTCTATGCAGTTTCATTGCCAGTATTCAGAGGTTCCATTGCCAATACAACCTCTGATAAAAATAAATTCGGATAAAAATACTTCATGTAGTCTCGTTAATAAATTCGACCATTCATCATTACTTTCATGCAAACTGTGATTCTCGGGAAGCGCAGATTTGTTGCATTTCATAGTAAATTGCAAAGACTACTTGATGACTGGGCGAGGTAGCATAGTGGTTAGAGCGCATGCCCCTTTCGTGCGGAAGGTCTACGATTCGAGTCCGACTCGATGCCCGGACTGAATGCTCGCTCACCGTTCATTCAGCAGCAAATGGGTACCTGGTGGCAACACTGGGGAGGTAAAGGCGGTGAGGAAAGGAAATGGCCACCCTACCCGACATGCCGATGGCTCAGGATAAGATACCTTTTCATTACATGATCACTACGGTTTGAAGTAACAACGCGGATCCATATGTCCACATGTATTGAACTATGTACACAGGTAAATAGGTACATCTATTCATTTAATGGGAAGAAGGCTGAAAATATCTTCTGAAGAGTTGGAGAGGAAAGCAAGCCTTCTTCGTGGCTCTGGGAAGGGGAATTTAAGTTCCATCAAATGTACGACAATGTTTTCTACCCCCTCTCTCAAATAATTATGACCCATCCCTAACATAAGGAATTATCTATGTTCATCTTTGTTACTGTTTTATTTCAGTCTGGTTCTTCTCTTTTTGGTGCTTGCTGCAATTGAAGCCGAACGTGAGTTTCTTTTTAACCAGGGCTGTTAAGTTAACCTGTAGGACAAAAGTGATAAAAAATTGGCACACAAACTCAGCAGAATCAGCAGAAATCCCCTGTACAAGTTGAGGATAGAAGTGCTTTTTGTACGATTATTCACATTTTAAATCTAGGCAAAACTGACCAATATGGTTAGACAACATGGTAAAAGCCATAATATTGCTGAGCTGTTGCCCAGTTTGGGCACTATGTCGTGCTAAAATTCAACTCAATTTCATTTTTTTATGCACTCATGCATAGATATAATAGCTATTTCAAATGATGACAAAGCTTTCAAATATCTTACATGACACCTGAAGATAGCATCGATAAAGAGCGTGATATTCATGAAGGAGATGTACCCTTGGAGAGACTAATAAAGCAGTACTAGAAAAGACAGGCGAGCGTAACAATGTCGTCCAACAGTGTTGCCCAGTTTGGTCACGATGTTGCGACAACACAAAAATGAGCAACATGATTTGAAACAATGTTGGGCTACAATGCTGACCAGTTTGGCCGAGGCTTGAGTTCAGAGGTTTTTCCTTCTGGCTGTCTTCCTACTGACGGCGAGTGAGTTGGTTGAATCGAGAGGCATTTCTTTCAACAGAATTTCGTACTTATCAATGAACAATATGTATATATCTCTAACACATCTGAAAAGTCTTGGAAATCTTTAAATTTTTTTGAAACTTTTCAAGCTGCTCAAGGGTAATAAATAATTTTCAAAAAAGTTTTGAATCTTCAAAAAGCCATCCGAAAATCTCAAAATTCTTCAAGAAGAAAATTCTCTGTTGAATATTCGCAATATCTACAAAAATTGTAAAAATCCAGCAAATCTTTGAGAAGCAAAAATCTTTCAAATATTTCAAAAACGTGTGCATCTCATTTATGTACTTCTTAAGGAAATTCTTGCACACTTTTTCTGGGTGATCTTCTCCTTCGGTTGAATTTTCAACAACGTTGTGATATTTTCTCATTTTCTCGATTAGATCCAGATTTGATAGTCGAGGATGGACAGCTAACTTTCGATGCAGAAGGAAATGACAATCCAAGGAGTCAATACTTCAGCAGGCGATTGCACGTTCCAAGCAGATGGTCCGGAATTACTGTTGGCAGAGGCTATGACATCAAATACAAAACGAAATATACAGTTTTCAGGGATCTAACAAGAGTTGGAATTGCATCATGGATTGCAGAAAAAATCTCAGGTGGAGTGGGAAAATCTGGGAGCAGCGCAAGAAATTACATTAGGGTTCGTGCAAACTACTTATTATTACAACAACCAGGTAATGCTAGTTTATGAAGAGATTGGAGGAAGAATTTGACAAAGAAGAGAAAACATAGTTAAGTTAGTAGCTCTGTTTCAGACTAACCTGTGCTCACCCGAGGTTAATACTAACTCAGGTTAAGCTTTCGTAATGTAAACGCAAAGTAGTCCGAGTTCGTCCCAGGCTAAGCTTACTCTCCAGTCCAGAATTGACATCCCTCCCTCCTGCTTAGTTTTTGCAAAAATGCATACCGGAACATCCATATTGCACCTCCGGCTAATTAATGTCGTGCTTAGATGACATTGTCCGACTCAGAACCAGAACTTGCATCGTTGGATATTCTTCTGTTAGGGACCCATGAGTATCTCAGCAATTGTGATGTAGAGTATGCAAGACAGAATTTGCTGACGGACAAGGTTGTTGCCATTCTACTAACCTTCTCAACAATTTTGCAAGTGATGGTCATTGCACTGATAATCTGTATACTTTCCGAATACCTATAAAAATAGTGCGGTGTAATACCCTTACACCTCCAAAGCTAACACGCCCTTGACAGCAGGCTTTGCTATACCATTGCAGGGTTCAGATACACCCCACCTAATATCTGTCCTGATTTTTCCTGACGTTTTCTTAAAAATGAAAGTATTTTCCCTAACTACATATCAGAAATACATAATACTTTTCCTGGCCAACAAGTGTTACACATAATGCGGCTGATCCATCTTTCAAGACTAAGTAATTGAACACATTCTTCACTCTTGGTAAGAAGAGGTTTTACTTAATCTACAACATATAAGCAAATAAAAATGGGTCTTCGTATTTTGGCATGTACATGTAGTATGTAGAGTCAGGGAAATAGCTAGAAAAAATTCTCTGGTGTGTCAGGTCTCAAGCTACCGAGTAAGATATGTGGATTCAAATGCTATAAGCTAGAGTTGCTTAGCCTCGTTTTAAAGAGGGCACTAGGCACTTTGGGACTCGCCCCCTAAAAATTCCGGTTAAAATCACTCCAGAACGTCAGAGAATGCCTCTTTGTGAATTAGGATAAGCAGATTTTCAACATTGAATTTCATTCTGAAATGAAAGAATGCACTTTCTTCCAATCTGTATTGCACAAATTTGAAGAATGAAAGAGTTAGTCTTTGAAGTAAAGTCTTATCGTGAGCGAGTGTGATCAGACAAAGCGAAAATGGTTTTTTAACTTTCAAATGTGCAATGCTCTATGAGCTTTTGGTGACAAAAACTGATGCATTTTCAGATAGTATGATAGTAATGCTACACGAAAATTAGCAATTTGGAAATTGCATCTCTAAAATGCATTATCAACTGTCTTCTTACGAAACGCTTTGCCCCTCAGTCCCATGGCTACTAGCTCTTGGCAGCAAGATAAGTTTCTGCTACTAATTTATGCAGAAAACTGCTTACATGTGCATGTGCTCCCAAACAAAATAAAGGCAGGGCATCAAAACACTTCCTAAATGCGCATGGGCGTGGATGTGGACAGTCTAATACACCTCTTGAATGCAATAAATTGACTTTCCCCCTAAAACCTAAGGTAGGGGACCACTCAAAATTCTAAATTTGACAAAGTGTGTTAAATTTGACTAACTTTTGGCATATATATGTCATACTTTCTGTTACTGAAATATCATAAGTTTTTCTAGCAATAGCTTTTGATGACCAGTAAACAATAAAGAAATATGGTAATGCTTGGAATAACTTTTTTCAAACTAAGATTGATCTCTTGCTCTTTCTTTGAAGTTTCCAAGCAACTGCTATGCTAGTTGCTGGTGAAAGTACTTATCCTTTTTATTTTCAACTATGAAATATTTCTAATGAGTTTTCATGAATTTTCCTTCAAATTTAGAAATTTTGAGGTTTTCCTCTAATTTTGAAAAATTACGCCTTGTTATGTTTTAAGTTGCTGGGAATTCAAAGTAGATAAGTACTTTCTCTGAAATGCTAGCTTTCAAGTTATACCTAGCATATCAATATTAACTTACTGTAACTCCTCAAATTAGCACACTGAAAGGTTATTTTTTAAAATTTCTGCATGGGGATTTATTCGAGGGGGGCAGCTTAAAATTGTTTTTGGTAATTGGTCATAATTCAGTTAAATTCTTTCTACTAACAGACTATTTCTCCGATGCTACAAATACAATGCATGCCATTTGATGGAAATGCGACTTTGTTAATCAATGGCTACCTTTGCTTACCTAGCTCTATGAAGCACTAACAAAGTTTTAAATAGCTGCAGTCACATGCATGCATGAGGCTTACTCGAGGGAGATTTATTAACAATTTGCAGCTCTAGGGTGGGAGCTTATTTTCGAGAGGGGCTCTTGCCAAGGGTGACAATTCGAGGATTTACGGTAAATGTTCTTGTTCTAATTTTTGCTCTTAGCAAGAACATTAGATAAATTGAATAAGTGAGGAAATATGACTTTAAGACCTTACTGTCAATAGAAAGTTTCATTACCAACCATTAAAACCCTATTGCTCTCAGAGAATATTATAAGTTTTATCAAAATGCACCACACTCGTGCAGCTTAGTATCGCAACGGTACCAAATGTAAGCAGAAACATAAAAGGAAATGTTGATGGAAAATTAATACTTATCGAGTTGTGCCCCATCCTAAGCAAATACTATGCAGCCTGTGTACAGACTCGACTGGTTTACTTTAAAGCAGAGTGGTTGAGTTGAATTCAAAATCGTTGTTTCTGTTCCAGTGGAGTCTGTGCAACAGCGGCGAAAAGCGGGGCACACAAAACACATAATGCAGCCCTTGTGTCATCTGATCTAAACCGCCTACACTTTACTTGCAAATAAACAGCTGACAATCTCAAATCTGCCGAGTAAATTCACGATTTGCAATAAGTGGAGGGGGGAGGGAGCAGGTTACACCTTCCACACCTACGTAGCGCTGCCCTCGGTAGTGTTCCCTATTGAGCACCAAAGGACTCATTTGTATAGATCATAACAATTTATGACTTTTTTCTGACTGTCTTCAAGCCCTAATAAAATTTCCTGATTTTTCCTGACTGTCCAAAAAACAGAGTTTTTTTCTTGACTTATCCTTACAGTATGAACCCTGAACTGGATTTCACTCGAAGCTCTATCCTAAAGTAACGAAGCTCTATGGGGTCATTCAAAAATGCTTAACTGTTGGGGGTTGGTGGGTATGTACTATTTTTGAGACAAACGGTTTCGAAAAATGTAGGGGTAGGGGAGGATAAACTGCTTCCGTTACATAACGCCACAAATTTAGTCAAATAGCTCTACTCCTTCGATTTCTGATGAGTGCTTACAAAATTACACGTTGTTTTTATAAGAAACTCATTATTTTACCTGAGCCTCAATTTTCTTAACTTTTCTCGAAATTGAGCCTGAGATTTTCTTAAATTTTTCTTAATGTTTACTGAAATAAACTGGCTAGAGTGTTTTACACTATCGTTGATGATATTGTATACATGAAATTAAATTCCATCTTTAACATTTTGAATGCAATAAATTCCATCTTTAACATTTTGAACGAAATACCGATTTTTTTGCCTATAATAGCACTTAATTTTGGAAGTTGAGCCTTGCGATTTTCTTACGATTTTCTCAAGATTTTGACGATTTGAGCTTCATTTTCTTATAAACTTTTTTCTTATAAAAAAAACGTGTACTCAAATAAACAAACGATATCACAAGATTCAAGCTCAAAATCGAGCTTGAATCTTGTGATATCCCTAAGTATTCTTCTGTTTCAGCAATTTTGAGCTATTGTCTTCTTCTATACTGCATCAAGTTGCATTATGCACATAAACAGGCTGGTGTGAGGAGGGGGGG
>OLMO02000001.1:15739413-15765233 GCA_900291935.2 Cassiopea xamachana | reverse complement strand
GGATAATCTTGAGCAAATTTTACTCGATACACACATTTTGACATCTTCCTCGGCATAACCGTCTTTTGCTACTAGGAATAAAACCAAGTTTCCTATAGCTGCAGTTGCTTTCTTCACATAAATACAAATACTTGATGTAACAGCATCAGCTTCCTCTGCCACTGCTTCGATCTGCTCCAAATCAACAAACTTTCCAAATATCTTGACTCGATTATCTTTTCGCCGTATGTAATAAATTTTGCCATTCTTCATGAGTCCAATGTCACCACTTGGTCGCATCGTGTTCTGCAAGCTTTCTTTCTCATCACCAATAAGGCAAACTCGATTTTTTCCACCTGTGTATAAGAGATTGTTGGTCACAGTATAAGATAGAAACGTCAGTTCAAAAAAAAGAAGGAAAAGGATGCTGTAAAAATACTAAGTAGAGCAAGACAATTTATTGGCTGCTTTACATATGTAAAATACCCATCTCCAAATACAGGAAGTGGCAATACAAAACCCTCATCTTAACCCCTAAATATTCTAGACATTGCTATAACCAATTGCGGAATATTTCTATTCTGCTAATCAAAGTAACAGTGATTGGTAGAATAAGCAAAATAAATATGTACCAATCCAAATCTCCCCATATCCTTCAAGCAAAATAGCTCCATGTTCACTCCGTAATTCAATCTTTGTATCACTAAGTGGAAGCCCAATGGATACCTCTCTTTGCACAAGGTCTACATCATATTGATGGTTCTGTAAGCATTTTTCTTCAAGGAAGCCAATACTACCACTTGCCGAATCCATAGAATATAAATCTACTCTTTCTATTGATGCCCAAGATGATACTTCAGATATGCCATAAATATTGTAAAGCTCAATCATGTGTGGACTTTTAATGAACTTCTTCAGTTCAGCTATTGATGGAAATGGTTCTGCACCAAGACAAACAACACGAAGGCAAGTGCAAGTGATGTCTTTCCCATTTTGTAGTAGAGAATTGCTGAGTAAATGAAAAAGTGATGGTGTTACCTGAAATGCAAAAATTGGCTAAAGGAAAGGAAAACAAGTGATGTCAATGAATGACTCATTTGTCAACACAAACAACTAAGAACCAACAGATTGAGCATGCTTTAATGAGGCTAGAGTCAAAGTCAAAGTCCTTCCCGCACCAATGGTGCATAAGGCAGCACCTATCTCCATTTCGGTAGCCCTAGGCCACCCATCTGTGACTGCAGGGAAGGTTACAGTGGAGGGGGGCTGGTCCACTGGTCGCTCCACGTGTTTAATGAGGCTAGAAAATAGTAAAAAATGATACAACATTGAAGCTAAAGTAGTAGAGCATTTCTACAATTCAGACTACTAGAACTCTCCTCATATAACATTGGCTGGTACAGCATAATATGAAAAAAACATGCAAATTATTCTCTATTTAAGAGTTTTGATTATCGCTGGAAATGCTGAGAAAAACCACATGACTTACAATGGTTACAGTATTACAAATCATAATTTAGAATTCCTCCACCTCAATCTGTCATCAAAATTAATCATAACTGCTGAAGCTGCATAGAGATAATATTTGGCATGATACCAGCTACTCATCTACTATAAAATCTGAGAAAAACTCTACCTGCAAAATGGTTGTTTGGTTTCTTTCAAACAAAACTTTGCACAGATTTCCAGCTTGTTTCAATAATACATCAGGTACAATCAACAGTGTAGCTCTTGCAATCACAGAAATGAAAATCTGGACAATGCTTGCATCAAATGTAAGTGGTGAAGACATGAAGATGGTATCTTTGGAGGTCACATTAAATATTTTGCTAGACAACATAAGTACAATGATATAAGCTCTTTACTGCTGCTATGGCTGATAGATGGAAACAGAAAAGGTTCAACCTAAAGTATAAAAATTACTTCTTGTAGTTGATAGCTAGAAACATCCAGTTATCAACAGCCTGTCCAAACTCAATTTGTATGCAATTCTCTCTGACAATACTACATAAACTCATAAGTTTGTATGTGCATATCTATAGTTAAGTTGTAACCTAATTAGGCCATTCCAGTCAATTAACATTAACAGACATAAGTGAAACAGCACCAGAAATAGGTTGTCAAAGAGTGGCCTCAATCATCAAAGTGTCCCCTTATAAGATAATTTCCCAGCATGCTTCTGCTTTCAAAATATACAGCATAACAGCAAATGCTCTGAGCTTACCGTAAATCTGTGATGTTTGGTACAATGCATTTTCCAGGCACTTTTATCACTTTCTGTTGACCCGTGCTACCAGAACTAGTTACTACAAACTCTACATCTTCTCTACACAAACAGGGAACTATGTTTTGAAAATGAATTTCAACAAATACCAAGCCTTTAAGGCACTTTAAAGGATGCCATATCAGTCTGTACTTTTCTTTGTGTTTGGTAAAGGGACGATGTCCAGTTTGGCTACAAACAATGGCATATCTGACACTATTTGCTTGAAGAACTTCACAGATTGTCTTTTCATGTCCATCTAATTTTAAAGGGTAGCATACTAATTTCAACTTAACAAGTGCAAATAGCATGATTACTATTTCCATGCTATTTTGCGCATCTAGACCAATGTAGTCACCTTCATCAACATATTCTTTAATCTCGGCAACTATTTCTTCAATTTTCTTCGCCAGATCTCTGTATGACAGCATCTTTGTGGATGCAATATCATCAAAGACTAATGCAGTGCCTGAAGGACAATTGGTAATAAAACCATCAATAATTTCTCCAAGACTGTCAGCTGATGTCATGATTGTGTTCTTGTCTCTCAATTATATGTCAACAGGGTAAGTGAAGCCAACTTCCGTTGAAGTATGTGCATTTTTCAACGTGAATTATTTTTAGAATGGTTCCATGAAAAGCAAGATGAATCCTTTCTGCAGTATGCATTTGATGGAGTACCAACCATGTTCTTCCATCCTGACAGCACATCTTTCATTAAACCCAAGTAGAGTAAATGAAGTGGCTGAATCTTGCAATTACTGGCAAAGTACCAAGATCATTCCATTTTCTTTCAGCATTCAGGAGAGCTACTTTGCTTTTCTACACAGGACTAATACAGCCCCCGTGTTACATAGACCTAAACAGTTCTAATGCAGTCTCGTAATACTTACGAGACTGCCGTTGTCTCTCATTTTGCGACATTTGGTGAAAGAGAATTTGACCGATAGATATGAATTTCGAAGAGGAATTTAACCTTCTTTGCAGCCATGAAAAGCTTAATAGAGACAAAGGCTATGTCATGCTTCAATCAAAGCTATCATCTTTTGGTGATAATGATGTAGCTGCTCTCGATGCGCTTCAGGAGAAAGCGTTAAATGCCCTACAAGTGCCTGATGATTCCACAAAATGGGAAACAAAATTTGGCAGCTTGCAAGCTGCTAAGCTGATGATTGAAAGTAGCAAAGCTTCTTCTAGCTTCCAGGATAAGGTGAAAGAACTGTCTCTTGATTTGATTGGACATAGCGAGTTTCGTGTGAGAATCGCTACTGGTGAAGTGCTTGGAGCCCTGTGTAAGCACGTAAGCCCAGATGTTTACACGTTTTGCGAAGCAAGACTCGTGCAAAGCATAAAATTAAACCTAGAAAGACAAATACCTCCCGATATCAATGAAGATTTTGAATCACTTAAAGATGCTAAAGATATATTTCATGACACAGCTGGCTGGAAATGTTTGGAAACAAGTATGAAGGGATTGAAGTCTGTCATTGAAGGCTGTCAGGAGTTTTTCCTGCAGTTTTTGAATCAAGAATTACTAGATCTCATATTTGAGACATTAAAGCATACAAATCGATTTGTAAGAGAAACTGGATATTATGTTTGCTCGGCTTTAGTTAGGTATGGGGTTAGGTCATCAGCTCAATGCACAGGTAATGTAAAAGACTTTGGTTATCAACTTGCAGCTCATCTGAAAGATGGCCTTTCAGACAATTGGAGTCAAGTGAGAATGGCTGCATCAGTAGCAACCAGAGAGTTTTTCCAAGATATAACAGAAAATGATCGTGATCAATACTATGGCCTGCTTTTGCCACCAATGTGCTTAAATAGGTATTATTTAGCAGAGGGTGTTAGGCTTTTCAATCAAGAAACTTGGAGGCAAGTTGTTGGGGAGCATGGAAAAGAGCTGGTTGGGAAGTATGTGAAGGAAATTGTCAGCTTTTACATTTTGCAAACACTTTCTGACAACCATGCCGTAAGAGAAGCTGCTTGCCATTGTATGGCTGAGTTGGCATCAAAAATCCACTCCTCTATTGTAATGCCTCATGTACCAGAGCTGTTGGGTGCACTAATAGTTTGTTTTAAAGATGAAAGCTGGCCTGTACGGGACACTGCCTGTGTGGCTTGTGGTAGTTTTGTAAAATCGTTTCCGGAGGAGTCAAAAGGCTCTATGCAAGAACTCTATCCCTTGTTCTTTACGAATCTATCAGACCCAATACCATCAGTAAGACAAGGGGCTTCTATTGCCCTTGCGAATATTGCTGATGCATATGGTGATGAAGCAACCAAGAGGATATTTGACAAAGTCAGAAATGGTTTAGCTTTGGTTGAAACTCAGAAAGATAATGCAGATCGGTTTCATAGCTTGGAGAAAGGCCCAACTACTTATGGAGTTGCCAAGAGGCTTAGAGCGGAAGATGAGAGTTTACATACAAATCAGCAAATGTATTCATGTGGCTCACTAGCTCCCAAAATGAGTCGTGGTGGAGGCTGCTCAAATCATTCATTCAAAAGGGATTCCCAGCCATGGGAGATGACAGATGGGTGTATTTATGCAGTTGCTGAGCTGGCCAGGGTTAAATGTGCTTTAAAACCTGCAACAGATTGTCTTCCATTGCTGGCTAAAGCCGCAGGATTTAGACACTACAATCAGCATTTTCATTTACTTGAAACACTTTGCTGTCAGCTGCCACTTATTGCTAAAAGAATTGGAAAGAGGGCATTCAAGATGTACCTGGAACTATTTCTTGATTCAATTTTTGATGCACTAAGAAGTGATAATCAGTTAACAAGCACAGCAGCACATGATTGTCTGGTCAAACTCGCAGATCTTTTAGGGCATAATATTTTTAGGGGAAGAGTTGAAAACTATCATCCACATTATGTGCAAGAGCTGGATTCAGTGATGAATGCAAGAATACCACACTCTTAGCAAAAACTATTGATTATTCAAACATCATCATTTACAAGAAACTATGCAGAATATACACATCTAGCATGACATTATCTCATTCATACTATATATAAACTGAGTTATAATTCAGTTTGATCAACATTTGTTCTGCTGTACTGTTACCTACAACTGCTCCTGAATTGTGATTCATACCAATAGAACTTAATGGTTCAGTGCAGACAAATGTGTGGTAAATGACATTGCTATTGCTATTTCCTGCAAAGCATAGCATCCATGGACTTTAACACTATTTTGAGTACATAACTTGAATATACTACATAACTCAAACATTTTAAGTAATATGTAATGAATGATCTATTACAAGCAAGGTATGATCATTATCTGATCAGTTATCTATTTCTATGGAATGTAAACAAAGTGTACCCTCTGTGACAAAAGAAGCCTGTTTTCAAACTACATCATCTATGACACTCCTATTGAAATTCCCTATAGTTTGACAACACCAGAAACATTTCTACTAGCGTGAATTGGCTGGTTCCTTAACTGGATGGGAAATTGTCCATCTGTTCTTGGGGCTATATACAATTTCCTCATCACCTTATTTTGCAATTTTTGATAAGTTTTTTACCTGTGGTAATAAAATGATGCAAGAAATACAGTATTTCATATAAGTACTAAAGTAAACATTAATGATTCATGAAATCAAATTCTCTATCCAATGGTAAACTTATTGATAATGTTCTCTTTTCAGCATCCCAGTTTGCTTTGCCATTTTTACTGTCAACTTTGTGTGGTAGATGAAGGGCCAAGCGACTGAAAAATAAACCAGTTCATTTTTGAGATAGGAAGATATGCCTGATAGGATATAATTCTCAGGTAAAGATTAAATTTTCCAAAATATTTGATGTGAGTAGCGTGAGATGCCACAACCTAAATTAAAAATATCTATGTTCTATCACCTGTGATTAAGTAAGTTCTGTTGATGCTAATAATCTATATTGTGATTTGATGCTGCAAATCTTATCCTATGTTACACACATGATAACATTTCATGACATCTGGGTAGCTTTCATGTTAAGTTCCTGTTCTGAGTAACTTAGTGGTTGTTCTAAAACACCCCTAATCATTGAAAAGACAGCTACAATAATATGGATACAACTATTTGGTATAAAAGATAAATACTATATTTGTAAATAAGTGATGATTCATACTATTTTGGTGATCTGCAATCCAAGAACTTGTCCTGTACATCAAGATCTATAGCTGCTCTGTTTGTATTGGGTAATACTATTTTTATCTGCAAATGTGGAAGATGTGAATACTCAGTCATAGACCATCAAATTCATAAAACTGCCANATTATATTTTGGTAGTTTCATGCCTTCAGTGAGTTTTTTAAAACCATTATTATGCACACACAAAAACTAAGCAATGAATCCTTAAAATTTTTGTAGCTCTTGGGCAACATCCTCAGTGAGACTTCTCACTGAGGAGATGTCTGAATGGTGAAAAATATTTGATGGCATATTGCTTAGTGTTCATAATTATTTTACAAAACTCACTCAAGGTATGAAACTAAAAAAATACAATGTAAGCTATAACACATGGAATCTAATCTGTCCATTGGCAAGAGGTACCAGTGATTGAAAAGACCAAACTGTCCTTAAACAGAATTTAAAAACAAGCCTGCATATAGACCAGACCTTTTTTCTACTTTTTTGCTTTGAAAACTAGGGGCTTGGCCTGGGTGGGGTGCATCATTTCTCAGGAAAAATATGATTCCATTAGAAACACAATTATTATAACCAAACCACATAAACCCATTTATGTGTCAGCACTTTGCATTATTTTGCAATAAATACTGTGTAACTTTTGGCTTTCAGTTTCAATTGATACAAGAACTTGTATTTTATATACAGCTTGGCTTAAAGGTTTTTACTTGTAGAGGAAACTGGAAATCGCCCTGCAGGACAACAATAAAATGTTGATACAAATTTGTAAGAAGGTCAGGCCTTGAAAAGAGAGGCGCTTGAGTGACCACAAGCCCCTCCACAGTTGCCTCGCAAATCCTAATGGCTCAATTATTCAAGCTCCTAGAATTGATCAGCTATTTACATTGAAGATATGCAATTAAGAGAAATATTTTGCCTGAATCTTCCTTAAATATCTATATAACAATAATTAAATGCTCTTTCCCTCTCCCTTGGAATCAGAAGTTCTTATGTATGGAGTCACATCATGGACAAAATTTGTAGAATGAGTTTCACCATGTCATTACAATAAACGTATTGAGTCCATTTTGATCTCAAGTAATATACTAAAACATTGCTTTATGGGCCCTTAAAAAGTACTCTCAAGGGAGTACATGCCCATACTTCAACCAGGACACCACTACAAAAACAGTGTAGGTACTTGATCAAGTGTCCTAATGAGTTGAGGAACTTGACCAATCAATTACCTAACATTTGCTCATTTCAAGGCCTGAAGGAGATGAAGAGGTGAAGAAATGATTGTTAGGCTTTGTTATTAGAACTTTTGTTGCAGAGCATGATTAAATTAAAGAACCAAATAAATATAATTTTAACATTTGGATGCCTTAAAGTTGGCTGCTGCCTCTATAAAATGGCAGCTTTTAAGCAGGTTTCTACAATATGTAGATATTTCCCTGTTTATCTATGCTAAGTTTAAGATCAGCAGATGCAAAGTATAAAGAGGAGGGTAGCATAGCTGTTAGAGGAATAGTTTCCAAATCCCATACTCAAGTTTTGGCTGAAAGCTGGCTCACTGTCAGCCCAGCAGAGAATTGGCACATGGTGGCAGCACTAGTGAGATAAAGGCAATGGGAAAGGAACTGGCCACCCTACCTTACATACTAATGGCCCTGGGTAAGTGTCCCCTCTAATAGGCACTTTCCTGTGCTCAAAACTATATGGGACCCCTACCTTTACATAAAACATCAGCTCACAGATTGGAGAATAATACATGAGCAAGGAAGTATTTGGAATTGTGCACAATGCTCTTGCTTTTTAGAGCTTTGCATTTTTGGGACAAAACTACTGATAGAACTATTGCAAGGAATAAGAAGGATCATACAGACCAATAGATCTTCACAGCAAGCAGTTGATGAATTTTTACCAGACATACCAAGAAACACATCATCTGTTGTAACCTGTTGTTTAAACATTATCTCATACCTACAAATGCAAGCATAACGAAAACCAAATAATGCTTCAAAGACGAGCTGTTGGAATGAACCTAGCATATTCTGATACAAGATTATCACTTGCAAGCTGTTGAGCCATTTTGAAACTATAAACTACCAAAAGTCCTAGAAACATAGATCCTTGCTTCTTTGTCACAGAAATTCTAAAGGACATACCAATAATAATCACATTCAAACATTGCCATTCAAGAATCAAAATCAAATTGTGGATAAAAAAAATTGATTGATAGATTGCCTATGATGATATAGGAAATAAAGACAAATAAGAGCACAAAAATGCTTCAACAGTGTCATCAAACATAGATACATACTCTGGGCTTGGCCGAGGGTCTAGATCTCTGTCATCAAAATTGCCCACTTCTACCTCACTCTCATCCCAAATATCTTTATCTTTAGCATTTTTTCCTTCTTGCTCTAGAATAAGAATAACCATTCCAAGGTGATACACCAAAACAAAGAAATATAGAATCACTAATTTTATACTGTTTCAAGCTCATCTGCATCAAAGATGTGGCTAAAGTGTTATAATCTGGGACCTGTACTTTTCAATGTTAACAACAAACAGCTCCAACATATATTTACATACATGACTTCAAGCCAACCAAAAAAGCTCAATCAGAATAAAAATTCCATTTGTTCTATAGTTAGACTGCTTTGTGCTTAGAAAGTAGGTAGCCAAAAACTACATTTTTTATAAAGATGGCAAGGCTGCGGAGTTTGTCACATTTTGCTGAACTTTTAGGTGTGCACAAGGAGATGTTAAAGTATCCAAGTCTGCAAATGAAAGTTTTGCACTTCAACTTTCAGACTTGAGACATAGAAAGTAGTATTTTATATAGCATTCAAATTTCTGAAGAACTTGAGAGAAAAAGTGACAGATTATATTTTGTAAAACATGTTTCAATTGATTCTTCAATCATCTTCAATTACAGATTAGTCATGTTCCATGTGTTTAGAACTCTGTAGAAATGTTTAATTATTCCCTATGGTGTCCTACAACAAAATACAATCAAGTGAATTAATATGAAATAACAAACTGCTGATAAGAACATGCAGCAAAATAAAAATAAGAAGTAACAGGAAACATGATGTATTAAGATGGAAATAGGTGCAGGGCAACAAGCAAATGCAGTAATGGGAATAGAAAATAGGGCAGAATAAAATAATAAATGAAAAAGAACAAAAAGATTATAGATCTAATGCTAAGTTAGCATGATCTAATTGGGTGCTCAAGGTAGACTTGAGTCAGTTGATGTGTAGGGCTTCCTTTAGTTTTATTTGATAGCTGTATTTGGGGGTGTCTAAGATGATGAAGCAGTTTTTACTAGACACTTTTTTGCAAGAAATAGAAGAGATTAGATGCTTATAGATGTGTGAGTTCTTGCCTCTTGATATATGATCACAAACATGAGTAATTTCAAAATTACTTGCATTTGTGAGTAATTTGTGTTTATTTCCAGATTCAAATTTCTGATCTGTGTATGGAGCAAAATGAGCATTGACATTGCAAGTAGTAAATTTCTTGTGTCCATGAAGGTATATATGAGCTAAAAGCAAACTAAAAATATACCTTGTCACAAACAATGTGCACACTTTCACACCTCAAGGAACATGAACAAGCAATGCCTTGTGTGTCCAGATAAACTATTTTGCAGTTTAGTAAAATTAACAAGAAATGCCTAATGTTTTCATAAAACATCTGGAAATTGGCAGAACTATATCAATTTTACAACAAAATGTTGTAGTTCAATTTGCAATAAATTTTTGCAGGTTTTTTTATCAATATTTTCTCAATGAAGTTAAAGGATTGTAAAATATACAAATTAGTTATCAAAAGCAAACATCAGGAATGAGGAAACATAAGGATTTTACTTATTTTTTATATTTAGCTGCTACTACACTTACCAATTAGACTATTAACTTAAATTATTTTAACTAATTAGGGATTTATTAACATACAACAAATTTATTGGGATGTTATTTTGATACCAACAAAATAAAAATCAGTATTCAGGATTTTGACAGGCAACAAAATATTTAAGATGGTAATTTTGTGATATTTATCTTAGTTGTGTTTTGCAGGCTCACATCAGCTCTATGCATGCATAGATATGACACTTAAAACCCCAGGGTTCAAACATTCAACGTTAGCGTACACATGATGTCCAAAGATCAAAAGGACTATGGCAAGTTTGTATTTTAATACTGTAGGCCAGCACACCAAAGTATTTAGGCTATGTCCACGCCGCCACGCAAGCTAACTCCACGCAGAAGATCTTCGGGCCCACAGGACTCTGATGTGCTTCATAAGAACTACTTTTATTTTCCATAAATTAGGATTTTTATAGGCATAAAGAAAGGAAAGAGTATCTATGACTAGGAATCTTAAGAACACCATTTACCTGCATCATTACTACTTTTGATTCTGTTTTCCTGCTGTCCAATAGAGCCTGGTGTTGGATATAAGCCACTTGCCGATATCTTTATAGAAAAAGCATAATAATACAATACTTGATTACGAGAAGCAAATTATAGCTTTTTCAATATTTCTTCAAGGGTACGCCATTGGAAAAATGGCACTTCTTAAGAGATATCGGATATCGGAAAATTCCCGCGTGTGTGTGCAAAAACTAATTACTCATATGAAGCAACTTCGAAGTCTTCAAACAAGAAAGAAGCTAGCATCTAGACATACTTTCAATTTTTTCCTACCTGATTATCTTCTAGATCTGAATCATCATCTTTTTCTTGCAAAAGCTCTGCCAGTTTCTGAATCGGAAATGTATTCAAGCCTGTCGCCATTTTGTTTCTAAGTAAACAGCTTATAGTTGTTGTGGCTGTGAGAGCCCCGTTGATAACACATAGTGTCGAATAATTGAAAAATATTTTGCAAGCATGTTCAGAAAGCTTCAATCCACATTTCCAGAAGGAACAATTTTTATATCTTGCGCAGATCAAAAGTTATCGACATTACAAGCTATCCATCTTTTCTTTTAATGTTTCCTTGTGTCAGTAACGCTTTTATCGTACTATATGTATAGTGAACATTATACATTAAGGACATTAATGTATAATGAACATTAAGGAACTATTAAATCCACATTCAAAATTTAGCTCCTTGTATTTCAGTCCGTGGCAAATATTGCGATTTCTAAAATTTAGTGTGAAATGCCCTTTGATGTTATTCCCTCCTGCAACTGCAAAACAGTGGCAGCGCCACTTGGGGGAGGACTGGAGGACATGTACCCCAGTTATCGTCAAGATGAATTTGCTAATTCGCTTAAATTCGATGAGTAAATGCTAGGGCTGGGGTGAGGAGCCTTTAGCAAGATGTCGAAATGGGTGTGGCAACCAAGCCACGTTGCCATTTTATGGCTTGGCCCGGAAAATCTATCCTCAGTCTGCCATGGCTGGAGCTGCCTCTGCTACAAAAGTATGCACTCCCCCAAAGGATTCGCTTTTGAGTGCACGTGGTGAGTGCTAAGCGACCAGTCATCAATGCATATTTTAAGAATTTTCAGTAGTGGGGCAAAACTGAAAAGGGCCTATTGTTTCCATAGAAACATTAAAGTAGAAGAATATTTAGTGTGATTGAAATACAGGATTTACAGGATTCTGATTGGAGCAGCCAGGGACACCTGCGAATAAACAAGACAAGGGGACAAGATTCATCCAAAGGGCACCAAAGATATGCTTTTGGTGTCATACCAATTAGCTGTCTCTTTCATCATGATGTATGCGAAGTATTCAAGGGTGCTTTAGGTAATTCTGAACGGAACGAGCAGGCTACCGAAAAGTACACTGTGAAAAATGAGTCTTCCCAAACGCGATCACAACATGCACTGTTTTCATCAATGTTCTCTGGCTAAAGGGCTTATCATAAGACTTGTAAAATTTAAAGGATTTTATTGAAGCATGATTCTCAAAAACTATCAACATGATAAGTGTTCTCTCATACCCATTAACATTAGGGTTCCCAAGTGGCTGGAAAATGTAGCTGCGGAATTATTTGTTACAAATTCAGAGAATGATACACTAATTACTGATCCAAGGACTGTTTCAGATATCATGACCAGATATTTCATCCATGCTGGCAGAACAACAGTAAAAAAGAGCCCAAGAAAAGATTCCATTCTATCTCTGGGACCAATAATTATTTGATACCAAATAATTATTAACAAATAAGTATAATTAATGTGTTCGAAAATCATAGCTGCATGATCAGCATAAAACATAGTTTGAAACTACAATCGCTTTTTGACTTCCAACCTATTACAAAAGATACGGTGAAGGAAATTTTCAGTAATCAAAAGCATGTGGCGATGACATGGTAAGTGCTCGATTCCTAAAACCCACTGTTGACATAATTGCAGGACATTTAGTAAATATTCTAAACAAGTGTATCCTCCAAGGAACATTCCCTACTTTGATAAAGATGGCGGTTGTTTCCCGGGTATACAAAAAGACCCTTGCAACAAGGAGAATTATCGACCAAATAGTGTCCTAACAGCTCTCTCTAAAATCTTTGAGAAAGCAATAGAGCACCAACTATCTCCGTTTCTCAACCGTAACTTCTCAAACTTCTTATGTGCCTACAGACAACTATCCAAGGCTTTTGACAGTCTCCCTATCAATCTACTAATTGCAACATTAGCTGCATATGGAGTTCGTACAACTTCACTTAAATTATTAAGAAGCTACCTCACAGAAAGAAACAAATGGTGAAGGTAAATGGATACTTTAGCTCATGGAAAGCCCTTAATCAAGGAGTGCCATAGGGCTCAATACTTGGACCACTGTTCTGCGACGTCGTTGTTAAAGATATCTTTCTCTTCATTCAGGTGGGCTCCTTGTGTAACTTTGCAGATGGCAATACAATTTAAATCTCTGCTGAGAATGCTCGTGAACTCCATAGATTAATTCAACTCAATGCAAATAAATGCATTGAATGGTTTAATTCAAATCACATGACAGCCAACCCATCTAAATTTCAGTCTTTAATTGTAGATAAAAACGATAGTTATATCAAAGAATTTCAAATAGATAATGAATTTAATATTAATGTAAATAATGAAGTAACTCTTCTTGGAATTCATATTAACCAACAGCTAAAGTTTGACTCACATATTCATAAAATCTGCAGCAAAGCAGCAATGCACCTAAATACAATGACGAGACTAGCTAAATTTATGGGTAGCAAAGAGAGAGAAGTAATTGTGAATTCATTCATACTTTATCACTTCAATTACCGTCCTTATAATCTGGTCATTTTGCAGCAATGCAAGTCAAAAGAAACTCGAGAAAATCAACAAGAGCTCCCTAAGATTAGCAATCTCTGATACTTTATCGAACAGTACTCGTTTAGTAAAGGCTAAATCCACTATAATTCATTCTTTGTATTAGGCTGTTGGCATTAGAGATTTACAAAGCTTTCCAAAACGTGAATCCACCCTTTACGAGAGACAGTTTTACCTCGAAATCCATTAATTATAATTTTCGACAGAATGATGTTCTTTGTATCCCAAAGGTAAAAACTACCACTTGCGGTATAAATCTCTACGTTTTTTGGGTCCAAAGATATGGAGCTCTCTCCCAAATGAACTAAAATCATCACAAAATATTAATCAATTCAAAGGTCTGGTAAAAGATTGGTATTTAACAAATCATTGTGCTTGCGATGCTTGCAGCCAATAATCTCCACAATGCAATCTCCACATTGGTTAATTTTAGTGTATATTAGTGCCGTATCACTATTGCAAAACTAATGGGAAAACCGCATAAATATTATCATCTCTGAAGTTTCTAGATTGTCTATGTAATTTCACCACTATCGCCGGATCCAAGTTCTTGGGCTCTAGTAGGAACCATTGTCTTTACCTCTACTTTAGTGAAAACACTTTTTGTAGCATGTGTGCTGACCCCAATAAGGCGATCTTTTGCAATTCTGTAACGTTGATGTTTCCCGGTATTTTGCCTATTTCCTTTTCAATGCCCTTCTTAAATACTCCTGGTGTTCCTATAATGAGCGAGGTAGCATAGTGGTTAGAGCGCATGCCTCCCATGCGGATGGTCTAGGGTTCGAGCCCGACTCGATGCCCTGACTGAACGCTCGCTCACTGTTCACCCAGCAGCAAATGGGTACCCAGTGGGAACACTGGGAAGATAAGGCGGCGAAGGAAAGGAACTGGCCACCCTAACTTACATGCAGATGGCTCAGGATAAGTGTCCTCTCTAACAGGCACTCCCCTTCGTACGAAAGTATACGGGACTACCTTTTAGTGCTACATTTTTGTTATTTCTATTTCCAGATCTTTATACTTAGAAAGTTTCTCAGCTACTTTGATTGATGTATTTCGATCAGTTGGTTGATGTAATCTGTCTCGTTTAACTCGGGACATCCTGCTAGAATATGGCCGATACTTTCGTCGTACTTGTTGCATAATCAGTACAGTGGGTTTGTTCCGTCTTTGATGATTCTATGGTGGTACAATCGGGTGGCTAAGCTTTTGGCTTGGGCTGCAATTATAGTCTACATCAGTTTCCTTGATTCGCGATGGATATTGTCCATGCATAGCTCTACTTTCCCACTTTCTTTTGATACTATCTAGGGCTTGGGCTTTTGCGTGTTGCTTCACACTCTTTGCAAGCCCAGTTACTGTCTCATTGCCTTTTTTTCTATCCCATTCAAATTCATTTCTTATGTAAATTTACTAGCATAGCCTCTTATTATGACTTTTTATTCAATTCATTTAGGTTAACAAACATTAGGAGTGGATATTTAGATTTTTTCCAGATAAGTTGTTAGGTCAGCTGCTGTTCTCGTTTAAATTGTTTAGGTCATCCAAATAAAAATGGTGGTTGATTTTCCTTTTTTCGATCTCATAACCATACCTCCTATTGTTTAGCAGAGTACTCAATGATCCCAAAGCAAGGCAAAAAAAGGAACGGGGATAATGAGTATCCTTAAAATATGCCACTATTGATAATAATCCTTTTTGAGTTCTTGGTTTCATTGCTGTGATTAAGATAGAGGTTGTTCTTCATTTCTTCATGCTTGCATGTATGAAAGTAATCACTGCTGGATTTATTTTGAACATCTGCAGGCACTTAATAATCCATGAGTGTGGTATACTATCGAACGCTTTCTTGTAATCAATCCACTCTGTTGATAGGTTTTTTTGTTTCTTTTACAGCATTCTAGGACCATTTTATTTATCAGCAGCTGGTCTTTACATCCTTAACTTTCTCTCTTGCATCCTTTTTGCTCAGTTGGCTATAGTTCATTCTCTTCAAGAAAGCATAGCTTCTTCCACTAAGGAAGAATGCTAAAATTTTGTACAATGTTGGCAAACAAGTAATTGAGCGATAGTTCTCCGGATTATTACTATTAATATCGTAAAGAAATAAAGGAACTCCTTTACCAATCTTTGAAACAGACTTTACAAATGATAACATTTGGGCTATATAGCGCCGCAGAATAGAGCGTTAGGCCATGAGACATTAAAGTAGGTCATTCAAGTATCACAGGGGGTCTAGACGCCTGTCCTTTTCAGCAAATGAACAAAAGTGCCCATTTTGTAGTGCCCCCTCTATATCACAAAGGGTGTTATTCTAAGAATAAAAGTTGTGATTATGAAAATTTCTGGAGCTTCGCCCCTGGCCCCTTTTTCCTCCCCTGCCATGATAAAAATTAGCAATAAGCATCATTGGTCCTCAGAGCAGCGATATCAGTAAATCTTCCACAGTATTTCCTCCCACTTACGAATCAGGAAAACAATATTCACAGGTTGTACCTTCTTTCAGACAGTTTTGATGTGTCCTTTTCATAGAATGGACCCATGCCTCCGAAAATTCCTAGTTGCGGACCTGTATCTGTAACGTAGTTCTATTTTGCCTTGAGGGTGGCATATATTGTAGATGGTCCCGTCATTAGCAAAATACAAATAAGCGTCGACTTTGGCTATAAATGTGAAAAATATCCTTTTTAGCACCACAATTGTATCAGAAAAGACATGAAAATGTAGTGTTCCATGTCTAATTCCAAGACAGTGGTGGCAAAAGCTTTTATAAATTCACTACTTCTTCAGTTATGTTGTTTCAAAAGGAAGAAATGTATTGAAATCGACGATTCTTGTTTTCAAACAATAAAGTCCGCTTCCTTACAGAGGTTAATAACTACATATTTAAACTTTTTCCATTGCACGGACACATTCTATCACTGCACCCCTCAGATGACGAGTTGCGAAAGTTATTGAAAGGTTGTAGTGTCGGAAATCCCCAATTGGGCCTGCGTTTTTTACACTAATAAGTCTTGTTTGCAAGGTAGGAAGGTTTTTACATGCAGTAATAAACGTAGATATTACGTTGAGTCTCACTATGAGACTCAATATAGGAAAATTAGTAATTGCTTTTGTAGCGTTTTTTAGATAAACAATTAGTCAATAGGATGCAATTAATCATAAGTTTTTCTTAATTTTTATTGGGTAGGGTAATCGCAAAACTCGATTCCTATTGGTTGTGCTATTTTCGTAATTCCTTATTTATCATTATATAAATCGTAGCATAATCTAACAGAAGACATATATGGACAAAGAGAGAGAGGGAGAGAGAGAGGGAGAGAGAGAGGGAGAGAGAGAGAGAGAGTACACTAGTAATAAAACCAAAAGCCAAATACACCAATTTTAATAAGAAAATCACATTTTTGCTTGAGCCTTAATATTCTTGTACACCTCTTCCCATAGAAAACAAGTGACAAATATTTCCAAGTATTCAGCCCCTTTGCCCCCTGACTATTTTGAAAAACCGCCACTAGTGGCCCCTCAATCTCCGATAATTTTATTGACACCTGCAATTTTTAGCTGTAATTTTTCATGGCCCCATTCTCGTATGTGAAAACTTAATACATTCAGCTGTTCTCTTTTGTGCTCAAATAAGTATCTAAATTCAGCTGTACTCTATTGTGTTTAATGATTGGGAGGGGTAATATTGGACTCTCTGAAATTTTCACCCCTCATAGCATTCTATAATGACCCCCTATTTTAGCAAAATGTGGGCATCATCACTATCAGCAACATTTTCACTGTCATTTTCATCCCATTAATTATGAGTCAACTCTCCATCAAGCACTTCTCAACCATTGTCAGCTGGAGCACTGTCTACCATCCAATTTTCGCTTAAACACCAACTAGTGTGAGCATCAGCTCCTCTACTACCTTCAGGGTCGTTAGGATTTTCCCTGCAGGTCATTTTATTACCACCCCCTCTATTTTATGAAGATCTAGAATAATATCCACCCCCTCTGCTAATTTCACCTCCTGCAATTACGCATAAAAGAATAAATAAACAGTAATAATGAAGATAATTACACTGAACCTGCGAGGTATATTTGTTATAACTAACTGAAGAACATAGGAGGCAACGTAAATAACAGTTTGAATAATTTGATATGCTTTGGAGAAGACTTCAGGTTATTTTTAATAGCCCCCATTTGCGAGTATATTTTGGTGACCCCCAGTAAAGCCTAAAAATTCTTGATGACCCCTCCGGAAGTAGAATCGTCCATAGATCTCCACTAAGTCTGTAATGATATAAACACCTGCAGGTCTGTCCCATACACTCATTTTTTGGGAAGTTAAATTGGGCAACTAAAAGACGCATTTTGGAATCGAGGAATTTGCTATGGGTCACCTCGTACGCCCTGGTTATAATACCATAAAACACTCTTTGCTTTGACTTTCGCGTCATAGATTTTTCAATACCACTGGAAATAAGCGAAAACTAAAACCGGAAGTGTTAGCCACACCTGCGAGGGAATTCAGAGGTCCTGGAAGAAAAGAGAATGATGAGGCTTCTGACAAAAATGTCATGGTCTAGAAATCAGCTATGAAAATTACTACTGGTTTACTTTATGAAACCCCAGACCTTGAAGCATTTGGTGTTGTGAGGCCCCTTAAACATTGAGGCCCTGGGCAATTTGTCCCCTGCCACCTCTCCGCGGCCCTAGCCACACCTCCTCTCCAAGGTCCTCAGTTGAGTTCCAGAGTTTAGTCGTGTCATTCTGTCAACATTTGGAACTGAAACGCCTTCATCTCATATTGCAGAAGTGAATGTTGAGTAGCAACTTTACTTGCATTTGAGAGTACAAATTCAGTATGCTACTGCTCTTAGCAGCGTTGGTCGCTTTCTCAGGTGTCAGTAGAGGAAACTCAAGTGGGCAGGCAAAGTATATTCAAGCCTGCAGCGACAATGTCTACTGCCAAGGGTTCGTGCTGCACAAAGTGCAATTGTCAAAAGCATTCGGTGATGCGAAAACGTTTGTGGACATGCCTATGCGTGATGCACCAAGCAATATCCTGAAGCCGTTAACAGAGCAGCTTAATAGGACGAAAGGAGTTAAAGAAATCAAGGCTGTAGTGGAAAAATACTTTAGCAAAGCTGGGACTGAGCTGACAAATGTCCAGCCAACCGACTGGAAAGAAAAGCCTGCCGTGTTTGCAAATATCTCTGATGTGAAGCTTCGGGACTGGGCTAAAGATATAAACAATAGGTGGAAGAAACTTACACGCAAAATGAAGGATGAAGTAAAAACCAGCCCCTCCAGGTACTCTTTAATTTATTCGAAGAACCCATTTGTTGTTCCAGGGGGGCGCTTCAGAGAATTCTACTACTGGGACACATATTGGGTTGTTCACGGCTTGTTGTTAAGTGACATGACAGTTACAGTTAAGGGTATGCTAGAGAATTTCATAGAGTTGGTTAAGACATACGGTTTCATTCCAAATGGTGGACGTAAATACTACCTGAATCGAAGCCAACCACCTTTCTTGTCCTTAATGGTATTTGAATATTGGAATAAAACGAAAGACAACGATTTCGTTCGAAAAGCATTGCCGTATTTGGAAAAAGAGTATAGCTTCTGGATGAATAATCGTACAGTCAGTGTTGATCAAAGGCATGGTTTCCAAGGATCGTATGTGGTAGCTAGATACGATACTCCAATGGGATATCCTAGGCCAGAGTCGTACTGGAATGACGTTGAGACCATGGAGAAGACGGGGGTTCGAAATGAGAGCGAGAAGAAAGCATTGTATGCGCATATTGCATCTGCTGCTGAAAGTGGATGGGACTTCTCCTCCCGTTGGTTCAGATATTCAGGAAAAAACGCTTTCACGATGATGTCTATTAAAACGCGGGATATCGTTCCCGTTGATTTGAACGCAATTTTATGCAAAGTAGCAAAGTCTATAGAGCTGCTATATACTGCTGTTCATGGCACTACACGTAAAACTGCATATTACTCACAAGCCTATTACAATCATGTGAAAACAATCGAAGCTGTATTTTGGAATGAAAGGTACAAGCAGTGGCTAGATTTTGATATTCAGGCAAAAGAGCATCGTACCCATTTTTATGTGTCAAATATTTTCCCTATATGGGCTGGCTGTTATGACATCAAGTCACGTGCTAATGATTCTATCAATTCGGTGAAGAGGCAAGGAGTACTCGGCTTTCCTGGTGGGGTGCCAACGTCGCTGAACAAAACCGATGAACAGTGGGACTTTCCCAATGCTTGGCCCCCATTGCAAGACATAATGGAATCCTCACTGAGGATGTCTGGAAATAATGATCTTGCCTTTGAGTTGGCAAAGAAGTGGATTGAGACGAATTACTTAAGTTGGAAAGAAACCGGTCACATGTATGAGAAATATGACGTGAACATCAGGGGAAAGCCAGGCCACGGTGGCGAGTACGGAGTTCAAGTCGGATTTGGTTGGACAAATGGTGTTGTGCTGCAGTTCCTTCAACGCTATGGAGACCGGCTTAAAGCCCCAGAATACCACCCAAGAGGTGGAGCGGAAGTCACTTTTTCTAGTTCTCAATCGCTGTTCATTCTTGCTGTTTATGCGTTAGTTAAATTGCTTTTCTACTAAAGTGACAATGATCGATTTATTACTCCTACTCTTGATTATGAAGGGCTGTATTTCTGAATATTTGTTAACTAGTGTAGCACTTAAAGGGTGCGTGCTTCCAATTTTGTTTTCAGAGTCTAAATAGATCACAAATACTAGTTGTCATTTTGCTACCGCAACATAAAAGCAAGTGCACTAAGTTCTAAATTAGTATGTTTTTTAATGCAAAACTTGTCTCTGTTGTCATCAAGAAAAACAGATACGTTTACCGAAATGCCTTGATAAAGCTTCCCCCTCGATTAAGCGCCCACTCTGTTTAGAAAAATAATGAATAAGCAACCCCTCGCATAAGCGCCTCCTTGAATAAACACTCATCCTTGCGGCTCAAACATTTTATAAGCACCCGGGCTCTTAATCGAGGTAATACAGTACTTGATTCATGAATTTTGTATCTAAAGATTATCAAAGTATGACCACTAAAGGGTGTTGTGAGTTGCTTAAAAGAATGAGCTCAGAAACAAAGAACTGCAAGAAAGATAATGCAAAAGTTGCGAAGAATTTTATAATTAATGTCATGTTGCAACAAAATATCAAATTAATATACCCAAAAGTTCATAGACATAAAAAATAAGCTCAAGTTTTGAAAGCACTCCAATAAATGCTAGAAAAATAGTCAGGGTTTGTCAATGGAAATAAAAGAAGTAAAAATATTTTAAGTCCAATGACGTACGTCACAGCGACAACTGCAAAAGAGTAAAAACACTGAATTAAAAAAACTCCAAAATAAAGCATGGGTACCCATTTGCAAGCAGCCATCTTTGGCAGGCAATCTGCTGTGCTATACTTGAAATAGTGCGAAATGCACGGGACGATTCTTCTTTAGTAAGCTGGTTATAAGAGACATGGCTAACTGAAAACCATCCTACATTCGGATACACTACAAATATATGGGCTACTTTCATAGTTGACAGATGAAGAAAATCTATAGCCAAATTTCCATCAAATTAAAACAGGTTTCCATAAACAGTGAGATTCTGCAAGTGTCTTTCACATTTCTACTTGATATGGGAGTACAAACATGACACAAAAGGAACGCGTTTCTCATGCATTCTGATACGTCACTACCAGCAAATAAACGTTCTTGTATAAAAGAAAACTACTTTTTGGCATGAACTTTACTTTTCCCTAAATTGAGGCTGAGAATTTCTAAACTTTTTCTGGAAAAGCTGACTAAAACGGGTTTCAATGCCTTTGCTAATCTTGCAAACGTGAATTCTAGTTCTATCTTAAACATTTAAAAAGTAAGAATGAGGTAATATCGATGTTTGGCAAGGATAGAGTTTGGACCTGATTTTCTTAAGATTTTGACACTTTCAGCCTCATTGTCTTATACAGAAAAAAGTGTAACTACAATACTGCCCTGAGGCAGCAAACAAACAGAATGAAGAAATCCCCATGTTGATGATATCGAACTATTTGTAGGAACTCGATATCCTAATCAAACGCTAATCGAGGATAAATGAATAGAATAACTCCAGAGAAACGCCAGTGTACGTTTTCAGAATTTTCTTTCCATCAAAAACGGACATACATCTCGTACTACTCTAGTACTCTAGTGTACTCTCTCTCTCTCTCTCTATTTGTCCATATATATCTTCTGTTGGATTATGTTACGATTTATATAATGATAAATAAGGAATTACGAAAATGGCACAACCAATAGGAATTGAATTTTGCGATTACCCTACCCAATGGAATTTAAGAAAAACACTATTGCAGACAAGACTACGGGTAAAATCTAGAGCAGAGGCTATTGGAGAAAGACAAAGAGGCCTCAACCTGCAAAACGTTGGTACTTATTGGTAAACATTTGACGTAAGAAGTTAAATATTTCATATTGTCTACAGCTTCCCATTATTTCCCGCAGAAAGCTAAGTAGTAAAATAACAACGACAAAAAGAATCCACAAATTTCTTGATTTTAGCAATATTGACGACTGATCCGGTGTTTCAATATTGCTAAAATCAAGAAACATGTGGACTCTTTTTGTCGTCGTACATATTTTACAATTTATCAAAAAGCTGGTATCTCCACCTACAACATCGAAAGCTAAATGCTTTAAAATATTTTACATCTTCCTATTTAAAGCATTTGCAGCGAGAACTTAATTTGATGGCAATTTCCTCTCTGTCAATAGCTAAAAGCTACNCTGAACAACATAAGTTCTAAAACAACGCCCAGCCCTGTTACTAGATGTACCGTAAAAAATTAGATCAAAGCTTCCAAGCATGGTTTTTAAATCATGCAAACGAAAGGACAGAAAATAGACAATAAAGTTTTTCTCTTCTCAACCACTATCAAGATATTATAAGGATCTAACTTTTTGAAGAACAAAATTACAGGCACGGACAGCTGCTAACTACTGCAGATAGTCTACGGCACTTGCGATTAGCGAGTCTTGCATTTCCATAAATCAGGTGGCATAACAAAACCAAAGTGTTAGTCTTCAGCTACAAGAAGACCGATATGAAGCTAGAAACATAGCAAAGAATATATGGAAAAAATTATACATACCTTTGGGGAATTTAGAAGATGCTATTGCACCAAATTCTGGAAAACCCATCAGGTTACAAAAGCAATGGCACAGGACAGGCCCTATAAGATGCCCTTGGAACAAGAAGATTCAATATGGATGTAGATACACATACAAGATACATAAATTAGAGTTCGTGCAGGATTTTGATAAGTAAATTCAAGGAGTTTTCATGGGCTATTCACCTTTGAAGGTATTTCATTTTTTCTCAACTATTTCCTGGCATATAACGAGTTCTCTTGTACGATTTACTTTAACCTATTTTGGATAATTCTTTGAACTATTTTTTCATTATTTACTGCTGTGAATGAAGTAAACAGTAACTGGTGCGCAACTATGGGGGGTCTTGGGGGCTTGGACCACTACCCTTCTCGACAAAAATCGAAAGTGCCCTTTTTCATTGCCCTCTTTAAATCAAAAAGGGCGTTTCCTTACATTGAAAAGGCTTCTCTCCCAGCCCCCATTTTCCATTCGTTTACCGTGAAAAGAGATTGCCATGAGGATCATTGGATTTCAGAGTATCCACACCAGCAAACTTCCCACACTATTTCCTCCTTTTATGAATCTGCAAGACAGTATTGAAAGGCAGTATCTTCTTAAAAAGTTCTAGTGTAACCCTTGTCGTGGATTGGACCCCTGCCCTCGAAAATTCATTGTTGCGCGCCTGAGTAAATATTCAAATATTTCATAGAGTATGATCAGTTTTCAAGGTAGGATTCTCATTTTCAAAGAGTTTCAGTTGCCCTTGAAAAGACAACTCAAATTCCAGCACTTCTCGAGAAGTTCAAGGACCTGCACGAATCCCGGTAACTATATAAGGTTGATTTCTGTGACACATAGCTCAATACCAGTAGGTAGAGCTTGATATAGAGTAACACAAGGACACAACAAATTACAATTTCATGCTAACAAGAAACTGCAATCAACAAATTTAGGATCTCTAAGGTATCATTCATAACGACTCTAGGGGGAGGGGGTCCATTGATTTGCTGAAAAGCGTTACGAAAAAAGCAGAGGGGGGTTTACTTAGTACCGTTACGTAACACTAAAAGGTTTTCAGGTCAACCATTTTCAGCAATGATCAAACGTTTTNTTTTTCGCTTGGAGCAAGCTCTCCCTCTGCCAAACACATTCACGAGAGCTTCTTACACAAACACATGCGTTTTCTTTCAAAAAAAAAGCCCTGACCTTTCATTTACGATTCGTACATACGAGGGAGCTTGGTGAGAACTGTTGCATATAATGGCTGTAGAAGTACACACATATTCCTTCCTTTTGGACTCCTTTTTGGATTTGCTTTATAAAAAACGAACCTTGAATAACTAACATTTAGAAAAGGTAAGTCATTTACTGACTCTATTCTCATGAAATACTACTTATCGACTTCTTATGATTGGAGGGAATAAAGAAACACGCAAATAACTCAAGGGGCCATGCTTCCCTGCTTCCCCTTTTACAATCACCCTTACTAAAATACACGATTTTTTATAAGAAAACCCTTATTTTGCCTGAGCCTCAATTTTCATAGTTTTTCCCGAAATTGAGCCTGAGATTTTCTTAAATTTGTCTTAAGTTTTACTGAAATAAACTGGCTAAAACGGCTTAAACTTTCGTTATTAATATTGTATACTTGAATTTGAATTCCATCTTTAACATTTTCAATGCAATAATGACGAAATATCGATTTTTGGTCAATGAAAACATTTAATTTTGGAAATTGAGCCTCGTGATTTTCTTAAGATTTTCTTAAGATTTTGAGCATTTGAGCCTCATTTTCTTATAAACTTTCTTCTTATAAAAAAACAAGCACAGCCACACTATGGACAAACTTCTAGCAAAGACTCCAAACAACATAACTGTTTCATATCATACTAAATTAATTGTGTGAGGAGGGCAATACTGATAACTGGCAGTTGATAGCAAAGGACGATTGCTTCAAAGAGGAGAACTGGGTCACAAAATGGCAGGGAAACCTAAGAGAAACTTAGACCGTGTTTACACTGCTACGGACCACTTGTAGATGCACACCACAATGGTACGGATTGGCCTTCCGTTGAAACTGCTCCTAGCAATCCGTAGCAATATTGGAGCGGTTCGCCGTACTACTTTTGATGCATTTAGGAAAACGACAAATAGTGGTCCAGGTTACGTACAAGTGGCATTTTATAGGTCCAGTCTACAATGTTGCAGATCAATTTTTCAACCCGAACCGAAGGTGATCCGTAGCAGTGTAAACGGGGCCATAGCAATAGAATTCTAACAAATAGTCTGCTGATGACAGCTGATCAAACTGATGATGACCAAACTAGACTAGATGGATTTGAGGACTCTCATTTTTCAAAACAGGACTGACACCGCATGCAGCTCCACGCTGGTTATCATTAACTAAAATGTAACATCATAAACTTAGAGGCTCTCCTATATTCATTTTGTAGTTTGTCTTCATCCAAACTTCAATATGAATTGACAAAATTAGTTTGGAAAGTTTCTAGCTTAAGGGNGTAAATAGGTGCAATACAAGCAGGGTTCAGGGAGTACAAGTCACAAGGAACCTGAGCGAATTAGAACCTCATGGGGTCCCAAACACTTTCATATCACTGTTTCCTTTATATGAAATCTGCAAATAAAGTGAAAATTTTGTGCGATTCTGTGTGTGGAACTTCATAAACTAAATCATCAGAGTAGTTGGGACTTCGTCACAGACAATTGGAAGTTTTGTTTTTGAGCTTGAAACACCAAAATTCTATTGAAACTTTACTAAAGTTATCCCATTGGTATTACTCGCAGCATTGACTAAAATCCTAGGCTCCCTAATACATAGAAGGACCTCTACTGTAAAAATGCCCTAAGGGGCAAAAGAATGTTGTAATGCGCCTGAGGGTAATATTCCCCAAAGAACGTGAGCTTAACAATTTTAAAAGGTAGCTGATTGCAGTCTCTTGC
>OLMO02000001.1:15714991-15736218 GCA_900291935.2 Cassiopea xamachana | reverse complement strand
TAGAAAGAAAAGGTTTTGCAACAACAAATGAGCATAAAAATTACATCTTCAGATATACAATAACTATCCAACTTTTCTGCGAGTTCCAGTAATCTTGTGATTTTTCATCTATCATTTTGATCAAATTCTTAAAATTCAACAGAGTTATTTTACTCTATTAGTACTTCACACTAATCAACACTACTACAAACGGTTGCATCTCAGTGAATGCAATGCTTTCAAATATTAATGTGCAGTACTAATCAAAAATATAGTGATTATGATAAAAGACTGGTCTAGAACTGATGAGCAACTGAATAAATATTATGGCATATACACGTTTTTCTATAGGAAATATGTCTATAAGAAATGTAAGGCTGAAATTAGGCAAAAATTGAGAAACATTAAAGAAACATTGGCAGGCTGAGTTTCAAATAATAACTTTCAAAAGCTGCTCTTGCTAGTAAATTTTTGATCAACCCAGCAACAAAATAATGAACATCCACTACATGACTCATAAAACCTGAGCATCCTTTTTCTTCCATTACAATTTCCTAATCTGGGTTGTTTTTGTCAATGGAAGTCTTTAAATTTAAGAAGCATTTAAGAAACATTTAAGGCTGAATTTGAGGAAATATTAAGAAAAATCCAGGCTGAAGCCAGAGAATTTGTTTCTTATATAAAAAAACGTGTACAATAAAAAATCCAGGTATATTTTGAGTACTACAAAGCAAATATGGTCCATTATCAAAATTGACATTTTAGGATAACCAGAATTTACGCAGTCATGCTCAGGAGATAGATTTCCAGCTGAGGGTTGAGGAAAACCAAAATTGAGGAAGGAGAGACTGATGGGTTTTGATACATATATCTTTTTACGAAACTTGGCGACAACGAAGAACGGCATCCCAAAAAACGAAAAAGACAAGCAAGATGCTTTGTGGAATACCATTATAAAAGCATTTGGGACAACACTAAAATAAAATATAAAGAATGCAAGATTTGCTACAATTTTTCACAGGAATAAGCACATGAGGGGGAGAGATAGCTAAATTTTTCGGCACGGGCACAGTTCGACTAAACCCACCTATAAATTCTACAAAGCGTAGATCGGTGAGCAGAGATTTTGAAGAAAGCTGCAAATTCCTGATAAATCCACAGCTTCAATGTCAGTTCTTCATGTATACATTGCGAAGTTCTCCATATTTCGAATGTAAAGTTTTCCCCTTGGTCATGCAGCTGGCCCATCGGGAATTTACCCTAATTGCCTGACCAACCAATTCGCCTATGACCTTTGAAAATCGTCTGAAACAACTGCAAACATTTTCTGGAGTCAAGGAATAGTAGACCGTTTAATGAAATTGTTCTATTTCACAAAAAGACCACATTGCATTTTGGTTTCTAGCATATTTTTGAAACAACCAATAATAGTACAAAGGACGTTCTGGTGTCAACCACGTCTGATAAAATACTATATACTCTAGGTACTTCATGGTGATTCTTGCAAAGGATTTATGAAAGAAATCAGGGTTATGTAATCAAATATAACTGATTCGTACCAGTACAAAGTTTCTCCAGCACATAATGTTTTTCATATTGTCAGTTAATCCTTTACGAATTGAGAAACCTGGAGATAAAGCAAAAAGCCAAATTAAGTATAAGTTCATCATATTTCATCATATTTCAAATTCATCTAATTCATCTAGTTCATATTCATATCTGTTTATCATATTTCATATTCATACAGATACTAAGGGAACAACAAAATAACAACAATAACATCTAGCTAGAAAACTAATACAAAAAATAACTGAATAATGCTGCACTAAAACTCTGCTTGATATATTTATATATTTACTGCAGTAAGGAACATGGGAAAATAAGGAGCACTGCTGATATGGATGACAATAGTAAATGCGTTCCTTACACCATCTAATGCTAAGTATATGCAAAAATTCCCAGACCAGCAAAGCTTCTCAAGCCCCTACAAACATGTATTACATATAAATACGCTGCAATGTGCCTTTGCTGAGATCAATAATGACCACCATGAATAGGTTCCTACGTCCATCAATCAACAGCAACAACAGGTTAGCTCATTGCAAGACACGTGCGAATAATAGGAATATTTGAGCTCGTTGCAAGAACTTATTCAAAAGGAGTTAACGGCGCCAAAAGTGCCGAGGAAAATGCTATATTTATATCAGGGACACAGGAACCCGAGGAGGACAGTTGGGCGGCAACTTCCTCATTTTTCTGCTAATTAATGATATCAAAATTGAGGCATTCAATTCAAATAGGAAATAGGAAATCATTTCTTTATTCGCTCCAAAAGTTCAGTTGCGTTTAACAAGTAACAGTGGGGGAACTGCAGGATCTATTGGAGGTAAATACCCTGAATGTATGTGTTCTTGGTCACCTAGCACTAAACATGATTCTAGTACTGTGAAAACGTGTGTCACTGTCATTATATGTGATTGGAAAACAATGTTACATACGTATTTTACATAAGAAACCGGTTTATGAGGAACCCACATGTAGCAGGCCAAAATATTTAAAGAACTTATACTACTAAAAGAAAATCACTATGGACTTTTACAATTTTGAAACATTTGTATAATTGAGACTCGTTTAGAGGTTACAGGAAACAGGGGAACATGCAAAATCCATCAATGGAACAAGGGAACATGGCAAAAATTAAAAGGGAACAAGGGAACTTCAGGTCTTTCCAGGGAACATTTTCATGTACAGATTCTCAAGTATTTTTGCATCATGGCGTGTGGAGTGCCGATTTATGTTCTTGGTCTTCACGATTCTATAAAGCTGGCTTGGAGGAGCAACTCGTCCTTTCAGTACAACCATCTTATACTGCAAAATGGCGTATTCCGAAGCTATAGAGTGCATAACATTGAAACATTTCAAATGATACCAAAGAGTCACCCAACATAGGAATTCCAGTCCCAGCGTATACTATATTCCTTCGGTGCACTGGCGTGAGCTTTTGTTTCTAGCGCTGCACTATAGGCATACGACAGCAAAAGCAGGTTAGCGGATCAGTTTTCCTTCTGGGCACAAAAATCGATGATGAAACACCTATTTTCCTATTATCCAAAAGGGCGTTTTCCGCCGTTCCAGAGGGTGTGATCCTAAAAAGTTTTCTTGGGGGCAAGCCCCCAAGACCCGCATTTTCCCCCACTCCTCTTCCATAATAGTTAAAGGCTAGTTTTTCTTCATGAAAGGGTTTGGGTGCCTCTATGTCCAAGTGGTCAGGAGGATGGAGTTGCGCTACATTATCTTACACACAAAAACAATAAATGCGTCTCTTGAATAAAATATACATGAAATACTTACAATGTTGCAGGGCAAAAGCCTATGAAACCCCCTCCCAACGAAAGTATGAAAGTTGCGCCCCTGCTTATGTGCCTACGTAGACTTCATCGCGTTTTCGTCACATCTTCTTTTGCACACCGTTTTATTGAAATAAGGGGAATTTTCTCAAGGGAACAGGGGAGCAAACACAAAATTAACAGAAAAAAGGGAATACACCCCCTAAAATACCCCCATAAATGCATGATATTAAGAATTAGGACGCTAGTTCCATTCATTTGCAGCCAAAACTACCATAGATACATTGAAAAAGCTTCTTTCCTACCTTATTTAAGCAAAATTAAGAGTTTTGATGTTTACGAGTTTTTATGTTTCCTTGTGTCTGCTCTATGGTAATGACATTGAGCGTGGGGTGAAAATTGAGGAAGTTTTAAGGAACGTCTACAGCTAAAATTTGATCACTTGAGGTCCAAGAATAAGGAACTTTTGAACTAGGCCTTAGGCTAGATCCCTTGCGTCTGCAATATGGTAATGGCATTGAGCGTGAGATGAAATGACTGAGTGGCACTAAAGATAATATTGGTAATGACACACTCTATCCCACTGGAAATGTCTCCACTTGCAAATAAATGCAACGAGTGCTTAAAAAATTATACGCAAGGCTAAGAGAAAAGAAAAGAACAAAAATAAATGGATAATAAAGTACGTATTAGATAAGACTCTTTGATATAGGTGCACCATCAAAAATGGCACACAGCACTTTGCCAAACTGGAGTGGTAAGGAGTTAGCTGTCAAAAAATATGCTAACAGAAGTCAACTGTCAAAATATAAGCAATTGGGTCTGCAAAAAGTGACGAGAGCTGGTATAAACTTCTATCAGGTAACGCAAACAAACTCAATTATGGAAGTCAATGAATCCTTCAACTTCGAGCAACTTTTTTTGCATCAATGACAAATGCACTAAAAACTGAGCCTTTCCAAGATGATATTTGTGATATCTTAGCATTATTTCCCTCCAATGTTACAGTAAAAAGGGTGCTTTACTGTTTGGGGAGGGAAAAGTAGTGACTATAACTGGAGTGTGACTAGAAGCTGAGTGACTATAAGTGGAGCGTTTTTATAAGGGTTTGGCCAAAGATAAATTTGGGAAAGAGCAATAGTGAGATTATATCTGGAGTGTGGCCATGAGTGGAATGACTATAGCTGGAATCGACTGTGTATGACTCAAGTAGCAACACCAAACTCCATATTAAAATCACTCTAGGCTGCAGCTTTCAGCCTGAAAATAGTCATACACATCTGCACATTCATAGCAGACCAAACCATGATAACGAAACGTCAATGTACCAAATAAACGACGAACTGGATCAGCTTCGTACCCAAAGTATATAACTTGGCAAGCCTAGTGAATTACTCTTTAAATAAGTGGTAAATAGTGCCATAGTGGGCCATTTAAAAATGCAAGAGCTCTAGGGCATTAAGGCAAAATCATGTCTACCCCAGAAAAGAATAAATAGATCAAACACTACCTGTGCAGTCCTCATCCTCATAACAGGATAGTAAATTCTGTAGCAAAGGGCCAAGGAATAGCATCTGCAAAAATTTAGACAATTACTGGTTATCAAAAACCCTGAATAGGAAGAAGCAAAAAAATGAATGGAATGTGTACTAAACCTGTAAATGAGCCATATAAATTTCATCCAAAAAACTTTAGCAAACATACTAGGGAAAATAATAGTTTTAGGAGATTCATTTTTCCAACTGATATTTTACGTCAGTAAAGGCTGGTTTCCATAAGTGACGGGGGACGTGCCCAAGTCATAGGATCAGCGATGCTGCTGGGACGCTTAAGACGATATGGAAACCAGGCTTATAGTGAAGTCCCCTACATCCGCATCATGTCCCCGTCAAGATCAAAAAAGTTCAAATGCCTTAAGCCTGGTTTCTATATCGTCGTATGCAACGGGGTCGTGACCCAGTCATATTGGGGATGCTACAACGACAGTGCCGGTCACAAACTTGTAGTTCCACAAAGAAGACTGTCCCCGCATCGACAGGGGTACGAAAGCGATGCATCGGGGACGTTCTCAAAAGTTGAATATATTTTAACTCTTTTCATCTCGACGGGGACAACAGGGACATGACGCAGACTTTGGGGACTTCATTATAAGACTGGTTTCTATATCATCGTAAATGTCCCAGCAGCATCGCTGATGCTATAACTGGGACACGTCCCCATCACTTACGACGGTATGGAAACCAGGCTTTCAACTTTTGAGAACGTCCCCAATACATCGCTGTCGTGCCTCCGTCGATGCGGGGACAGTTTTCATAATGGGAACCACAAATTTGTGATCGCTGATGTAGCCGTAGCATCCCAGATATGACTGGGTCACGTCTCCGTCGCTTATGATGATATGGAAACTATGTATTTCTATATCATCGCAAGCATCCCAGCAGCTTACTGGGACTCGACCCGGTCGCTTACGTCACTATGGAAACCAGTCTTCTCCATATCATCGTAAGTTGTAGTAGGACTACAAGTACGTCACAAGTAGCCTCTTTATCACGTCAATCCTAATGTATGGACTTTCTATTTCTCCTTCACTCTATTGTATTTTAGATAATCACTTCCTGTAATAAATCTGTATTTAAGTTGTAGTCACATGTAAGTTCTTGAGTCAGTGAATCAGTCAGTTCTGGAGTCAATCAGTGAGCATCGTTATAATCGTCTCGCAACAACGTCTTGTTCCTGGCTCCCCCTTACAAATGGTGGAGGACCCCCTCTTACAAATGGTGGAGGACCCTTGCCGTTACAAAGTGTCCCCCCAGAATCGCCGACCCTCTACTGGGACATTTCCCCGTCACTTTAATTTTAATCTCTTATTTAATCACGATATCTATTTAGTAAAATACAAAAATCCTAATTACAAATAAGGGTCCTAATTATAGATATAGTGAATAAGTTAACTAAATAGATATAAAAACCAGCATAGCTTACGACGATATGGAAACGTATAACATACGATGATATGGAAACCAGGCTTCACTGTCTTAAGACGACCTAGTTTTCCTCTTGCAATTAATAAAGTGATACTATGCAAGCAGGGACTGAAATGCGACAACTTGAATTTTCATAAATAAACCAAAAATGAAAATGGGACTATAATAGTCCTGCCAGAATGCTACCTCTAAGCCTAAAATTTACAGTTTCCCTAGAATCTGGTTCAGTTGCATGTTGTATTCCTGTACAAAAACAAAATAAAGATTAAAGTCCAGTGAAGAAAGTATGGTGAAAATAAAAGCTTATAAATTCTTGCATTCATACATTAGACTTGGAACAAACTCAAAGTGAAGTGGACACTTACTATGGTGAGGACTAATGGGAAGACAGATGCAAACAAAATATTGCTTGAATGAAGTCCAAGCCATATGTGCAAAGGAAAACTCTGGACCTAAGAAAGATAACCAAAGGTTTTGAAAATGCACTAAACTGACCTATAAAGCATTACAGAACTTGATATAAATCCCTGCAAAGCTTTCCAGAAATTTTATCCTGATATTACTTTGCATATTCTCTTAACTAAATCACACATTGAAACATATTGGCCTAAAAACTCTACGGAATAAGACATAACAGTGATCCTTTGAAAAAGAGGAGTCTGTGTCTTAAAAAGCATACTAACCACTATATATATACAGGCTTTGTCATGAGCAAAATACCATGTGGGTGGTAATTAACACAAGCAAATGATTTTGCAGGTGTAATGGCAATGCTAAGAAAATTGTTACATAGGTATGCCATGATCAGTTCAAGACACAATGCAAAAGAGATGCAAAATGCAACAAAGACAACATTTACTAAACCATCTTCTTCCCATAACACAAGAAACTAGTTTAAATGATTAAAGTAAAGCAATTCTTCATCATCACAGTAAACACTGCTCTTGAAAGTCAGAAATAAGTGATGAATATGATTAACATGTTAGCATTTGAATTATGAAGAACTAATAAAGGCAATGGGCTTTCCAAATGATGACATAGGACTCTAAGTGGACACAAAACACTCAAAAACATTTATTTCCACATGTGATTAACAGCAAAAGCAATTTAATAGTTGCAAGAGTGAGCAAGTGTACATGTGATTGAAGGCACTAAGTGACAAGGCCTATATACATAGCTACTACAATTAAATATATATTAAAAACCACTTAAGAGCATTTGGGCTGTTGAATAATATAACAAATCTGCCACTACTAACAAGTTTTGCCGTGAAACTACATTCAAAAACATGGAAAATTTTACTGTATAAAGCAAGAATTAAACACACATTTGATGCTTCATCATGATATGCACTCCAAAGGAATACCATGATTGGAGCCAGAAGACACACAACTGAAACTGCCTGGAACCTTTTTCTGATTGTGATAGGATGGTTTCTAAAACAGGAGAAAATTAATAAACATTATTAGGAAGCTTTGATTTCTTCAAAAATCAGTAAGCACAGCTCTATCTCTAAGAGCCCATGCACAGCAGGTCAAACTTAGATGCTCTTAGTAACAATGATATTCAAGGAACAGAAACAGAGCTTGTTTTGCATTGCTTGGTGCCAAACTAGTTTGAACTTTTAATGTTTCTTGGTTAGAAAATTGCATGTGCCATTCACTCTGTGTTCTTTCTTGCTTTGGATGGCACATTAAACTGTATTCTGTAAATTTGTGTTTTTAGTTCAATTTTAATGGTGAAAAAAGAAACTTATCATTGAACTTGTTCATTAAAGGTGCAGCAAAGTGAAATTTTTCTATTGCTTAAAAATGGCCAACTATGCTCCAGAATCATGCCCTCATTGGTCTTTTTCTCATTTGCGATCATTTTCCTGCAAAGAATATAGGCTTTATTGCTACCAGAAGTAGAAAAACTTTAGCCCTGAAACAACAACAACTTATACCCGTATGACGTAAGAAAGGTCAATACAATCTGAAATTATTGGCCAACAATACTGTATTTTCAGGTTTCCACTCTGGAAGATCCTAAATTCACAATGAGTCATGCAGTAACCCAGATTTATGGGAGGACTATATCAATAAAGGACTAAATGAAGAACTACCACCTGTCTTACTACCCATCTTACATCACAAGCCCTTCGCAAAAAGAGTTTGTCAAGGTCATATTTTGAATGGCTGTTGTGCAAAGCGTGCTTCAAATTTGGATGCCAAAGTTGGTCTATTCATTTATCTGACCCTAGACAACATTAAAACTATGTTTTTTCAATTTTCATAATTTTGACTTCACTGCGCCTTTAACCTTTACATGCAGACCCTGCCACACCCAATGCATCCAAACTTAATCATGCCTATTTCTAGGGTGTGCAAATGGTTTGGACAAAATAGATTTCTAGTGTGCAGATGCCATACTTCCCAGTCTGGGCTTTGGTTTCATCATAAGAAGAACAAAAATAGATGCTAATTGTGGTCCAACAATATTACTGAAAATTACTGTTCAAGGAATTTCTTACTAGCTATTAATAAAATATATTTGATGCAAACTTTGACTATTATGTCATGCCAGCCTACAGAGCTTGGCAATGCACAACAGTACCATTTATAATGTACTAACTGGGAGTCTCCTTATAGCCACAACTACAAAAGTAAAAATCTTTAAAGAGGGCTTGCCATGGGTGAGATCCTTTGACTCACATGATAAAATCTGGACATGGGGATGGTAAAGGCCTGTCAAGTGTCCTGCATCTCATGGAATTTGCACCTATTTTATTGATAAACCCACATTTCCATATGGTTGCTCTAAAATAAGCAAACTGTCCTGCATTTTTTCGTTCATAGTGCTGTGGTGCATTTCTATTGTGTCTTGTATTTCATTTAGCTCAATTTGAACAAAGTTCAGAAAAGAGCTTATGCTACATGAAAGTGTGCAAGGAGACGCAACAAACCATTCTGGAATATTTTGAGTTTTACTAAAGTGCTATAGCCTTCTACACTTTTGTCACTTGTGCAATCACTGTGCATGTGCTGGTTGCAAATCTCAGTTGATGAAAACACAATCTCATCCTGAATTGCCATATCCCTCAATGGGATTGGTAATGTTACATCATGCTTTCAAAAATGGAGCAGAACAATAAATATTGTATCATATTTACATAGCAGCTAATTGTAAACACACTCAGGGTACAAAAGAATGGGAAAAAAGGACCTAAAACTTTGCTTTTAATAATGGCATATAACATCATTCAAAAAATTTGTAATTGTTTCTCCATGGAAGTGATAGCTGATGTGACCAGCACAAATTCATATGTAAATAAACATTTCTAATTTTGAAACATGCCGCACTTTTCCAACTATTCTTTAGTAATGTAAAGAAAATAAGGAAATGCAAGCATCACTAAAGATTGTGCATTACCAGACTGCCAAAGAATAGCAATGAAGCATTTCCATTTTATTAGGCTTTCCTATCTTGAAATATGAAAGTAAATGATGCAAAATTTTTGCAATATTTATAAATTTCAAAATACTTTGAACTACGAGTTCCAGTGGAGGAACAAGGAGAATGTGGCCATCTAAAAAGATTACTGAATAGAGGTGAACAAGCTATCTACAAAATTTTATATATAAATTAGATTTTCAACTAAGGGTAGGATAAAATTTGTAGCAACAAACTATTTTCTGCCAGAGCAAATGTCAATATGGCTTGTGAAAAGAATTCTGCACCAGTATGGCATTAAAAACTAGAAAAGAAATGCTAAGCTATTTGTGATCATGTTGTTAAATTGCTGAGGGTCATTCCTTCCATACTTCTATACTCTGAGTGTATGTCTATAAACACATTTTATAACAAAAGGGAGTGGTGGTAAAGGGTGCGACAATGGGAATGGTCTATTTGTTTACTTTGAGTATTGTAGGCCAAAACGCAAAGTTAATGTTTATGGTACACACCTGAGACCACGTGTACAATGGCAAGCATAATATTTTGCTTATGAACAACTTGAGATCACGTCGAAATACCCTATACTCTGAATTCCTGAGTAAGCATAACTACTGCCAAATCCGCAAAGGCTCGAGACACTCCTGCTTGAGGTGAGCTACAAATGCTGGTAAAAACAAGTACCAAAGGCATAAAAAATTCGGCATTATGGCTTAAACGTCAAGCTATGATGTTGAATGTTGAAAAAAAACAAATTTTACATCGGAAAAATGGAGGCAAGGGTGAGCACGATCTAGGCCTACCTGGGAAAGGGAGATGCATTGACATACAGACTACCGACATACATCAGTCCTAGAACACTTGCTTGGGCAGCGGCATAAAAAGGCGTTGTAAATTGAAAGTTAATATCCCTAAATGCACCAAACATAACTTCACTGGCTAGAGCCATATTGCTGCCATTATATCACATCGATACGAGGCAGCTTGTTTACAACTTCTTTTTAAGAAAGCAAACTTGTTCGCTTTCAAATACTTTTTAATGTTTCTTACACCAATAACAGCGAGAAACCAAAGTAAGCTTCTTTGAGACCACGCAGAGAATACTCACTTTCTGCGAACAATATGTGCTTCTTTCTTCTTATATAGATGTTTCTCATAAGATGAAATATAGTGACAAAACAACAAATATCAGTCTCACATGGAACTCACACAGAAGCCACAAATATTAATGAAATCACAATATATTGTGCGACTCTACAATTGCAAAAGTCTTGTGCGTTTTTTTTGAGATTTACGCCTTAACCACAAGTCTAGAAGAGGGTGCGCAGTGGGAACAGCCACTGCTGTAACTTGAGGGGCAGAGCCCCCAATATCAGCCTTGGAAGTAGAAGCATATTATGATCCTTATTCTGTGGCAAGACTAATTCAGATTTTAAAAGCTGTAAAGATGTCGTTAGTTCACAAGACTAAGTTTCATATACAAATACGTGTACGGCGTTAGCCTTGCTATGAGCGAACTAGAATAGAAGAATACAATGTGGTGTCAGGTGTGTTATGCGAAGCAATTGACAGAACCGGCAAAAAAATCTTGGTTAGATTCTCCCAAAGACAGATATTGTGGGTGAGTCACGCACACACAGCTTTCACAGCGAGTTTGGAATTGTTTCAACTAGATTAAATTAGTGTTGAAGTATTCTTAGTTAAAAAGAATGCTCAGTGATGAGCGCGTTATGGGACAAGAAACATGCTAGGCCAATTCACGTCAATCTGCCTTCAACATGAAACGATGCCAGCTAAAGAGGCCTTCTACATTGGCATTACATGTAAAGAGCATGTCTAGCGTTGTATTTTCACCAGCCGTTACGTGGAGAGTGCTGGGTGAGGTCAAAATTGTCAGGTCCAGCATTGCGTATTCACTAAAGGCCTATTGGTGACTTCCATTGTTTGCAGAGAACAATGTTTCTGACAAAAGATGCCAGGAGAGATCGGACAGAAAATCGGAAAGAACAGTAGAAAGGCCATACATGATAGATTACGTTTTATAAAAACTTTCCTTTCAAGGGAAAGGAAAAGGCAATTTTATGGATCTGCGTATTTTATACTAGCCTGTTCGAGTTGGAATTAGAACATGATACGGAAATCCTCCTGTTTTCGTGGTGTTTAGGGATGCTTATGAAGATTGCAATAGCTATACTGTAGTGTACATCGCAGAATTTATCTACACAACAGCTTGAGCATTATGCAAAAAATTGTTGAAGAATTTATCTTGCTATAACTGAGCAAAGCAAGCAGGGTAATTCAACATCTCACGACTCTTCATGGAAAATCAACAACATTGACTGTGCCAATAGCACTTCTCAACAACTTTTCAACACCCTACTCTTTGGTACAGAATAGTAGGGGGGTCACCGATTGCAGATTTTTGAACTTGTACTGGGACATAGGCAGATAGAGGTAGGGCGATCAGTTCATTTCTTTGTCGCCGTACCTCCCTGTTACTTCCACAAGTCCTTAGTCAAGACGTTGACTGCTTCAGTGTTTTGACGGCTAAGTGCATGGGCGTGATGGAAAAATCCAGATTTTAAGGATCCACTATGTTGTGACAGAAAAGAAATCATCTATCCTGATTTGTGCTTGTTGCCATCACATAAAACATGTTGGCAATGAGTATCGCTGAGGCAACATGGGGCTTTAGCTCTTTTATTTCTTTCTATAGTCTTATGCTACAAATGACAAAAGCTTATAAAAGATAAAACTAAGGGACCACACAAAAATATTCAAGGGGACTACCGGGAAATATCCCAAATCCGGGTGGGCCATCACATCACTGGCTAACTGCATATGATACAAGGCAAATACTCTGCTACTACCTTTGAAGCGTACGCTTGCGTGGAAGGGGGGGGGGGTCAAAATGTTTGAAATTTCTGCGTACTATGTTGATGGTCCCCATGGAGCCATGATTTTCTTTCCTACCACGGTGTCACCTCTACAAAGCAATTGCGTAAACAGCTTGTATTTCACATTGTTAATTTGTAGATTACAGCATACAGAAAGACACATTAACACCAGCTTTGCCAACATAATATTTTCAATAATTCATGTTTATGAGAGTCCCATGAAAAGCAAATCTATAACCTACAATATTTTTAAATACGTTCTTTATCAGCTATTGAGCTATGAAATATCTACACAATAAAAACAATAATGTAGTCCAAAGGCATTAACCAAGAAAAGATTAAGACTGCTAGACAACATCTAGGTGGAGGGGAGGGTGTGGAAATTCCAAGAGATTCTGTACAGCTTCAATATAGCACATCATTTTCATCAATGGTGGTGTCTGCACTCTTTACTCCTTTTCCAGTAACACAAGTAGTAATGCAATTTCACTAAATAATCCTATGAACAGCAAAGATTGCATGGAGAGAGTAAAAACAGGTGAGCAATTACAATCCCTAATATCACTTTTTATGCTTTGANAATTTCATCATTAATAATGTATAGAGCCTGACTGACTTGCTAAGTTGCAATATTATTTTCCAGTCATCTCCAGACCTCTAACATCAAACCTATAGGAGCAGCAGTAAATAGTGATATTATTGAGCTGCTAGTGTAAACTGCACATAAATTCTGGTACCAAATTTCCTTAGATAAAGATTCTCATGAAATAATTTTTCAAACGTTACTTGGCTCTTAGGAATTTATTAATCTCTCCATTTCTAGTAAGGATGTCCAGCTGCAGCATGCCACTGGAGAATACAGGTACTTGGAAACCTACTACGTAGCATTTGCAACAAAAAATGCAGTACAACTTGCACACAAGCCTAGGCAACAAATACAAAAGAAAATAGTCCCCATGATGATATAACTTGCAGTAATTATCCAGAATGTAAACAAATACAAAGTTGGATTACAATAATTTAATGGCTGATGCTTTGGAGGCACAAAATTAGGCTTATATTTAGAGTAAACCCAAAAGTTTCCAGCAATAAACCAAATGAAAAGAAAGAGGTTCAAAACCCCATCTAATAGCTTCGCAAACATTGATTGGTCATCTTCTGTATCACTGTCAATAGACTCTTCTTTTGCAGCCCTTTGGCATAACACAACAACTGTTTTCAGCATACTAAATGAACCTCCAACAATGAGGTAAATTGGAATAAAAGGCTCCACAGGGCAATCTTGCTTATATCTGGCACCTAGAAAAGATCTGTCACTTAGTGGAAACTCCCTGAAGAAAAACTAATTTGTTGATGTCAAGGTAAAGCCACAAGATGCATTTAACAAACTTTTGAAATTGCATTTTCTAACAACTTCTAATATATCAAAGAGCTTTTTATAGCTTATAACCTCATCTTTAGTTAAAGAAGATGAGCTTATAAGCTTTACCATGAAAGTGCTCTCGAATGAACTATAGTCAAGATCACAAGTTTTCACAAAATTAAAAGCCACCAATAAAGCAGGTTTCTAGAACAGAGCTTGCCAACTACTATGCAAGATAGCTTTCTAAAATAAACCAAGAAATCTTAGCACAGACCTTCATGGAAATCCTTTCAGCTTTTGTAGACATTGGTCAATGACGGGAAGAATTTTGATGAAATTAACAAGTTGTAATTTTAAGACTTGTCAATTACATCAAAATTCTTCCCATCATTGATCAATGTCTACAAAACTGAAAGGAGTTCCATGAAGGTCTGTGCTATACTTCATGGATCATCAATACAAAAAATGTGGCAACACAGTTAGACCTCCTAAAATAATGGTACATCTAAATAAGAACTTTCAAGTTACAGGAAGATACAGAAAGATTACAGCAAAACCAAAATCAATAGCAAACTAGAAAACCTTATAATAAAGAAAAATATGTTGCTTTCATGCTGCACGCTGCTAACTCAACACTAGCAAGATGACAAAATGCATACCATACCAATAATGATCATGGCAGCTGGAAGAGCAAGAAGTAGCATCAGAGCTGCAGTACAACCAACTGAATAAGAAATACAACATTGTATTTTAAGTACAGTATAAAAACAAAGCTCATATAACATATGGAAATCATTACAACTGCTCTATCATATATGATAATATCTGCTAGGGATGTATGTACACATTGGTGGCTTATGATTCAAAGAACTTTGAGGAAGCATTACTAGCATTGTAAGCTAGTACTATCAATACTATGTTATGCTAGCAAATTAGTGGTAAAGCCCTACTTGTGCCTGCAAAAGTGTGCATTGCTTTTTTTAAGAAGCCAATAGCATTCTCTGGGCTCTCCTTTGCATCCTTCAGCTGGTTAAATATTGAGTCATAAGATGGAGGTAGGCCGTCATCTTCCCACACAGGTTGCTCCATGCTACTGTCATCCTCACTATAGACTTTTTCTGATGAATGGCTTTTAGANATAGGTTTGTCACCGAGAGCATTTTAGAGTCTGTTTTGCTATCCTAGTTTGAAAGGAAGAAATGAGCTTATCAAACGAAGACATATACAATCAAAGCATGCATAAAACATTATATCACACCAAATTCTCGACATTGTATTTAGCGTACTTTCCATTTTATTGCATGTAGGGTATGTAATTTTAGAATTAATTCATCAGCTAACGTGAAGAGGAGAATAGGGGTGCTTTTCTTGGTGTGTAAAACGGTGAGATGGTTTTTTTGATTGCAATAGAGTTTACATAATTTGCCTTATAGTCACTATTTTCAGCGTCAGGAAATAATTCAATTCTGCTGAGTGCAAAAAACTGCCTAGCTGCAAAACTACATTACCTTTCTTATAAACTACCGACGAGGTATCTCTTCTGTTCACCCCTCCACCAACTCTCCAAACCTCCAAAACACAACTGTTAGTCGTACTATTTATACTAACAGTTATAAGTATGTGATATAAATATGTACTTACCATAGTATTTATTTCATTTCAAAGCAATCAAATATCTTTGAATCCAAATTACTATGTCTCACATTTTTCATATCAAACAAAATTGTTCTAACTGGTCATATTGCTGTAGCTTAGGCCATCGCCCACTATCACACCCAATCTTGGAAAATCCTTGATACTTTGTCGTGCACTGTAAATACTATACGCTAACTTCAGCCCAAAAAGATAGGCAATAGTTAGGATTTGACATCAAAGAAGTAAATAGAATCCAACTCGGTTGATTTTCCTATGGTGAATTGCACATCTTCCTCTGATTCTACGTTCAGCGAGAGCGTGGCAAATTTTAAACAAAACAATTGAAGTCACGTGTGATTACAAGCTGGTCACCAGCTAAAGAGAATGTTCACTTGATTACGACAGCCTAACACTTGGCTAGGATTCATACTCAAAAAACACATATTGTAAAGCCTTGTTGGAGTTGCTTACAGCAGTTATGTTGCTGAGCAATTGCTAGATACCCCCTCCCATTCAGTTGCAAAAGAAACATGAGCAAAAAGTTATGTTGAAAGTTCAAATTCCAGGGATGAAAGAGGGATACAGTTCAGGCCAAGAAATATATTTTAGTGAATAAAAATGTTTGCAAGAGTTGGCTTTAAGGCTTATTGGATGTCCTAAAAGTTATGATATTGACAAGAGTAAATATATACCGAAGTCACTAAATAACAACATAGCATTCAATTTTAGGGATACGTTCTTCAAAATTTTGTTTTTAATGGGCGATTGCATGATTGAGACACCACGCAGACTTTATTTTAGGAATGTGATTCATTGATTGAATGAAAGACATTTGATAGTAGTTGTGTAAAAACGAATGTTAGTAAAGTTTTGATAGCTTGTCAAAAATAGACTCAAATGCGTTTCTACAGAATTGCTACCAAATACCTGTGATCATAGTTAACTATGCTGTGATTGAATCGCACTTCTAAAGCTGCTGTGTGCCTTAATCAGGCTTTAGATATGATTAATCTATGAATTTCCACTGGCAGACACCTCGGTTAGATTTTAAAGGGAGATGCAGAGAAAGCACCCAGCATGTCCTTAGCAGGGTTGGGAGAGAGTTGCCGATTGATGCATTGATGTAACTAGACCTCAGCTCACAAAATTGTAGCTGCATTGCAGCTTAAGAATCAATGAACAATCTTGTAGCATGCTCAGGTTCGTGTTTTGGAGAGTAATGTAACTATATGTCTAATTTACAAACATAAACAAAATCCGACCACATCAAGCATGCTTAAGTATAGGACAAATCTACATTCAATGGTATATCAACATGTATAGCTCACGCTTCCAAGCACGGCGATACTGGGAGGGCTGGGGCTTCAGCCCACCCCCCACTTTTGCAACCCAGCGATTTTGAAAAGAAAAATGTTGTAAAAGATTGGCCTAGCACTTTATTGACTTCTCAGCTCCACTTTCTCCAACCCCCCAGCAGGGGGTGGATCCAGGGGGCCATGAGACCATGGCCCTCCAATCGGTAATATGTCCTATAAAAATCAATAGTGCTCAGAAACTTCTCGTATGAAAAGACAATGAAAGCCCCCAAAGTCAAGCTTCCTATCCGCCCCTGGCCCCACTTTTTGTTTGGTGGTGCCCTGACTAACTTTAAAGCGAGGCCAATCTCTGTGATTAAGAAGGAATATGCTTTGTGTTCTACAGACAGAAGACTGAGCACTTCATTATTTTTTAGTGCCCATTGGGTCTCCAGTCTAGTTGAATATGAATCTACGTAAACAGTGTCTGTGTTTATAATGTTCGTGTCCCTTGATGGCCAAAGTCATTGTGTTGCAATGAATTCCCTGGTCTCTTGCAATTTCAGTCCAAAGGTGTGCAACAACAAATGTGGCTATGACATGATTGAGCTATCCCACGTCACTCATAGCCATTTCCCCTCGAGTTTGGACGAATTAGAAATCGATCCTGGTGAGATTGGGAGGATCTCCCACTTGATTTCGCCATTACTTACGTTGATTTACATTCAACAAGACTCATTTTGGATTATGATACCCACCATCTTTTAGGGGTATTACACACCAAACTTCTAAATGGACGTTCCAAGGTGTTCTAGATTCAAAAGAAGAGAAGTTGAACCTTTTTCCTAAGAACTGTCATTTGTACAACACCAGTACACTATACACTGCAATGAAAGATGATAACACAGAAAGCAAAATATATTCCATACCTAGATGCCATAATGAGGGCTGTCAGTTTCTGTGTCAATCAAAACTCTTTGGTCTTCGATATTTTGTCACGTGGTGAGGGTGCGACGGTTGTAACTTTGAGGTGGAAGGGGTTGCAAATGCTTACTCGCTCTCTATTCTGTCTGTAATTCAATTCAAAAAGAGCAATTCAATGTACAAAAATTCACAAGGCAGGGATGCCCGAGATAGGGAGAAGGAAGCAAGCTTCCCTCTCGCCTTTCATTTGGGAGCAAATGAATACTTCATGGAGCAAAAGTACCCTTTTTGAAATGCAATGGAGTACTTTCCAAACGTAAATGTGGTGCAACGGAGATGAAATAAGCTATTCAAATACGCAATACGTTATTAGAAAAGAGAGCTATTTATATGTATGCGAGAAATATATGGTATCCATGTGAATGGATGGGGCAAAATGCCCCCAAAGAGTGCCTTAGAAGCCCTCAGTTTCTTCGTTTGCTTTACTCACCAATGGCACTCTGTTCTCCTTCCACTTCATTTCATATCATCTAAATTACTACTACAATAACAAAGTAAAAATAAAAATAACATTCATGGATTATAAATACAGCAGGTTTTTTTAGAAAGAGATTTAAAAGTAGTTACACTGGCGAGATGAGGCCCCTCTCATTGTAGGAAACATTAATTAAAAGTTAATGGTTAATACGTAAAATTAAAGTGCAAAGATTTTGGTTTTCATTCAGATAGAATTTTGCAAATGAATCTTAGTTTTCTTTTGAACAAAATCTTTGAAGTAGAGTTTCTGGTCTCTAATGGCAAGTCATTCAAAAGTTTCACTTCTATGTATTGAATGGATCTTAAGCCAAACTGAAGCATATTCTTCACTCCTACATACATGTCTCCACGAGTTGAATGCAGGTACGTACCTGCAAAGAGTAAGGAAGTAATGCCCCCAAAATGAAATTTTTTGCTCCTCAGCGGAATTATTAACCTGTAGATTTACATTAGAAATAAAGTTTTTGCCCCTCCAAAGTGATTGCGCAATCAGATCTTGCCCTCACAGGTCATCTCCTCCAGTTGCATGCTTGGTTGAAGGTTTGTTTCGTATGTATGAATTGACGAATTTAATGCCAAATAGTTATGGAAAGTTGCTCTTTGGATTTGTTGGCCCCCTTGTCCCACTATCGCTTGGACATCTGTGACAAAAGGGGAGAGCTTCTCATAACACATTTTCTTTTCAAATATTTTAAGTTTCCTGGTTTTCTTTACGTATTGCCCTGTCATTTTCTTACATTTTGTTCCATTTCGTTCAATCCCATGTTGTTTTATGCTAGGAAAATACATGTTCTACTTAATTTTCCTAGCAATTTACTAAAGAAAACCTGAATTAGCATGAAATTATCGTCAAAATGAATACCCACAAAGCTATGTGCTAATGTGCTTCAAAATTTTTCATATTGAGTCACTTGGCCTGACGCGACCTCTCGGGAAGGGCTTTGTTAGAAAACTTTCCTTGTGTTTAGTGGAAAATATCTAACTGGTAGCCAACTAACTTTGAATATAGACCTCAAATAGCTTTTCCTGCTACTGACAACATTCAAGAACAAGAATCACTCGCTCGTTGCAAAAAAAGATTTAGAGCAGGAGTGGGTAAACTTTTCAGAGCAAGGGCCACATTCACAGATCCCAAGTTTTAAAAGGCCGCAAATAGGGTGACCACCGGCTTCTACCATTGAAAAATCCCTGAATTATGCCTGATTTTTCTTGCAAATGCAGGTCCTTGACAACTGAATGATCAATATAGATGTAGAAGTCCAATTAACAGTTGGAAGCGCCTTACATGTTGCAGATTTTTGGTGATTGATCAAATCTCATGTGGAAAACCATAGTCATTTTGCTGAAAAAATGGGGGCCTGGGGGCTTGCCTTCAGAAAACTTTTTTTGAGGTAACGCCCTCTAGAACGTCGGGAAATACACATTTGCAGTATAGCATGTATTTGTTTCATCATTGATTTTCATGCTGAGAAGGAGAGGCTGATCCTTCAATCTGATTTCATTGTATTTTGAAGATTTAGAAAGAAAAGGGAAATTTTATGCTAGTGCACCAAGAAAAAGACAGTCTACCTCAAATGTAGCCTACCTGAATGTCACTCAGGATGTAAAAGTAATACTTTCCCTAACAGGGTCGTCATCAACGCACAATCTTTGCAGTGAGAAAGTAAATCCAAGAATCGAAATTCCTACAATAACTCGCGCCAGTTCTGAAAAGTTATTGGCGGGCTGCAGAACATTACATGGAGGGTCGTAGTTTGCCCACCCCTGCTTTAGAGAGTACCTTCTGAACCTGCAAGGCCCAAAGACAACCCCTAGGTAGAACAGCACTTTTACTTTACTTATATTTCTTTTTCTTTTTATTATAAGCATAAGCTGTTTATCTTGCTGAAAGTATGCCCCTTCTTACATATTGAATTAAATCGACTTAAATAAATAAAATAAAAAACAGCTCCAAGTCGCTACCACCCTGATGTCATGTCGCTATTAGTTATTTAACAACAGAACCAAATACATTGAAGAACAAGGGCCACGACGAGAATCATAGTCAATTTACATTTTATTGTTAATCAAATTCATAAATCAGACACTACTATTACATATCTTTTCTCAATGGTAGGGCCTGATTTATGAGTGTGATGAAAAGGAAAATTTAAATTGACCACGATTCTCTTCGTGGCCTTTGTTCTTCAAATTATTTCCAGGCTGCGTTTTTCAAAGCATGTGAAAGAACCAAATACACAAAGAAGAACAGATGCAAATACGTAGCACTGATAAACTAAATGGATCAACGATTTTTAGGAATTCTTTAGCGCCGTTCACAAGTCAGTCAAAGCGACCTGTTTCTCTCATGAAGCATTTGTTTTCCTATACACCAAGAAAACAGATGCAAATACATAAAGATTTGTTTCGAATATAATAACTCTCTACAAGGCCGTAATTTCCACAAAAACTTTGAGGGGGCTAATTTCTAGCGTAATTTAGTGGTCCTTGGCTATCGCCTAAAACAGCTGGGGGTCTGGGGTGCTGAAAGCCACCCAGCGGGTCCAGGGCAGAGCTCTGGCTGGGGTCCAGGGGGCGGAGCCCCCGGAAGCTCCAGAGATTTTGCCATCTCTGAGGCCTTAAAATGACTTAGGATCACGAAAGTTCTCTTTCTGCACGGTAATAGAAAAACACCAGAAATAATTACTGTATAGCCTTTGTCTGCAAGTGCACAGGTATGGCAAATCACAGAATCACTATCTTCCCCCTTAATGCAAAAATGTAAATTGATCAAACCATTTGGGGATGAACGGTCGCTTCTGCTTCCCTGTGTCTCTCATAGGAAACTTTATTGA
>OLMO02000001.1:15700315-15714891 GCA_900291935.2 Cassiopea xamachana | reverse complement strand
TGACCAAATTAAAAAGAAAAAGTTTAGGATATGAAGTGAATATACTGTAGAGCTCCCCCCTAGTAATCTACAATTTCATTATTGATCTTGATGCATTTTCTGACCTTCTAAACGCAGAATAATTTACATAAAAAATTTTGTATCATCAAAATTATTGGGGGGGCTTCAGCCCCCCTAGCCCCCCCGGAAATTACGTCCATGCTCTATTAGTATCAACAGGCAATGCTTTGTAACCTTACAATAAAACATGCGTCAACACTTTATTTGAAAGAGTAGAAAAACCCAGTGGCTTTAATAAAAGCAGATCTCTATCGAGAAGGCTTCCCTGTGTAAAGAAATAACATGGGTGCAAACTAAGTTCTTTATTGGAGATTGTCAGCTGGATGGAATCGATTCAATTGACAAGAGATCGACTCATGTGCACATAGTACATAATGACCATGCGCCCACTAACGGATATGCGGACTGATCTAAAGGGTGTTGGTGAGACTAGTGGGGAAGAAGGAAGGAAAGCGAGGAAGAAACATTCTTAAGACCACGCCCATCTTAAAGTCAAAGAAAGGGCTATTTAGTTTAATGCTTTTCAAAACTGTGCATCTTAGTAATAAGGCAATAACTAAAGATTCAAACTTTTTGCAGTACACATGAAATATTTGTTCAAGATCAGCAGAAAAATTGAAGTATTTAAAAGCATATGTTCAGTTACTATAGAAGATGATGATTTACAGTTGCAATTAGGAATGACGATTGGTAGCTTTTCTTAAAGCCCTTGCATACTTTTCTTAGAAAGACTTAATCTATAAGAATATCATCCCTCATAATAGTTGAAATTGAAGATTAATTCAAAGAGCAATTCAAGATTCAGCAATACTTGAGTGTTTCTTTATTTTCAGTTGCTTTTAGAGCCAGAAGTTCGAATTTCAAGCTGTGTGTAAACAGTGCTTTTGGACTAGTTTTCTACTGGTCATGAACTTCAAGCTGTATGTAAATAGTGCTTTTGGAGTAAATCGTAAGCAGATTAATGTAGGAGTGCCTCGAGGGTCGTGCCTAGGACCCTTGTCATTTCTTCTCTATGTTAATGACCTACCACAAACTGTCGAAAACTCCACAATTGCAGTGTATACTGAGGACGCTAGTCTTTCGTATCGATCTATTGACGTTCATCAGCTAAATGACTCAATGAGCAAGGACCTTACTACTGTCTTTGAATGGTTAAATGGCAAAAAGCTGTCCCTAAATATGGCGGAGACGAAGGTAATGATCATAGCAACTAAGCTAAAGGAAAGGTGTTTAGTTAACAATAATGAAGAATTGTCTTTAATAATATTGGAAAAACAAATAGATAATGTCTTAGCTGCCAAATATCTTGTTGGAAAGATCATATCAAAGTTCTATCAACAAAAAGTAGAAGAGCAATTGGTTTTTTAAAACATGTCAAAAGCTTTTTACTCAAGATACCCTAAAGACACCATATACCGGTATTGTTGAGCCGCATCTTAGATACTGCTGCACTGTTTGGGGGAAACTGTGGTACAACCGAAAATAACCACTTACAGAAACTTCCAAATCTAGTAGCAAAGATACTCAAAAATAGCCACTATGCTGCTGATGCTAGGCCACTTCTGAATGCTCTTAGGTTAAAAAAATTCAGGATTTGATCTATACTGCAATTGCATTTATGCTTTTCAAGGCCCTTACCAGAGTACCAGAGTTGGTTTACCAGAGTTGGTTTACCAGAGTTGGTGTACCAGAGTATTTGACAGGTTTATTTATGAGAAATTCTGGAAATTATCTGTGGTATCTACGAAATACCAGTACAGACCTACAATTGCCTTGATAACAGCAAACAATGGACAGATATGCTTTTCACATAGAGGTGCAAAATCACGGAATGCCCTTCCATTGGAAATTAATCAGACTTCTCTGCAGGCTTTTAAAGCCATACAAAAATAAGGTTTCCTTTTTCTTATCTTCCATATTCTATTATATTGTATATCTGCTTTCTGTATATCTGTGTATTTTCCATCTTGTTATGTAGTAGTTTTGTTTTTAGTACTATATTGTATTGTATTGTATTGCATTGTATTGTATTGTCTTGCATTGTATTGTGTTGTATTGTATTGCAAGTATATTGTAAAATAAATAGAGGACCCCTTGCAAACCAGCTATCGCTGAAGGGCCACCTTCCCTAAATTATATAAATATGAAATGAAATGAGATGGTAATGTCACGATTGAAGTTCAAATTCGGATGGGGACCGATTTTGTCAGTAGTAAGTAGGTCAACTCCCACTACTTTATATCAAAGAAAAAGAGCGGCATAACTGCAAAGAGTTTTGCACATTCTCAACATCATTAATTGATGGATACATAACATCTAGTTCAGCTTTGAAACTTCAGTAGTTTCAACCAGGTTCATCCTACATTTTCTCCAGGAGGGCCACTTTCAAACTCAAGTTATAGTTGAAGGATTACATTAATGTTATTTATCTTTCAACTCAGACTTCATCAGACAGCACCTGCTCTCTGGGTAAATTACAACAGGTATTGCTTTTATGTTCATTGCTCCTATGAGATGTTAATTGTTAATCTTGTTTTCAGCTTCCAATTTATTGTTAATACTGCCTGCTTGTTCTACTTGAAATTGAATTTTATAGCACACTTTGACGCACATTCGCACTGGGGCGGGGAACATATGACTAAACTTTCCGGTCTGGGCACAGTGTGACTGAACCTTCCCATGAATTGTAGAAAGCGCAAATCGATGGGCAGAGGCATCAGAAAAAGCTGCAAATATCTGATATATCAACAGTTTTAATGTCAGTTCTTTCGTATATACATTAAGAAGTGCACCCCGTGAAGAGGATTCCGAATACTATTCGGAATTTAAAGTTTTCTCCTCTTCATGCAGCAGGCCCCTCAGGCATTCGCTCGAATCGCCCGACTGGCAAATCCGCCCATGGTGGGGAGTAAGCTACCTACTTAGGACTTGGTTGTACCCATAGACATGTTTTCAGTCATTCCTTATTGGGTTGAGAAAAGAAAGGTCTTTGCTATACACTATTTCCAAGCACCATGAAGGTTTTTCATTCGCTTATACACTATTTTATAAGAAATTGTTCAACAATGTCAACGAAAGAAAGACCTGAATACCTTAATTTTTCACTGATCCTCTATATTTTAAAAATCTTCTTGGTTCTGAGCTGTATACTATTCTTAAATTATTCTTAAATAACAGAGGTGCAACTTTGCCTGAAAAGCAAAGAATTATTTTTAAATTTGTACTGATATCTTGCTTCATTGTAAAGCAAAACAAAAGTTGAACAGCATAATAATTATTGTTTCGATAGCGCAAAGCAAATTATAACTAGAATACACAAAGACCCTGTTGGGAAGTGGTATGGGCGCTAGTCTTAGCCCCAGACTCTTTAGTGTTATATCCGTTTTATCCGGTTTATAAGTACGTATGCCACGTGTAGCAGAGGGAGAGATAAAGAGACGATTTGAGTATCGCTCGAGTAAGAAGCTATTAATATTTTTTGTGTATAAATTTGTGGATATAGAAGCGTAGTCTTTCTCTTGGACCAATTCTTTGTACTCTAATCCAACTTCATAACAGATTCAGAGTCTTAATGATGATTGAGCTTTGCATTCTTAATCTATTCTTCATTTCCAGCGATTTTAAGCCTGAATGTCCTTATAAATGTTATTTTTATCAAAACTCAAAATTGCCGAAATTCTTGCATATACAAGTTATGTTATGCGTCTTTTAGATTGACTTTTGCACTGTCGATGCAGCATTGACTGCTTTGTTCTATTCTTACTTCATTGAATGATGAAATATCAAGAAAGATTTAAAGTTTTTCATTGATGTTTAGGAGAAATTGCACCATTGGTACTTGAGAATAGCTGAAGAATGATCTAAACAAATAGAATTGGGATATCTTACGGACAAGTTACTTTCTAACGTTCAACTGTTTCCCCTCCAGGAAAATTTCAATATTTTCCCTCTAGCCGACATCATTGAAATGTGATAAGCGAAACTGAACTTTAAGCAAAAGCTGAAAGCTGAACATAGCCAGACTCTTATTTTTTGTATGATGAAATACAAGAAAGATTGAAGGTGTTTCATTGATATTTATGAGAAATNTTGTACCCTTGGTACTTGACAATAGCTTGAGAATGATCTAAAAAACTAGAATTATAAAAAATTTAAGACTATAAAGGCTATAATAATACAATTATAATGATAGTGTTTAAACAGGTACAACATATCAGTTGATCTAACTGTTTTCCATACGAGACCTGTATAAAGTAATAGGGAACATTATGCTATGGATGGAAAATACAAACAATCTAACCATAATACCAAAATGAAAACATTACGAAGCAAATGGTAATAAATAAGAACGATGCCAATAATAAAATTATTGGAATCCCTGAACACATTTGCTTAGATACCTAAAAGAAGGTCCAATTTCTTACAAAATGAGTTATAGTCATCTTCAGTTCTTAACTCTAATGGAAGTGCATTGTATGCTACAACACCAATATAAAAGAAAGCTGAGCAAAAACTTGGGCAGTTTTGTTTCGTGAGGTCTAGGAAAAAGATCTCTTACCTACAAGTTACTTTCCAACGTTCAACTTTTCCACGCCAGGACAATTTAAATATTTTCCCTCTAGCAGATATCATTGAAATGTGATAAGCGAAACTGAAAGTTAGGCAAAAGCGGCAAGCTGAACATAGCCAGAATGTATTTCACCTGACCAAACCGATTTTCTTTTGAAATCAAAGAAATTGCCTGTCAGATGGTAAAAGTAGACTGATCTTTCGCATTCAACATCAGAATAATCAACCTCGGTACCTCACATTCTTGCCTCCAAAATCATAGTGATTATCAACCTCATCATCATCTTCATCATCATCATCATCTTCATCATCGCCATTATCATCATCATCATCATCATCATCATCATCATCATCATCATCATCATCATCATCATCATCATCATCATCATCATCAATCTAGATAGGAAACAAAATTTTCATTGGTTTAGCCTACGCAGTAAGAGTGGGCATAGGTACCAGTCATACTCATAATAATAAAACATGCCTTTCGCTAATGTTATTACGTATTCTGGTCACTATGGTGAAATAAAAGCTGGAAACAAATGGTGATTAACAAAAGCAATGACAATAGAAAAGAAACATTCCGGCAGCAATTGCGGTGATAGTAAAGACTAATATCCGGACCATAGAGTGCTATGGTGCTGATGAAAAGCTCCGATTACTTTCAAAACTACAACAAATTTAAGTGAAAAGAGAAGCAAAATTGCGATATTTTTTGGTGTAGGGGGTATTTTTCAATAAGATTACACTGGTATAAAAAGAACTAAATTTTTCCAGCAAAATAATGCTTATTCCTTGGTTAATTAATTCCATAGGTCTCACCCCCAACAAACTATTTTTGAAAAATGCACACCAGAGAATTATTACAACTCCCTACCTAATTAATAGTTTTGATCCAAGATGATATTGTCCAACCTAGATTTAGAATTTGTGTTCTTAGCAGTGGTGATTTCTTGAAACTTTAAATACAAATGTCATAAAGTGGATGTATGCCTATGCTCAGTCACGCCCATATTTCTAAGGATAGAGACATGACAATTTAGTCTAATTGTGATATATATTATACCTGATGATTAGAAAGCAGTGAGGATGTTCACCATAGCAAGACAGTACAAGCGATAGGAAGGGCAGTATGTTGGCAAGTATGTAAGTAGTTGTGTTTCTGGTACATTTTACCAGCCCCCCGATTATTAACCGCCCAGGTATCAAGCTTTGGACTTCTTTCCAATCCCCAACTATTACTACCCCCTTNTCTGTTGCAGACTGGAAAACATTTTGGCAAATGCTTTGACAATAAAAGCATGGGAAATCGTAAAATTGAAATTGCAAGAAAGTTGGTCAAAAAGTTGTTCCTGCTGCTCAAAAGTTGGGCAAAGCATTTTCCATGACCTTTTTTAGATTTTTATTTTAGTAATAGTTGGTCGAATGGTCAAAACCCCCCTTCCCAATGGAAAGTGTCTCGGTACATCTCTGGCTAGGAACACTGAGAGACCAAGCACATCATAAAAAAGTCACACCATTTTCCAGCATAATGTCACCCGCAAGTTACTGAGATACATGTTTCTTTTCGTATAAGGAGCATATCTATAAGAAACATGAAGTTGAAATTAGGCAAAAATTACGATACGTTTAAAATTTCTTTTAAGATGTTTCTTAATCTTTGGGCTGAACTTCAACCAATAACTTGAAAAAACTGCTTTTACAAGAGAATTGTTTATCAACCTAAAAATTAGAAGACCATGCACTGCATGCTTTACCAAACCTGAATATTCTTTTTTGTATCACCTGGAGATAAACAGTTCGTTTCTTATAAACAAAGCTTGGGAGGAGATACAGCAAATATGAGAGTGCACGACATNTTTCCACCGACATAAGGTAGACAAAATGTGTTCTTGTTTGTAGAATGTTGGTCCGGCTAATATCTCATCCTATTTAACAAAGCACGTAATAGAACGAGATGTATTACTTCCTCTGTCTATTTCAATTTGACATTGCTGAATTTCGAACGTGAATATTGGTACAACAAATTAAGCACGGAGAAGTGAGGATAGTGGTTAATTGCATAGACCTCAACATGCGAGGTTTATGTAGGTTTATTTTTTTGGGATTCATCCTTCAAGGTGTCTTCCAGCTGATGTTAGCAAAGCCCTTTTCTGAAAGTAAGTTCTTAGGCCTTACAAGACGATTTTATTTGTTGACCATTTGATTTTCGTATTTTCTGATCTTTACTGATAATCTATAGAGCTTTCTTAGTACTTCATCATTGTTTCACAACTCGAGAGGTATTGACTGTTTTCTTTTTCCATATGCTTAGCGTCAACAAGTTTAGAGCTATTTTGAGATAGCAGAGAGCACGTCAAGGAGATACTTGTTAGTCATACTTACCCTAAATCGCTGAAACCCTAGGTAGACAACTTATAGACACATTATTTCTCCTGTAAAAATACAAGGTGTTCTAGAACTTATTTTGCAATGAAAGCAACGTTGGTTTCTCTTTTTATACCTTCCATTTATTGCTGGAATAGAAAGTACTGTGAATTCATTGCGTGATTATGAAACTTCGACTGCTTGCTCTTTTCCTGTTCACCAGCTGCATAGTTTATCATGTTGTCAAATTGCAGGTGTTTCTCAGCATATGTATCGTCAAAGTATACAAGCTGTCTCGTCCATAGTTTCTAGACATATTCAGACATATTACATTAGACGCAACCTCGGCGCATATAACTGCGATAGCGCAAGTAAATGGCAACCGGGCGGCACTTCTGAGCTGCCAAAGCCAATGAACTATTTACTAGATGAACTAGGCTCATTTTAAAAATAAACTTCAGGGAAGTGTACTGTTCAGACGTTGCTACAGCCATGTATAGTGAGACTTATATGTAGTGAGAAACGTAAAGCACTCAGGATGTGTTCTCCTTTCATCTGGAGTAAATCCAGTAGTTGTTTATTTAGGCCTTCGTAACGCCTCACTTAGTCAAGAAGGAGAGCTTTCGAATGCCGTCGTAGTTACATGGGGCTTATGAAGTACTGTCTAAGTTTTTTGCCCAGATAGGTCGCTATTTTGCAAACTTGCCTACATCGAGATTTGGTTAGTGGTGAATATATCTGAAGATACTTTCAAGTGACTTTTCTTTTTGGATTTCCTAGTTTTATGTTACTGCCCATTGATTGATTCACTTTGCGTTCAACAAGTAGTTTAGTACCAATCAAACACTTTAATTAATCAATATACCAGTCAACAGGTCAAACATACTCAAAATCACTCGTTTCTACGATTGTAGTGGCAGTGCGTAAAGTAAATATACAATTTTTAATGATCTCAGCACTTTCTAAATATAGGCGTCTCTATTACCAAATGTGGAATATTTATAGTGGCTCCCTTCTTGTAAAAGGGGAATATTAAAACATTGCGTTATAAACTAATATTCTAGATGATGAATTATCAGATACCGTTGACAAACTAGAAGAGTTTGAGGAATCTCGTCGAAAAGATAGAGAAAAACTTCTTCAAAAGTCTGCTTCCAGTTTAGATGGTGATGTNTTCCTAAAGCTGGAGGTAAGTATCTGCTTTCTTAACATTATCGTAACTTTTTACTGGAATAAATTGGATAAAATGGGTTACCCTTTGTTTGTTAATCTTGTATACTCAAATTTGAATTTTGTCTTCAACAGTTTGAATTTAATAGTGACGACATGTCAATTTTTGGCCAAGACAAAAAATGCATAAGATTTTTCTTAAGGTTTTGGCCATTTAGCCTCATTTTCTTATAATCTTTTTTCTTATAAAAATAAACAAAAGCTCTATTTTACCCCCTCAGATTGTATTGTCTTCTAAAAGGTCCCCTCAATACATATTTTTTCTAATGAGCACCACCATTTTTAGCCCCCTCATTGTGCACACTGGAAATATCTATGATTCTAGGAAATGTTTGATAGTATTGTATTTGACCATTCTGATGGTGCAGGAGGTGATTTCTATACCCTTTTGAGTCAATATAGGAGGGCAGAATTGGTCTTGATGAGTTCTTACCTTCTTGATTGTTTTAAATGAAGATGATAAGTTCCCATTGGCTAGCATTTGCTGTTTTTGTTGATGTTACAAAAATTGAAACATTAAATTACGTTTGCATAGTAGAAAGATTAATAAGACTCTAGAGAAACAGAAAAAGTTAAAGTTTTGTGTAAAAGTTGTTGGTGTTATCAATACGTGCCAATTTGTTAGGCATTGGAAAGGTAGTCAAGAGTAGTTTTGAGTGAGGGGGTGGTTGTTTTTTTGTAATTCTTGTTGATATGCTGTCCATTCAATTTTTTTGGAATAAGACCATTTAAACAGTCCATTATTTCATTCATTGTTTAATATTTCATTGTGAAGTATGCCACAATTTTTGTATCTAAATTTTCATACATAAACCAAAAGATGCTTATCTGTATCATTGTCACGATTATGTGCAATGCAGAAGACTGGGCAATGTCTAATGTTCTGCAATGTCTAATGTTCTGCAATGTGGTATACAATGAAAAAGTTTTTTTTGCATCACCTTTATAAAAAATTGGTTGCATCCTTTGTAGAAGATTTCTTTATGAATTTGATAGAAGATTTTTAATGTATTGTAAGAAGACTATGACTAGACATATGTAGGATAATTTATTGAAACTGTAGATGGCAAGGCAATGGAACTGCTCTTTTGATGATAGCCATGGCATCTTACTATCAACCTAAAATTACATTTGTTTCTCTTTTGATCAGTATGGCTTTTTGTTTGGGATTAAGTAGATAAGTTGAGGTCAGTTTTTTACAACCATAAGCCTTTCTTGTCTTGTAAGTAGCTATGAAGAACTACCTCACCACTTAGCTTTTTTGCTTGTGATGTAACACAGAATACATAGCTTGCAAGTGAAATTAAGTGAAAACAGTACTGCCATAGCTTGGTTCAACGAACCCATGCAATTAGTAGATTACCATACAGAAAGACTATGCTTCATTACTTAGGGCTGTAGCTACAATGCATTCATTGGGGGGGGGGGTGTCAGACATTTTTGCCCTGCAGGAGTGGATTTTTCCATGCGAAAAATTCATTTATAATATTTAACAGATGTTAAAAGAACACCATTGTGGTGGTAATAAATATAAGATATAACATCATGTGTACCAACAATGAAAATCCTAATTTTATTGACTCTAAGATAGACTTATTACATGTAGAATGTCATGTCAGAGGTGTACAATAGTTACTGACTTGGTTGTATGCCAAGGTTGCACAAATAAAAAGCCCCCAATGTTTAGGAAACAGAGGCATGCATGCTATATCATTGGGTGCAATTGCCTTGCGAACTGCTCTCTTTTATCTGCTGGGGGGTGTCACACCCCAGTATTTAACCTCTGCAATTTGAAGCATTTGCTGATGTTGATAAGCTTTGTTTGATACAATCCTAGCGCCTGACGCTATGATTTGGTTGTAGAGCTCTTTGAAGGAGACATTGTAATGGATGAGTCTCTGCGTAAAGCTGTACTTGGAGAAGAAGCTGACAAGAGAAGTGAGATCACAAATAAAGATAGACTGTGGAAGGACAACACTGTTTACTATGCAATGGATCCAAAAATATGTAAGTTTTGACAAGTTTAAAAGTGCATTATTTACTTAATAGTATTTTATCATTTTGCCCTCTTCAGTCCTATCAGTAAATTCCTGTACTTCATATTAAACTTTGTTAGAAACCAGTAGCATTTGTATGATGAATGATGCCTTTTTAGAAGTAGCATTTGTGTAGTAGTATTTTAAAACATATCATCCTGTATTCACATCATCCAATTCCAGTATTCATATCTTTCAATTCCAGTATTCATTTCATCCGATTCCAGTTTTCATACCATCCCATTCCAGTATTCACATCATCCCATTCCAGTATTCACATCATCCCATTCCAGTATTCACATCATCCCATTCCAGTATTCACATCATCTAACTCCAGTATGCATAATATCCCATTCCATTATTCACATCATCCAGTTCCAGTATTCATATCATTCAATTCCAGTATTCATATCTTTCAAGTCCAGTATTCATTTCGTCCGATTCCAGTTTTCATATCATCCCATTCCAGTATTCACATCGTCCAATTCCAGTATTCATATCTTTCAATTCCAGTATTCATTTCGTCCGGTTCCAGTATTCACATCATCCAATTCCAGTATTCACATCATCCAATTCCAGTATTCATATCTTTCAATTCCAGTATTCATTTCATCCGATTCCAGTTTTCATATCATTCCATTCCAGTATTTACATCATCCTATTCCAGTATTCACATAATCTAACTCCAGTATGCATAATATCCCATTCCATTATTTACATCATCCAGATCCAGTATTCACATCATCCAGTTCCAGTATTCATATCATTCAATTCCAGTATTCATATCTTTCAAGTCCAGTATTCATTTCATCCGATTCCAGTTTTCATATCATCCCATTCCAGTATTCACATCATCCCATGCTAGTATTCACATCATTCCATTCCAGTATTCACCAGGGCTCATTAAAAATATTTTGTGCCTACGACCGCACAGCTGAGCCCAAAATGTGCTTGCAATTGTAATACGATCTAACTGATAGAAGGGAATAAGGAAATCGCTGATCTGCTTCTACTTAGGTTTTAGTTTTATTGAAAGAAGTTGCTTCAATGAAGAACACAATGCAATACATTCAACCATTTTTGACACTTAAAGGGGACCATCAATGGCAAAACAAGTTTTGCTAATTCCAAAGATATTTATATTCATCATAGGAGCAGGAAAAATAAATTTATTGCATCGCAGAGTCACGTTTCTAATGACGTTTGAATTCCTTGATTTGCGTCTCGCGGGAATATTTCTTTCCACTGCGATTGCATCACCTCTGACATCAGAGATGAACATTGAAACAGTCGAAGACAACGAGCCGAGCAGATGCAGCTGTCGGAACCATACAGTTTCCCAGAGTCAAATTGCATTATTAACAACAGGAAGATGTTAAAAAGAGAGGAAGGTAGACAGAGAAAAACTAGACTCACACTACTCTCCACAAGACCCACTAGCAAGCAGCCTAGAGGGTATCCAGTGCGATACCGGCAGGGACGGATCCAGAGCTGGGCTTTGGGAAGGGAGTCTGACTCGGTTTATTGTTTTTTTATGTGGGAAGCTTCTTAGGACCATTGTTTGCTATAGGAAATATTGCCATTTGGGGGCAAGGCCCCGTGGCCCCCTTGGATCGGGGTAGTGGATGCGGGCATATGCGAGAAAAAGCAAGAAAAATTGTGTCTCATTCACATTTAGTTACACTTTTCCATTGAAATTGGTCATTCTGAGCTAGAAAATTCGGCGATTTACAGCTTTTCGTTATGGTGTTCCTAAGGAAACACACCAATGAAATATGGGGCTCTTAGGTCATATAGTGATGTAGTGGGTATACTGTACAGGAAATATCGTAGGAAAGTGGGAGACTCCTGTCTCCTTGTGAAGTAAAAGATTTTTTCCAACAAAGCCAACCATTCTTCATTAGAAATGTTGACAAGTTTTGCTATTTCTCATATGGTGCTCCTAAAGAGACACGCCATGCAAATAAGGACACATTTGCCATACAGAACTTTGGAGTACACTCTTTTTATAAGAACAGTTTTATAAAAATACGAGCCTGAAATTTGATGAAACATTAGCAACAAATTAAGAGCAAGCTTGAGGCTGAAACACTTTCGTAAAACGTATTTTAGGACAAAGATGCATAACCTTTCTACTTACATATGAACACGAAATATCCTTTCCTTGTTAGCCTGAAGAGACTTGACAGCCTTATCACTTCTCTTCTTTGGTCCTCTGAGTTGACCCTAGTGAAACTAAATACTATGCTAACATTGTCTGTTTATAATTGCTTACAAACTTTTTTAGAGAAAAAATTTGATCTGCAAGATAAGCCACCTTGGATGTAGCGCTTGTCTAATGGTTTCTTAACCAATCGATATATCAAATATTTTCCAGTACATTATCAAATTTCTAAATTGCCTACGCCCCAATGATTTAAGAACAAATTAAGAACCATTCATCCTAGAAAATTTTGAAAAAAATTAAGAACAGCCAGCCTAAGCCATAATTTAACAGATTCTTATAAAGATGAGTGTATATAGAATACTGGGTATTTTGGAGACAAAAGGGAAACTCATGCATGGCCGTACAGTTGAGGATTCTTTGCAACAAAGTTGAACATTCAGTTGCTCGTGTCTTCTTGAGAGGTAACATATATCTTCCAACCAAATTGACTATTTTGCTTTAAACAAGGTGATAAATTTCAATACTTCTCTCTTCTGCCTAACCTGTTAATCTTTGAATGACGGTTTACTGCCATGAATTTCAACTTATCATTTGTGCTCAACATAAAAAGAAGCCAGAACAATAGTAACTTTGAAAACCAGACGAAAAATGTGCCTGCAGGTATTCCGAAAGTAAGCTTTTGTGCCTGTGAGCGCCGCTCGCGCGTTCGCGGGTTTTAATGATGTCTGGTATTCACATCATCCAATTCCAGTGTTCACATCATTCAATTCCAGTATTCATATCATCTGAGTCCATGGCACAATTGTTTATGCAAATTGACGCAAAGCAGGTTCGCTCAAAAAGTAAGAGAAAAAGGGACGCGAATTATATCATTAACTTCTGTATAATACTATCTGAGAGTGTTTTTCCTCAGCTCAAAAATCTTGCCTCTATGGCACCACACTTTCATTGTCTATAGCACCACATTTGCATCAGGGAGCAGGCATAGCTTTTAACTGTGCTGCGTCTTGTTAGCTGACAATACCAAAGTGGCGCATAGCAAAGTTTATTTGAAAAAGCCTGGTGTGGCACTTTATAAACATTGACATGACAAAGTTTGTAGAGTATTCAGCAAGGGATTCGCCAAAATCGAAAAGCTGGTTTATAGTTAAATTTATAGTCTTAAACACTGTTTAGTCACAGCTTATAGTCGTTACACTGTTTATTTCACTGTTTGGTCGTTTTAAAATTTGCTACACCGTCTTTTGCCATGAGTTACTGAGTACTGGAATCGGATGATATGAATACTGGAATTGGAAAATGTCTTCGTGTTTTTCGTCATCTAAATCATGAAATTCTTTTTCGACTCTGTTGAATATGGACTAGTCCAGGGGCCACCAACCTTTTTGGGCTTCGGGCCCAAAGTCGCTATACACTGCCCTTTGCCGGGGCCAGATGATAACAATAAAGAACCTAATTTTTATTAGTGCTGCTCATTTTCGGGACTACTGTGGGAAAATGAAATTGGCAAGCTAAAACAATTGCAAAAGTGTAAAAACATCATCACCATGTCAAATATCGTATTACTGTATAATATTCGTACATTGTTCTGCAAGCGTTGGGGCCGGATCTGGTCTGGGGGGCTGAAGTTGGGTGACTCCTGGGCTAATCAGTTAGTATGGATTAGTTAAAATTGCTGCTACTTGCTGGATTTGTCCATTTCTCTTAATGTCATTGTTGACTTTCTCGTTGCCGTCCTTGTTCTAGCGTTTATTTCAAAAGTCGCTTTTTCCCCATAAATGTTTATTCATATCTATGATTTAGGGCCACTGTCAAAGAAGTGTATAAAGCTGGCCATCAAAACGTTCCATAGACACACGTGCATTAGATTTAAGAAAAGGAAGAAGGAAAAGGACTATATTTATATTTCATCCTATAAGGGGTCGTAAGTATTGTTTTTGATTTTGCTTCATTCAGTGGTACTTGCTTTCATTTTAGGCATTGTTTAGTGAAGGGCACGTCAAAACTACTTCATAGAGATGCCTGTGACCTTCAGCGTGCACATTGAAACACTGATTGCAGTGGTTTCACGTTTAGAAATTATGCGCGCACGATCAACAACTCAAGCTTTCTTGTAAGTGAAACAAGCTTTGCCACACAAGCGAGCA
>OLMO02000001.1:15684030-15696291 GCA_900291935.2 Cassiopea xamachana | reverse complement strand
TAAGATAGACTTATTACATGTAGAATGTCATGTCAGAGGTGTACAATAGTTACTGACTTGGTTGTATGCCAAGGTTGCACAAATAACAAGCCACCAATGTTTAGGAAACAGAGGCATGCATGCTATATCATTGGGTGATGCAGAAAACATCCTGTAGCTTATGTCAAAGAGAAGCGGGAGGAAGATGGGGGTTTAGGGGCTTGCCCCTACAACAATATTTAGAACCACACCCTTTAGAATATCGGAATATGCCATTTTGTTGGGCTCTGTGCTCTGAAGGAAAACCTATCCTTTCACCTGGAAGCAAAGTGTGAGTATGCTATGCTGACCCATGATTTTGGTGTCATATGTCTGCCGTCCAACATTAGAAACATTTCACGCTAGTGTGCCGAAGGAAAGATAGTCCAAGACGGATTATGCACTGGAATTTATAGGTGACCGGATTCTTTGATATCAATATTGTACTACAAAGGGATGCAATTGCCTTGCGAACTGCTCTCTTTTATCTGCTGGGGGTGTCACACCCCCAACACCCCCATAATTTATTCCCCTGTGAGTATTTAACTTCTGCAATTTGAAGCATTTGCTGATGTCGATAAGCTTTGTTTGATACAATCCTAGCAGCTGACGCTATGATTTGGTTGTAGAGCTCTTTGAAGGAGACATTATAATGGATGAGTCTCTGCGTAAAGCTGTACTTGGAGAAGAAGCTGACAAGAGAAGTGAGATCACAAATAAAGATAGATTGTGGAAGGACAACACTGTTTACTATGCAATGGATCCAAAAATATGTAAGTTTTGACAAGTTCAAAAGTGCATTATTTACTTAATAGTATTTTATCATTTTGCCCTCTTCAATCCTATCAGTAAATTCCTGTACTTCATATTAAACGTTGTTAGAAACTAGTAGCATTTGTATGATGAATGATGCCTTTTTAGAAGTAGCGTTTGTGTAGTATTATTTTAAAACATATCATCCAGTATTCACATCATCCAATTCAAGTGTTCATATCTTTCAATTCCAGTATTAATTTCATCCGATTCCAGTTTTCATGTCATCCCATTCCAGTATTCACATCATTCCATTCCAGTATTCACCAGGGCTCATTAAAAATATTTTGTGCCTGCGACCGCACAGCTGAGCCCAAATGTGCTTGCAATTGTAATACGATCTAACTGATAGAAAGGAATAAGGAAATCGCTGATCTGCTTCTACTTAGGTTTTAGTTTTATTGAAAGAAGTTGCTTCAATGAAGAATACAATGCAATACATTCAACCATTTTTGACACTTAAAGGGGACCATCAATGGCAAAACAAGTTTTGCTAATTCCAAAGATATTTATATTCATCATAGGAGCAGGAAAAATAAATTTATTACATCGCAGAGTCACGTTTCTAATGACGTTTGAATTCCTTGATTTGCGTCTCGCGGGAATATTTCTTTCCACTGCAATCGCATCACCTCTGACATCAGAGATGAACATTGAAACAGTCGAAGACAACGAGCCTAGCAGAAGCAGCTGTCTGAAGCATGCAGTTGCCCAGAGTAAACTTGCATAATTAACAACAGGAAGATATTAAAAAGAGAGGAAGGTAGACAGAGAAAAACTAGACTCACACTACTCTCCACAAGACCCACTAACAAACAGCTTAGGGGGCATCCATTGCGATACCAGCAGGGACAGATCCAGAGCTGGCCTTTGGGGAGGGAATCTGATTCAGTTTATTGTTTTTTTATGTTGGAAGTTTCTTAGGACCATAGTTTGCTATAGGAAATATTGCCATTTGGGGGCAAGGCCCCGTGGCCCCCCTGGATCGGGGTAGTGGATGCGGGCATATGTGAGAAAAAACAAGAAAAGTTGTGTCTCACTCACATTTAGGTACAATTTTCCATTGAAATTGGTCATTCTGAGCTAGAAAATCCGGCGATTTACAGCTTTTCGTTATGGTGTTCCTAAGGAAACACACCAAGGAAATATGGGGCTCGTAGGTCATATAGCGATGTAGTGGGGGAAATATCGTAGGAAAGAGGGAGTATCCTGTCTTCTTGTGAAGTAAAAGATTTTTTCCAACAAGGCCAACCATTCTTCATTAGAAATATTGACAAGTGTTGCTAGTTCTCATATGGTGCTCCTGGAGAGACACGCCAAACAAATAAGGACACATTTGCCATACAGAACTTTGGAGTACACTTTTTATAAGAACAGTTTTATAAAATTAAGAGCCTGAAATTTGATGAAACATTAACAACAAACTAAGAGCAAGCTTGGGGCTGAAACACTTTTGTAAAACGTATTTTAGGACAAAGATGCATAACCTTTCTACTAACATACGAACACGAAATATCCTTTCCTTGTTAGCCTGAAGAGAATTGACAGCCTTATCACTTCTCCTCTTCGGTCCTCTTAGTTGCCCGTAACGAAACTAAATTCTGTGCTAACATTGTCTGTTTATAATTGCTTATAAACTTTTTTAGAGAAAAAATTGATATGCAAGATAAGCCACCTTGGATGTAGCGTTTGTCTAATGGGTTCTTCACCAATTGAGATATCAAATATTTTCCAGTATATTGTCTAATTTCTAAATTGCCTACGCCCCAATAATTTAAGAACAAATTAAGAACTATTCGGCCTAGAAAATTGTGAAAAAGATTAAGAACAGCCAGCCTAAACCACAATTTAACAGATTCTTATAAAATTGAGTGTATATAGAACACTGGGTATTTGGGAGACAAATGGGAAACTCATGCATGGCCGTACAGTTGAGGTTTCTTTGCAACAAAGTTGAACATTCTTCGTCAGACAAGTCGATAACTTTCAGTTGCTCGTGTCTTCTTGAGAGGTAACATATATCTTCCAACCAAATCGACTATTTTGCTTTAAACAAGGTGATAAATTTCAATATTTCTCTCTTCTGCCTGACTTGTTAATCTCTCAATGACGGTTTAGCGCCATGAATTTCAACTTATCATTTGTGCTCAACATAAAAAGAAGCCTGAACAATAGAAACTTTGAAAACCAGACGAAAAATGTGCCTGCAGGTATTCCGAAAGTAAGCTTTTGTGTCTGTGAGCGCCGCTCGCGCTTGCGGGTTTTAATGATGTCTGGTATTCACATCATCCGATTCCAGTGTTCACATCATCCAATTCCAGTTTTCACATCATCCAATTCCCGTATTCATATCACCCGAGTCCATGGCACATTTGTTTATGCGAATTGACGCATAGCAGGTTCATTCAAAAAGTAAGAGAAAAAGGGACACGAATTATATCATTAACTCCTGTATAATGCTAACGGAGAGTGTTTTTCCTCAGCTCAAAACTCTTGCATCTATGGCACCACACTTTCATTGTCTATAGCACTACATTTGCATCAGGGAGCAGGCATAGCTTTTAACTGTGCTGCATCTTGCTAGCTGACAATACCAAAGTGGCGCATAGCAAAGTTTATTTGAAAAAGCCTGGCGTGGCACTTTAAAAACATTGACATGACCATGTATGTAGAGTATTCAGCAAGGGATTCGCCAAAATCGAAAAGCTGGTTTATAGTGAAATTTATAGTCTTAAACACTGTTTAGTCACAGCTTATAGTCGTTACACTGTTTATTTCACTTTATGGTCGTTTTAAAATTTGCTACACCGTCTTTTGCCATGAGTTACTGAGTACTGGAATCAGATGATATGAATACTGGAATTAGAAAATATCTTCGTGTTTTTCGTCATCTAAATCATGAAATTCTTTTTCGACTCTGTTGAATATGGACTAGTCCAGGGGCCACCAACCTTTTTGGGCTTCGGGCCCAAAGTCGCTATACACTGCCCTTTGCCGGGGCCAGATGATAACAATAAAGAACCTAATTTTTATTTGTGCTGCTCATTTTCGGGACTACTGTGGGAAAATGAAATTGGCAAGCTAAAACAATTGCAAAAGTGTAAAAACATCATCACCATGTCAAATATCGTATTACTGTATAATATTCGTACATTGTTCTGCAAGCGTTGGGACCGGATCTGGTCTGGGGGGCTGAAGTTGGGGGACTCCTGGGCTAATCAGTTAGTATGGATTAGTTAAAATTGCTGCTACTTGCTGGATTTGTCCATTTCTCTCAATGTCATTGTTGACTTTCTCGTTGCCGTCCTTGTTCTAGCGTTTATTTCAAAAGTCGCTTTTTCCCCATAAATGTTTATTCATATCTATGATTTAGGGCCACTGTCAAAGAAGTGTATAAAGCTGGCCATCAAAACGTTTCATAGACACACGTGCATTAGATTTAAGAAAAGGAAGAAGGAAAAGGACTATATTTATATTTCATCCTATAAGGGGTCGTAAGTATTGTTTTTGCTTCATTCAGTGTTACTTGCTTTCATTTTAGGCATTGTTTAGTGAAGGGCACGTCAAAACTTCTTCATAGAGATGCCTGTGACCTTCAGCATGCACATTGAAACACTGGTTGCAATGGTTTCACGTTTAGAAATTATGCGCGCACGATCAACAACTCAAGCTTTCTTGTAAGTGAAACAAGCTTTGCCACACAAGCGAGCANAAAAAGCTGAAGCAAATTCTCATTCGTTCTACTCAGCTTTTTCATCTCGTATGCACCCCCAATGACGACCCCGGCTGGCATTATTTTCCCTTTTTGATTTATACCAATATATGCCATACTTGGGCCTTCTGTAAGTAGTTACGAGACGGTCTCGAAAATATCGTGCACAGAGGCTAGCGTTTGTTACCAAATGAAATAACAGTTGTAGCACTCTATCTGGGCTCAAGCAAAGCATCAAATAATGGAACAAAAATATTTGCAACTGCATATTGTGTAAAATTTTTATACCAGGCGTAGATTTGCATTAGTTTGTTAGCGTGTAGTATTGCTTCTTATCTTTTCTGATATATATATATATATATATATATATATATATATATATATATATATATATATATATATATATATATANNNNTATATATATATATATATATATATATATATATATATATATATATATATATATATATATATATATATATTTGATATGTATTAATTGAGTGGCTTTCACATGCTATATTTGTTTAGAAGCCAACGGTAAAGAAGTTGATCATATTCTAGTATATGTGAAAATAGTTAGCTAAACTATGAAAAGCAAATCTCAGAATGAAAAATAGAATACGCCAATGAAATTGGCAATTCGAGGGAACTGCTTGAAATTTTATCAGCCTTTACTACTTAAACGAAAGCAAATATTACATTGCTTCCTTGCTAAAAAAGCAAGAATTCATACGGTGAGTAACTGGCCTATGGCACTGGCGACAGAAATTTGGGCAAGGTACCTTTGACTGGCCTCCAGTATTGCTGCCGGCACAAAATAGCATAAAAGTCTAAATATAGTTTGCCTTCTGAACAGATAGACAAGCATGGAAATTTCGTTTAATACTGCCACAAATACATTTATATGTTTTCTACAACAGTCATTAACATTTTTGTGAACTGGAAGTGAGGCTATTCGGAAGAGGCTGAACGCTGTATATTTCTCAGCGTATTTTGCCATTGTTTTTGCCAATGAATGAGGGTTTTGTTCACAAAAATGAGGCATTTTATTGGCTGCTAACGGTCAAGGGTATTCACGGCGTATTCGTGACAGACTTGATTAACTTGAAATTCTGATTCGGTCGACCACGTTAGTTTCATATACCTCTTTGTGTCTCAATGCCTCGCTACTTCATTCAATATATTGAATTTTAGGAAGGTTAACATGGTGAAAGGCAGTTAAATTTTCCATTTGAATGATCATTAACTAACAGTACAGATTTTCTTTTTTCTGAAAATTGTAAGATATTCACTGAATACTTTAAGATCCTGACGCTACGCCACTGAATTACACTAAATGCTTCTAACTTCCGTTTAATAGATGTGAATTGGTATTTATGTTGTAGATATTGTCATGAAATGACCTTCTTTATTATCTCCTCTACTTGTGAATTTTACGTTTAAGTCATTAGGTGTTTTTGTTTGAATAAGGTGCAGCTCTTATGTTGGAAAAAAAGGGGGAAGGCAGCCGGTTTCGATTGGACGTGGTTGCACGCGTCTGGGAACATGCCAACACGAACTGTTGCATGCCTTGGGAACCATTCACGAACAAAGTCGACCAGATAGAGATCGCTATCTTAGTATTCTTTGGAATAACATTATAGCAGGTAAGATATGGGCTGTTTGTCAGTAATGTCATTTTCTGTTTGTTCTTTAACTAAGGCCAAATTAGGAGACTTTGTCATACATTTGTCAAATTTTACTCGTCTTTCACATGTGTTTCCTAGTTTAATTCCCTTGTTACAACAAATTTCTGCAATATTTTCTCACACAAATGTTGCACGATGGTCAGAGTATTTGCTGCAAGAAACGTCACACTGTGAATTTCAATATGTTTTATGGCACGTTTCCAAGTTTTTGTTCAGTTGCAAAATTCAATTGCAAAATTCGTAGGCTAGGCCTTAATGAGCTGCAATTTAGTTGTTTTTTGTCTTTAGCTTAGCCTACTTGAATTAAATTGATGATGGTCGTGGGAGTAATAATGATTTTCTTTTGCTGTTGAAAGTTGAATTTTTAGAGTAGACGTGCCCAAATCCAGTCTACGGACCAAATCCAGCCCGTGTTCACATTCCCACTGGCCCAAAGCCTCTGCATAAAATCCTACCCTCTTTGCAAGAATTGTGCGTTAGAGTGTTTCATGTTTGATCGTTCTTCAATTTTTTTTATCATTTGCACATGTCATAAAGTGAATTCAAAGACAATTTTCTGATCGCTGGTCAACGTAGACACCCAGTGCGAGGTGCCTCAGCCTTTGACAATATGAATAAAACGAGATTCAGTCCATGACAACGAGTCTCAAGAATTTTTGACACTCAGAATCCATAGACTCATGTTCCCTTGTGGTAGATTGTGCCTAAATTAGGCGATAGATGGAAATCAGCGAAAGAACAGGGAATTTTAATAAAATTGTGGAAAGAATCAGGGAGTTTGCAGATTGCACTCATGTAGCTATCTGTATTTATTGGAAAGTTAGGTAGCTTCTTTAGAATTTGAAGTGAATGAGAATGTTAGGAAGATTTCTCGGTTAGGTCAGCGAAGTTGGGGGGAAAATCGGAGAATTTTATAAGCAGAAGCCACAGTTCACCTTGGTATCAATGGTTCCTTAAGAAAGTTAGACTGTGGATGATTTCAAAATAGCACGATTATTCTTCTTGCGTTTCAGCGGACAAGTCCAATTTTAGAAAATACTCGTATGGTTCTGTCGATAATGAAGGAGTACCATTTGACTACATGGTAAGAATATAGCTTTTCATTATTCAACTTCTTTTGTTAATATATTTTCAAAGCTTAAAATCAGCTGTCGGGAGCCTATGGCCCGTGAGCCACATGTGGCTCTTTTCAAGACTGCATCTGGCTCTCTGGCTCGTAGTTACGTCCTAGCAGACTTTCATCAAAATATTGCAAAACAGTGAATACCTCTAGAAAGGTTTTCCAGAGTTACTACTGGTGTTGTCTTCAGTTGTCATATAGCCAGATTCGCCTAGTTAGTGTCGCATTAGAAAATATTATGGTCCCATGCAACACCATTGCCCAATTTTATGGCTCTCATGCAAATCTATTTTTAAATATAAGGCTGTCATGGCTCTCTCAGCCAAAAAGGTTCCTGATCCCTTCTTTAGATTATCAACACGTGTGGAACAGAAAGTAACAGCTAGAATATTTATGTTGTCGTAATTTTTGGTATTTGTCCACTCAACTACGTTTAACTTTGTATACATAGTCTTTAAGCTATTATCAAAGCATAGTATACAATGAAAAGTGGAGAAGAAAAACTGCTAACTATGGAATCGGAGATAGTGTTAATTTGGTAGATTTATACTTTTGTATATTCTTTTACAAGAAACCTAGTTAAAGACTTATGTGTTAGTTAGATTTTCATACTTTTGGACCCAATTCTAAATCTTAAAGTTCCAGTTTTTATAAATTATTTCTCAACTGTAGAGAAAAAAAATTAAGTGTACCCAACAACATGTAAGTATCATTTAGTAGAAGGAATATCGATGCGTTCAACACTCTGAATTGTCTTTCTCTTTAAGTTTCCTGATGATTAATAATAGGATTGGGCGAAATAGAGGGAATTGATGCTGAAAATGAATGAGCAGAGTGAGAGTAAGGGTCTTATTCATCTAGAACATTAGTTCAACTATGCTATACCATTTAACCATGTCAACCATGTCAACCATGTCATCCATTTAAGAAAAAGAGATAGCATTAGTTATGGGGGCATTTTCAACAAAAGTATTCAATTTTAGCGAGAATGGGGAGGGTCGAATACATGGATATAGGAACCGGTGGAGCACAGGGGGGCACATGCCCCCACTTTTCACCAATTTGTATAGAAAGTGTCCTTTTGAGGTTACATAGTTTGCCTTTTTTGCATGAAAGGGTACACCCTGAATGCATGTGTCCCCCTTGTTGAATGCTTCCTACGTCCATGGCGGAGTACACTTGCTGTGGGGGGCATTCTCCTCTGAAATTGTCGTCCCGCCTCGATTATTCAACACTTGAGAGTAGTTGCATTCATGTAGACTAAGAGTTTCTTCAACTTTGGCATCTTTAGTAACTAGGTTTTTTATGGGTGGTTTCTTATTGCAGTAAATTCGTGCAATTATTACAGTCAACCCTGCTTACTTCAGATCGGGTTTATCCGTATTTGCTCTGTTCCAGAAAAAATTACCAATTTTGATTACTTTCTTATCATACTGTTTTATAATAGTTTTAATTATTATTTTCATTTATCTCAATCAGTATAAATGCATAAAACGAGTTATATATTCCAGATCAACAATCCTACATATGCAGGCCTTTTCGTTTCAGGAGGGCGGTCGTCCTAGCCCGTGCAAAGGCCCTTTTAGACCTATTTACGCGGGTGATTGATCGCCCTCGCAAAACCAGCTTTAGCCCCTGACAATTGAGACTCAGTACTCTATTTTAGATCATAAAAAGTATAAAGAATTTGTTGCCAGAACCATAGCTTGTATGTTCTTTACGCTTCCGGGGGGATGCCTATCAATCAAGAAATTTTATCGCCCAATCGCCCTCCTAAACTGATTTGCACGAGCAATGTAACACTTATTTCACGAAAAGGCCTGTACATATGTTTCGATAAGCTCGGGTGTGTTCTTGACTGGGTGGCCCTATCCTTACAGCTTACGTTTTGTTTATTCCTGCTGAATGCAAAGTGGTCAGCCTCTAAAGAAGTTTCTTTGTTATGAGCACGTTTACAAAAGTATCACTGAAAATTTTTTCACCGTAGTCTAGATTTCCTGTAGTCCGGAAAAATTCGTCAATCCCAATGTGATCCCAATTCTGCAAGGTTGACTGTAGTTCCATTATTACGCTTGCTATTACAACGGTGGCCTTTAGGGGCGAGGGTCCCTCAACAGTAGTCTCTCCATAAGCAAATTCACTTCTTGATTTCATAGCATTCAAGAAAATGTGCCCCCCCCCTCGAGCCGAATAAATATCGAAGTGTCCACCTTTGCCTTGAAATTCATCTATGACAAATCTGCATCACTCTGATGTGCTTTCATTTCTTTCTTATTTGCAGAGCGTTATGTTGTACCCTAACCATGCATTTGCTAAAGATAGATCACGCCCAACTCTTATAGCAAAAAGTGACCGACGCCTGAAGTTTGGACAGAGGGATATGTTTAGTACTGGAGATGTTAAAGCTATTAACAAACTGTACAACTGCCCGAAAGATCGTTATGACTACTCTCTTCCACAGATTCTTTCAGATGAAGAGGTCAAAGAGCGCAAGGATATGCGGGACCTTTATAGTGAAGATTATTAGCACTGTCAATTTACATTCTCTCGTATGATGAGTTCGCACAATGGCGTTTAAAAAAACTAGGATGGATTGAAAGAGGATTTATTGTCACTGAGAAAAAGAAATGCAATCCTACAGCATAACGCACTGATTAGAGTTGGCACAACTCATAATAGCTCCCAAATCTTTGAGGCTGAAAATGGCCCTCTGATTATCGAGAAAGTTTTTTTGTATAATTTGATGTGAAATGGCTAGGCGAATATTAAAACTCTTTTAGTATTTGTAAGACATTCACCCAGCTGTTTGTGCACAGAATGAATTTTACGAGAGAATGTGCAATTTTCAATAAATTGCTGCAAATCTCTTTCTTTGCGGTAATTTTTGATTCCATGAAACGGGTAATTCTTTTTTGCTCCAATTAGATAAGACAGGTGCTTATCATTTCTTTCTTCCTGGGAAAATTTACCTTTAAACTATACAGTACATATTGTTGTTGTTTAGCAATTAATTCTACGGCCTGAAACTTATCCACCCATATTTTATTTGGTATCGTTTCACAATATGTCAGTCCATATTTTTGTAATTTTGTCAGTCTAGCATGGCAAGGCCCATCTTTTTGTAAATGCCGTAATTGTTACCCTTGTTTACATCCTACAAAGGACAGAAGTAAAAGCGTCTCATCACTTTTGGGGCTGGCGATTGTTCAGCAATTATGAATCGAACACCAGTTGTCATACGAAATTCTTTGAGTCCTAATTCCACTTGCATTCATACGAGTATAGAAATCTCTTTCTCGAGTGATAGTGTCCAAGTCCATTAAGGTGCAAAACCTCTTAGCAATAATTTACTTGTGACGAAATCATCGAGGGCAAAGTTTCATATGAGATTCAAAGGAGGTGATGGAGCTGCTCGTACTATGACTGATATCATTTGCTTTATGCTAACTTGTATCTTAAGATTATTTAGGAATTAATTTTGTTGAACAATACTTTTATATCACAGTGCAATACAGAAGAACATATTTAACAGGATTGATTTGTTTGCCTTTTTCTCTCAGTAAAAGATCGGGCATAACTGAAATAAGTTATCTAACTATGCAAATTTTATTGCAAGACATGCCTTGAGCCTGAAATCACACACAGGAGGTGGTTTGATCCTCTAAACTCAAGCATGGCGCATAAAACAGATTTTATGCTGAAGTAAAATGGTAGTGGCGCATAAGTCCGAGACACGCATCCTGAAGTAGAGCTGGAGCAGGAAAATCCACTAACTGAGGGTTGCTCTTTCCTAAAGAAGCCCCAGTAATATAGAATAAAGTGTTAATTTAATAAAAGAGCAATTTTGAAAGATATATAGACAGGTTTCCGTCCGGAGCAAGATAATCGAATATTTCATACTGGTTCAAACTTGCATCATGATGAACCCGCACCCCCAAGGCTATCATGGGGTACATTCATGGGGTACATTCATGGGGTACACTCATGGGGTATACTTTATGATCGTCAATTGACAGATTTTTTTAAAAGGACATTTTGAAGAGAATACCAGATGGGGATTTTACTGTGTGATACGAGCGATGGAGAGGGTAAAATCTCTATAACTGGGACTCCCATAGGAAATCAAAACATCAGCCCCAGTTTGCTGGAGTTCAAGTAAAACGGAGCTCTCGAAAACGGGCACTCGTGGATAAAACATGGTTGATATTCCGTTTATAATTTTTATGGTACGCATCGGTCAGCCATACGTACTTTCTCTTCCCTTCACAATTTTCAATTTATGGAATCTGGAATATTTATTTCCGACTTTCCTGACTTGAAAATAGCAATCAATACCACGAAAACTGTTTTATATGTTGTTTTGGTTAGTGAATTCCAGTGTCGTCTCTGAAAATCAAATGAGAAATTGGGACATTCTTATCTCAAGGGTTGACAAACCATGCGCTCGGTCAATTTTTTGGTAGAGGGGCGTGTCCATTCTCCTCCTTTTGCCAGTAACGTTGCTAGAATCTACACTCCTTTCCGGCTGTCTAGCTTCTATCTCTTTGAGAATCATGTACTTTTTTGAATTTTAAATGTTCAGTTTGGAATTGCCACCAGCTTATTAAGTTACGATTGCAAAACGATACACAAAGTGGCACCTTTGCTGCAAAACTTAATCTAAAAGCAGAATTATAATTCAAATCTACATAATTATTAAGTCTTGATGAAGCTTGAACTCTGCATTATTCTCGCATTACTGTTAAATCTCAGCAACTGTGAGCCTTAACATTTTTATAAACCTTGTCTTATAACCAAATGGAGTGTAGTCATTTGAGCTTAATTAACTGGCCACTCTGAAACTAACAACAAATTCAAAAGCAATGCTTCACAACATGTGAACGATAGAGAAATTTGTATAACTACACATA
>OLMO02000001.1:15646740-15661007 GCA_900291935.2 Cassiopea xamachana | reverse complement strand
ATACTGTTTTATATAATGTATATAAATATACATACATGCCTACATACATACATACATATATATGAGGATGATGATATAGATGATGTTGATAATGCTTGTGATGAGCATTGTAGCACTGGCAGTAGTAGTGACACCTCATACCAGACCATCTAAGAAGAGTTTTTTCTTACACACAGGGCATTCGTTGCAACAGAGCAAACAGAGTCTTACTGGGNGCCATTGCAGGGAAAGGACTGCAAGAATTGAGTGTACAGGAGTTTATTTCTTGTGCACCTTCTCTTGGATGTAATGGGGGAAATACTTGCCAGGCGCTTTTATGGCTAGCTGTTAAAGAATACAATCAGGTGAGACCTGTATTTGTGTTCAATAACAAAACTTGCAAATGTTTTGCTTAGTGGTTTACTCTGCTAGAAGTTATGCTTACTTTAATCTAATTTAATCTTTAGAATGCATTTACACAAATGCCTTGGACATTCAGAGGCGTTTGAGAATGCTGATAGGTTGTTTCTGGAGTGTATCTGCTAGGTCGTATGTTTCGTTCTGTTCCGCTCTTCATCAGCTCTCATTTCGTAGATCTTTATGGCATTCGTTGCGTAGGCCATTATGGATATTTCGTTGTGTAAAAATTAATTTATCTTTGTTCTAGACCAAGTGCCGGCTTGTAAAAAACTCTGAGTATCCTTATGAAGCAAAAGAGACCCCATGTAAATATGGGAAAACGTATGGTTTGTTTTTTCTATTGTAAGTAGCCTTTAAGGGTGAGTCTCATGCCAAGATAAGTGACTCATGAATTGAATTTATGGCTTACGTCACTGCAACATGTTTGTTTTCTAAGGCGACAATTCAAGTTATGGCGGTAATTTGCAAAATGGAAGTAGTTGTCTGGGAAGGAGTGCCACGTATCTTGTACGATAAATCAGTATTTAATTTTCCAGAATGTTATTTAATTTTCAAATCGTTCTATTATACCATGGAATGTTGCTATTAAGGTTATCATGTAATTCTACTTCCACAGTAGCAAAACTGGTGCAACCATTTCTGGCGTGTGTGGATGCGAAAGTTTGGTTGGCCACGAGGATGTAATGGTAAAAGTTGTGGCACAAAGAGGACCACTTGGTGTCAACGTTAATTCAATTTTATGGCACGATTACGTCGGTAAGGCTCAGCAAGTTTCGTTATAAAAAGGTACTGGTAGTCCCGTATGGGGGTACTTATCCTGACCCATCGGTATATGAGGTAGGATGTCCAGTTCCTTTCCTCGCTGCCTTTCTCTCCCGAGTATTACCACCAGGCAAGGGCGAAGCTAAGGTGCTTATATAAGGGGGTATGAAACATAGATGCCCGACAAAAAGAGCGTTGCCCATCAAATTTGGAGGGGCGTATCATGTGTAGAAGTCATTAAAACCAGAGCCTGAAATATCAAATTTTGAGAGATGCACTTTCTTTAAAAAGATGAGTGTGGTCTCCAAAATTGGCCTTACATGATGTGCATGAAAGAAACTAAAAGCCAACATAGATGTCACCGTACAGTTTTTATAAGGAAAGCTCTTCTGAAAGTTCGTAAATGAGGAATACTATAACTCTGTAGCAAAGTAGTTTCGGACTCGAACCGTAGACTTTCCGTACAGGAAACATGCTCTCTATAGAGAGCATGTGCCACCTCGCCCATAATATAAGTTTAATTATAAGGACATCAAATTACCTAGTATAATTTGGTGTTATTACGATGTCTTTGTAGCACGATTTTTATTACGATTTTCATCAGCAGTTGCTTTTTAGACAAAACTTCATTGTAAATTTCCTAATGGTTGCCTACCTAATTTCAACTCATTTTCAGTAAGTGTGCAATAGGAAGTAAGAAAAAATATTTTCATTGTGCATTGTACTGGCCGAAATAATATTTTTGTATTTGCCTATGCGCGTATCTGTACGGAACTTAAGTTCCTTGACAATATTTCAAATCTCGATCTTGTGCTTATAGACAAATTGCTTATAGAAAGAATCGTATTCATTCAGAATAGTAATATTTATCTACATTTTAAAGAAATTGTTTCGTCTGTTTATTAGAAAACATTGAGGCGGAATTTCTATAATATGTTGTATGATAAAATGCTTTTGAAAACAATTCCTTTGATCCGGTGAAAAGCCAAAGGCCCATCCAAGTAAGAATTCACGTTCAATATGGTGTTGATAGANAGGGTTTTATTACACTTTTTTACACGTTTTTGTATGAAAAATTGTTTTTCTAATGGAAAATGCCTAAAGCTGCATGTGCTTTTTAAATGATAATAAATATTTGTCATAAACAGAGAAATACCAGCATATTTTATAGAGCGTTTTATGCCCAGATAAGTCGAGCTTTAAATGCAAATATAATTATCGAGTTTCTTGGATTGCAAAAGCCCAATGTAGAACTTTCTTAATTTTTGGGCAATCGAGTAGTCCAGTATTACTTTCGTATAAACCAATTTCTTACAAAGAAAATGTATATTCTAAAACCTGTCACTGATTTTGTTAACGTGATGTCACATTTTTATGTTGTTAGGATTTTTTAGCAAATTTTGAGACTTTATTCCTTGCAAGAAGTAATTGAGTAATTTAGCTATTTTGAAGAGTTGTGTAAGGACTTCTGCTGCTAGCCTTTTCTTTGATGATTGTGCATGAAATTAGCATTGGATAACGGATGGATGGGCAGGCACATCACAGTACTCTATCAGAAATTCTTTCTTAGAAAAATATCTCCAAAAAATAAAAGTAATTTTTAGACCAGTGGTGGTATTGCGATTAGTTCATTCTCATTCCCTCTATTTCTAAATACCTATACTTGAGCGTCAACAATAAACAGTGGTCCTAAATAAAGTTGTTGTCTAATTTTCGTCGATTTTCACTCCTTCGTTCATCATTGAATTCTTAAATTTTCCACCCTTTTCGACACAGGAGGAATCATCCAACGTCATTGCACAAATGATACGATTAATCATGCCGCCCAAATTATCGGCTACGATTTGATGGACCCAGTTCCATATTGGATTGTCAAGAACACTTGGGGTCCGGATTTCGGCGAAGATGGCTACTTAAGGATAAAGATTGGGGATAATCTTTGTGGTTTGTATAATCAAAGAGTTATACGTGTTATTCTAGATTTAGGAAGCTGAAATCTTACTACCCAGAGTTCCCCTTTCACGAGACATTAAAAATGCTTAGTGCTAGAAGCCAAAGGAATTCCACAACACTTCTAATATTTAAGTTCTTGAATTTTGATTTATATCCTTCTTGAAATTAGGCAAAAGTGTAATCATGAAAAGGAATTTGAAATTCTACTAAATGTCCAAAATTAATTTGAATTCTTGTTTGCTCCAATTTTGCACTTACTCAGGCAAGTACGTAGGTAGGAATGTAGAAATAAGAAAGGGACACACTCAGTAACTCAAAAATGTTGAACAGCAAAGCTTTAAAGGGGACGTCTAACTTGAAATACTTAAAAGGCTTAATGTACTTAGCCCCCATCTTCCTTCGGTTTCTATGCGCTTGAACCTTGAAACATATAGGATTTTTGGGTGACTAGAGGACATTCAACAAGACATTCAGAGCTGATTTCATAAATATATTTTCCTGGTATTTTCCAGATTACTCTTTCCATTCGTATATAGCAACGTCAATTTTAATTGATACTATGAACAGTCTTGAAACAAATGAACTCTATTTGGAGAAATGAAGATATTCATTATAAAAGCTTTACAAATGTTCTTCTTCTTAAGATTTACAGATATTTTTATCTCTTAGGTCTGGCTGATGGGCCATCATTTGTATATATTTGAAACAACAACATTGAAATCTAATTATGAATTTTATCATTTTTCTGTATTGGTTATACTGGTTTTTATAAATAACCGTCATTTAACTGATAAGCGATTTTTGTTCTTCTTATTCTGTCCACCAATGCACAGTTTTGATAGTGATATTTAAGGAGATATCTTATGGTTTTTCAAAGTTTTTCTCTTAAAGCCTATCAGAGTATCGTCTCTTGCTTACTTCTTACGGTAGTGCGTAATTTGACAGAACTTCATAACCAGTTTGAAAGTGGCTTAGTAGCATAAACGCAGGAGGACTTCAAATTTAGGGGAGCTGTAACATTCCTGTCCGAATTAATAAAGTAATCTGTGGAACAGTTGGAAAAGTTACCCGACTTTCTTATTGTTCTTTCAGGAAAATTTCCCGAATGTAGCAGGTTTCTGCCCAACCAAGGGGGCTGCAACCNCCCCTGTCACCCCCTCTACTACGCTTATGCTTACTAGTTCTGAATGGTAGGATGCTGCCTCTCAGCGGTCAACTCTCAAACCGTAGCTGGGGCAGCAGTCCTCCGCTTCAATATATGCTCCTTCGCAACCACACAGCTTTAAATATGAATGATCCATGTCACGTGGACGTGTACCTACAGTGTACTGTGCACTGTTTCTTGTTACTGGAAGCAGAATTAAATGATCTTCAAAATTTAGCTAGTCTTTCCTAGCGGTTGCGATATAACTTGTAAGAAAGATCCAGATAGGATAAATTTTCTTCAAACTGTTTTCTATCCTACAGCTATGAACCTCAAAAGCATTTTATAGTGTCTTTGTCCTATCTCGAGTCTTCGGCTTCATGCTCAACATCTTCCCAAATAGACGTTTGCCTCCTTCAGATGCATTGGTGCTCTTCATTGTTCTATGTATTGCAAATGGAGGCTGTTCCTTAGAATCTAATACACGGGAAATTGTATATGAGAAAACATCGAAGACTGGTTCGATATCGTTCGCTGCTGATACTTCAAACACTCTGCAGCCGATTTCACGAGCGACAGTTCGCGCTTCCATTGTTGTCACTTTGCGTTGCCTTCCCAAATCGGCTTTGTTGCCAACCATGACGCAAGAATTTCTGTTGAATCCAACTTTAATAGCATCGATCTTCTTTTTAAGATTTTTGGCTTCTTCTAAACTTTCTCTGTTTTCTACTGAGTAGACCAGTAGAAACCCATCCCCCCATCGGATGAGATCTGTNTGGGGTCACGCTAGAATGAAGAGAAACAAATTTGGAGCCATATTTGGAAAATGTTTCATGTCACTACTAACAGAAAATATTTTTAAATAGAAAATTTTCAGATCCTGATTTAGTCTCAGAGAAAAATCATTAAGAAGTTTCTTCATCACGATGGTATTTAGTTTCATGCGAAATCAATGAGATATATCTCATTATGTCATTGTGTGATGTACAGTTAACTCTCGATAGCTCTCGCCTTCAAGTGGTCAATAAATATGATTCGATTTATGGAATGTTCGAACTATCGAGGCTCACTACTGAAAGGCGTTTACTGCAAGCATCAACAAAACGAGAACATTATAGACAAAGCGAAAGATAGCAAGATCAGTAGAAGGTTCTTCATTGCAAAAGGCTCTAATGCTGCTCTTTGGCATCCATTAGGGTGAAATAGTAAGGGAAGAGGGGGGTTAGAATTTTGTTCGGAAAGCTCAATTTCGGGGATGCTAATAAATGTAAATGGTATTTTTTTGACTATCAATCTAATGTAATGAAGTTATTAATAGATGGAGCTAAATTACTTACTGTACGTATACTTTTTCATCATGATGAAAGTATGCATATCCATTGTGATTTTACTAACAGCTTTTGAATATATCTACCTACTTTTTGAATGTATCCATAAGTTTGTACTTAAGTTGTTAATGGCTTCTGTGGGTTTTCATTTCTTTTCGTTGTTGGTAATGATTTGTATTCGAAAAAGCATTATATGTTATTTTTATTCCATTCAACGATTCGAAATCTTTAGTTGGGGTGAGGTGTTAAGGTAGGCTACTAGCCGAATTTGCCCAACTTGAGAAAGAAAATGGAGCTTCTCTTTGCGACGAAAAAAGATTCTTTAGTCCTTAAATTTATCAAAAATATTATCAGCGTCTCCACTATCTATGGTTCAGAGGGGAAAATGGGGCTGCTTTAAGAAAGTGGGAGGGTTGGAATTTTCACAAAATTCTTTATTTAGGAAGTGTGAATGAAGTTCTTGAAGGTTTGCGGTTGAGAAGCCTTTATCATTGATTGCCAAAGATTGTTTTATTTACACTTCGCTCTCAAATCCTTTCAGCTACGTTATTCGAAGTCATCCTAAAGCCTGAATTCACAATTTTGTTTCAGTTTTAGAACAGCATCTTGATGTGATGAAGAAAATACACCAGTTTGATTCAAACTTTGTTTCTTTTTCCTCACTTATTTCAAGAGTTCTTCTTATCGAGAAAATAGCCCGCAAGGGGATTGAAAAAAGGTTCGAGATAATGAATTTTCGAGTTATCGGGGGTTCGAGTTATCAAGAGTTTACTATCGTATAGCTCCTATAATCTTTCCTTCTTAACCCCGCCACTTAACAGCATAAACGAAAACAGTAAATACCATCAAAGAAATATCTTGAAACATTCACCAAGGATACCTTGTCTCCATGATCAATGATTTTTACTTCTATGGACCTTCCCTGTATAATGAAACTACGTACATATGCTGAGTCACGTCCGTTAGCATATTCCGTAATGAAACGTCTTGTCAGCAACCGTACTGTTAGTGCTAGAATTTAGAAGGGCATGAAATTAAGGAACGCTATCAGGGTTTTGTCAATATGGAATCAGTGGTGATTTCTAAAGATTTTAACAAGGGGGCTCTAGGTTCAACTATGCCCATATTTTAGGTGTGACCCAGCTGCAACCATGCCCAAATGTTTAAAGACGCAGACATAATTCTTTAGTTTAGTACTAATAAAGTATAATAAACAATTAGAAATGTCTCAATTACCATGTAGCAGTGAATAATTAATCATAGCAATACAAAACACTTTAGAAGCAAGGTCAATTCACTTTGAAAAGCAAGGTGAATGCAAGAATTTTTAGGGGGCTGAGCCCCCCAAAATGAACAGTAATTTTAACAAAGGGGGCTCTGCCCCCTGAGCCGCCCTAGAGATCACTCTTGTATGGAATGTTTTGTGTAATATTGGCTGTTCCGTAGAATAGGCCCCGCAGTGTCATTGCGGTCAAGACAGCAATGCTAGGAAGTCATGTCTCTTAGAAGCTACTGATGCACGTAATGCGTTATTCAATTGTAGATAAACAGAGTGGTTGGCTATGGTAGATCTTACGTATGATAAAATATCATATTGAATGCTATGGAATGAAAAGCTCAAAAGTATGTCAAAACATTTAATGCGATCTTCGCTTATTTCGCAGAATTTTCAACTCAATGTTCCACCGCCACAGAATCGACAGCAAAATTTTAAGCAATGACATTAATGATAATTTTGCTATCCTACGCGTCTGAGAAAATGTGCACCTGCTCACGGATAACTATGGCGTCATCCCTTAATGATTACGCTAGAAGTTGTTACAACTGCATTTATCACGTTTAAGCAGCTAATGAAATTATGTTGCAGAGCACAATCCTTTGAAAAAGTTCTATATCAAACGGTTATTTCCTTCTGTCAACATCACATCTTACTGTATTCAAATCAATCGGACAAGAGTAGACATACTTCTGCTGTTATTTTAGTCTATTCCAGATTCCATCGGAAGTGAAGGAAAGGAATCTGCCTGGTATATAAAAAAGAACTGTTTCTTGGTTTCTTTTGCTAATGCATCCCATAGCATAGTATTGAACATATTAAAGGGAACCTAATAATGTTTTACCTGGAATTAGCAATTGAAACATTTATCATTTACCTATGTCAAATAGGCAGAGAGAAGAGAGATGAAGCAAATGCATTTTACCTGACTTTCCAACGCTGTTCATTCCAAGAACAACTAGTCGAACTTGATCGTTGTTGGACAGCATTTTCAGTTTATCTATTTAATAAAATATAGCTTTCATAAACAAAATAGAAGTTTTCTCCAAGTATCCTAGGAGTCTTAGTTAGACATTTGATAAAGCATGCATCTAACCTTACAGGATAATGCATGAAAAGTTATCGCTTCCTTACCACCACACGTCGCTGTTTGTTGCTGCAACCATGTCCCTTTAGTTGTCGTAATGTTGGCTAGTAATTTCTCCAATATCAAACATGCATTGTTCCGTGTAAACCAGCCTCATACCGAGACAGAAAGTATTAGAACACAACGACCAATGAGCTTATTGTTCACTTATTTGCTGGCCACAATTGACTTAACGAGCGACTTTTGAAAAGTCTGTTCTATTTCGCATCATCTCAACAAAACTACTATCATGACAAATAGACCTGTTTACAGAGAGAAGACCTTTGTTCAGATAATATTTAGACCATTTAGAAACCTGGCTTCGATCTGCTTAGCCAATCCGTTGGCATGATAACCCTGTGACATTCCTTCGCGAAAAGAGAAACTCCAACTTTAAGCAAGATCCTACTCCACAACAGTGTAGCAAACATTCCGCATGTAAAGGTAGGTGATACTCTGCACTTATTGTCTCTCACAAGAGAGCTCTGCCCCCTTTATCGAGCATAAGCTGGAGTGGGCTAATTCTTAACTAAAAGATGAGAGAGGAATGGTACGCTCTTAGCGATAGAAGACGAATGTTTCAACGCCATGACCACTCTGACCTTATTTTTAAACTTTCCTTGCTCTCTATATCCATAAAAATAATTCAGAATTTTACTAAAACGCCACCTGAGCACCCCTGCTAAATATATGCGAGTAACTCCAGGGCTTGAAAGAAGGCAGCTTCACTGAAAAATCAGGGAACATCTTAATAAGCTAGCTTCAACTTCCCAATCCCAATCAAATCACACCTGAATTCACGGCCTAGAAAATGCTTTGTTCGGGGGTCCCTGCATGCACAGTCCTGTCAGCATTCCCCTTCGAAGCACTTTTCACATGAAGCGATAAAACAACACTCGCTGCTACAACCCTCAGAGGTTTTCCTTTCAGGGTCTCAAAAAGCTGGGGCTTCTTGGAGTTGTATTATTCCCAGCAACTTTCTTAGCTTTTTCATGACTCCAATATCAAAACTATCTTAAGATTTCCTTTACATAAGTTTATATGTTGCAATATTTTGCGAATGTACAGTAAAGGTATTGTCAAAAGTTGCATGTGCGCTTGAAATACACGTTTTTTCTATAATAACGTAGTTCTCAGCTGCTCAAAAAGTTAAGAAAGTTCAGTGCTGGATTTTTGAGAATTAAGAAAGTGTTTAGTGTTTATGTATTCAAAATTCTATTTATCTGTGTACAAAATGCTATAGATGTTACATTGGCCTTCCTGCAACAGCTTAAATTCTGTAATTTACTAAGATTTATCATCATTTCAAATATACATGGAGCTTTGTCACTTTCCATTAATAATGTGCATGCGCAGGACATTGACACTCATAAATTTCTCCTAAGAAAGTATTGATACCGGAATCGTGAAAACGTTAAAAAAGTTTCAGTACTGGGCCAGAAAGTACTTTTTTATAAACATAACATGTAATGATAAATCTTTTTCAATAGCAGGAGGTAGAATGTGGAAGAGTAGCCAGCTCAGAAATAATTCAAATCTTAAATACAAATAAATTACCAACGATTTAGGTCTAAAAATCCAGCATTGATCTTTCTTAGCTTATTGAGCAGTCAAGTAGCTCTTTCTTATAAGTTACTTTTTTATAAAAGATACATATATTTTCTTATCTTCTTATACTTTCTTATCAGTAACGACAGTCAAAGGACCAGAAAGCTGCTTCGGTTTATTCGTGAACCTTCAAACAATATTTAAATGTTCGCCCATGGCAGAAACAGGGTTATAGAAACTTTGCTGTTATTGCATCTCTGATAGTTTTCTTTTTATATGCAAATATTCAAAATATAAACTAGCTGTTTGTCAAAGAACTTGAAAGAAATAGATAATAGATTTATATATGCATATTCTTTGTAATTAGTTGGCTTGAATGAGTATTTCCAGCAAATACAATGTTAAAAACTACTGTTGACTAGTTGGTCGAATGTCCAAGTAATGAAGCTTGTGTCCAAGTAAAAGCGGGATCTTCATGAAGTAGGCTAAAGATAACTGTCAGCTATATAAGTTAATTCGAATCAATGTTTGACTTGTCAATGTTTGATTTGGGTCAATGTGATGGGCTGTTATCGTAGGCAAACAACTAGCTCGTCGGGTACGCAAACGTTATTGCCATTAAACAGAAACGACGCGAACAGATGCAAGAATGCAATATCATGCTAGATAAAGAGCTGAAACGAGGGAAGCAAAAAAACATGAGAAGCGCTTTCACTACGGTGCATATGATGTTGAAAGTACTTACGTTGAAATCGCTCAATGAATATTTCTTTTTCTGTAAAACGCTATTCCTACGCAATGAAGATGTCTTCCTTGAACGTTGTTTATGTAAATTTGAAATGCAGACAGCTTTTCTAAAATCTCTATGCTAATCTGATTTTTCACGTTATAAAAACCCTTTGTCAAAGGACTCAGGGCGATCAGCACAAACTCTATTTGCTGTGAAGTAAACGACTTTCTGTCAGAACCAGTAGAGTTCGCGTGACATAACAGGACGTCGCGCTGCTATTTTGCCCTCGGAATTATTCTCAGAACACTTGAAGTGATGAAGTAAATACCGTAAAATTCCAAATATATGCAGGCTTACAGGGGTGCGTAAGCATTTTTGGTGGGCTTATATTCGGGGGGTTAGGGTCGGATGGTCTTTTGGTTTAACAGGTGACTTCTACATGCCAAAAGATTCACCATTTGGTGTCCAATCAGGGAGAATAATAACAACATTTAATGCGTAAAACTCCACAAAAGAACAAAAGTAAATACAGGGGCTCTGCTCTGCCCTTGTTCATATGCAAACAAAATCCAGAAGGTGAGCCCTGGGCTTATATTTGAGGGGCTTTTATTCGGGGGCTTTTATTCCGAAGAATATTTGGGTTAATTTACAGGGAGACTATTTTCGGGAGGGCTTACATTGGGGGAGCTTGTATTCGGGATTCTGCGGTATGCTTAATACGAATAAGGGAAGCAAAGCTACATGCTCTTTTTATTAGAAACACCCGATAAAGAGTAGGCTAAGATTAAACGATTGATTTGAATCAGCTGTTTTTGCAAGAAAATTTTTTAATGCAAATAGCATCTATGTCTGAGCAATTTATCTCTCTTCTCCCAATTTTCTAATCTATGTTTTTGTTGTTATTGGAAATTTCAAGCGACACATCTAGGCTGAAAGCAAAAAGCTTGCTCCTTATGAAAAATATATAGAGAGAATCACTGCAGCCAATTCTGATGGGGAGAACTCCTCAGTCTCTCTCTCACCATCGAAGTTGGGACTACAAACGTGTTGTTTGAAAAGGAGAAGCAGTGAGCTCCGCAGGGTAATGCAGAATATAGGGTAACTCGACTAAATGTCAAGCATTGGGGAATTTGGATATTTGACATTTTTAATGATAGGGCTATAGAGCCAGTTGGATGCAAACTTTAAGAGAAATTCATGCATAAATATTTAAGCATAAGTGCAGAACTTTCACTTGGTTAAAACGACATCTCACTTTTGATCTAGCCTTAACACAAAAACTATTTTCCATTTTCAAGATGCAAACGAGGCACCAGAATAGTACGAAGAAATAAATGAGGTGCTAGTAGAAAAACAGATGATTTTAAAGTAGAAAGGTAATGTAATACAAAAGCGAAAGGAAAGCATAAATTGGCCAAAGTACAAATGAATGATTATTCTTCATTACAGATATCTTTGATTTTTTCCTAGTTTAATATCTCTATTCAAGCTTCTATTTTGAAAGTAATGTAAAAAATAAACTTTTAGCGTTCATGTAATTGAGCCTAGATAAATCTCTCTTTGATTCCAATAACTATTTATTTCAACTTTTAGCATTTTTGATGAACTTGATTACTTCGGCACCTTGTTGTTAATTACCAATGTATAGGCAATATTACCATATCGTATAGCAAAATTAACAGAAATATTGCAAAGTATGTCGAATACAAACACATCACTCATGCTACTTCCTGGGAACATATTGGCTCTCCTGTCCGAGGAGCTTCCGCGTCGTGCAAAGTACACAAAGCGAGACAGCACTCCTTAAGTCATGTTCAAACTCTGAGAGCCCGAAACCTGCATCTACAGTGCACATACGTAATCAACTGGGTTCATTTTTTCCTCCAGCAATTTGACAGCTGGCCTGGCAGCTGGACGCTACAATGCTTGCCAACATTGTTAGAACAGTTTGCCAAATTTCAGCATTTTTCCTCCTCTCTCTCCCTCTCCCCCCAGCAATGTTCGACAGCAGTTTTTTGCCACCTGAGGGCGCAATTTTCTGCATTCACCTAATACTTACATATTTCAACTTTTATTTATCTATGCAGATAGGAATTAGTGGATACACATAACAGAATTGAAAGTGAAATGAAATGAAGCTTAGAAATATCAATGGTGCGAGCTGCCTGCAAGGATTGAAGCTGCCTCCGAGCGACGCCCGTGCAGCGCGAGTCTTAATCTGACCCCGCCCCCCCAATACAATGTTTTGTTACTACGTGGTTTCTGACCAATCACTTAGAATTTTTCCAAAATATACCGCAGCTATGTCTTATCTTCAAGAAACAATATTGCTTTTTAGGGGGAGGGGCTAGTGTTGCGCCCAAGGTTTGTTATTACTCCGGTGGTAGTTAGTGTTCGTAACGTTCTAAGTGTTTTTGGCAATGATTGTCACCCTGAGATGTGAACAAGCTCTACACAGTATTTCTTATCTATATACGTAGCACTACTGCAATAGGATGCACTAATCTTCCTTATAGAAAAACAGTTTAATTTTCTGTGAGAGGTATTTTGTGGTCATAGGAGTGTGCAAAGGACTTGACAACATATAAGATGCATTAGCCCTTTTATGCTACTATAACCACTATCTACGTAAGCACGTCAAAGGAAGCTAATTAAAAAGGCCTCACCTTCAAAGTACGTTTTAAAAACCAAAATGCACTGCTCCCAAACATAGTGAACTTCCTATAGAGTAGGGAAAGAGTGGAATCTATAGAAGCCCCAGCCAGGGCTGCAAATGAGGGGGTGTCACAGTTTGTTTTCAAGGTAGGCTGGAATCCCTACTCCAAAGGATGTGGCCTGTACCTATGGGAGTTCGGATACATTTTCATTTATATATGGCTGCTAGGGAAATTGGGTTTTCCTGCAGTTCCTTTTCATCTTCTTTGCATTAAAATGTTTTTACTCCCATTTTACGCTTTGAAAGGAAAACCAGGTACCCATGACAACGATAACTTTTGGTTAATAAGTACGTACTTAATCTCGTTTCCATGTTATGGGCGGTACGTGAGAGGCCTCTGCAACTGCTTCGCAGAATCAGTCCGTCATGATGAAAACTCGGTTCCATGAGTACACACCCCCAACGAGCCAACAGTGAGCTACAAATAGGCCAAAGTCTTGCTTCCTTCATCTTAAATTGCATTTCTTTTTTCGGAAAAAGGAAGTTTTCAAATGAGAAAAGGAACAGAGAGTGTGCACTAAAATGTCAAAACATCAAATCATTGGCTCACTACTTTACATGGTCAGCTCCATTTTGTTTTTAGCGTTGGTGCATGGGGGCTGTGGCTCTAAAAATAGGGCTGAGAAAATCTGTGTCAATGCAACGAGGGCTCATTTATTGTGAAGAGATCCCACCAGAAATTGTCCCAGCTCGTCTGGCCACAACATCCTGCATTTGTGTACAGGCAGACAGTAAAATAAAAAGGAAGTTTGGCGTAGCTTTTCAGGTATGAATTCTGCTGTTCACAATTCAATGAAGCCACGTAATGGGGGGGGGGAGCTAGTTATTTAGTACCAAGGTAATCTTCAAAGATGAAAGCAATTGATATCTTATATTCCAAAAAAGCATTTTCCGACATCCTAAAGAATATCATCTTAAAAAATTTTGTTAAGCAGCCCCCAGACCCACAACTGTACTCAGATTTCGCTTTCGATTTTGGATCAATTGCCCCAATAACTGTTCCTACCCGGTGCACCAAGTCATGGTGTCAAAGAGTCTGCTTGATATGCAAGTTTCCTTTCGTAAAGAAGTCTTTGTTTCCCCAGTACTGAAACTTTCTTGACTTTTTGAGCAGTTTTGTACTACTTTCTTATAAGTCATTCTCTTGTAAAAAATCGTGTATTACGAAAATGTTACGTTACTCATCCCTTCGGGAAATTTTGATGGCACTTTTAGCCATCGAAATTATTTATTTATGTTTACCTGGACTTGGAATGCTCCTTGGAGCGTAGACAATTCATAGTCA
>OLMO02000001.1:15591640-15627013 GCA_900291935.2 Cassiopea xamachana | reverse complement strand
CACGGAGAGCTACAAGACAGCGATGGAGAAAAAATGCTTTACAAAATCCAGAAAACCAAAACTTTGTTTCTATTGAATGATAGGGCCTTTCACAAGCCACAAGCCTCTACTTCAAATTGGTTCTTAAATGCGGAGGCGTACCTTACGGTTTGAATGAGGTGGTATACTATTAATGCTGTTTTATTGACCAATTCTGCTATTTTATTTGCCGTTATGCTACTGATAATGATTATTTTCTTGTACCAATCAATGTTACCAATTATCTGTAAACTTACTGAGCACTGACCAACATAGTAGGGGTGTCCCACACCACCCCCCGACCAACATAGTAGGGATGTCCCCCCCCCCGACCAACATAGTAGGGATGTCCCCCCCCCGACCAACATAGTAGGGGTGTCGCACCACCCCCCATCAAATACGCCCCTGTTTCAATGCTGTCATTTCATATCTGATTTTACAAACTGAAATGTCTGAGATCCGGGATAAAGTAGCTACCATAATTCACTTTATGGGAACATCATAAGCAAGTAATTTTGAGTATCGGGCACTCAAGAATAAATCTAGATGCCATCTATACCAAGGTTTGATACTACAACATATCTAGTCTCTCTATATCTCTTTCTGTTTGGCATAGAAACCCTCCGGCAAAATATTTTGATAGGATTTCTTTTGCTGTAGCTTTGTCTACAAGAAAATATATGCAAATACTATCATTGGTTGATCCATACAGAGAAATGACTAAAAAATTGCATAAATGATACAATTAACAGTTTTCATCTATTCCCCTTTCCTTTCTCTTTACCGATTTTAATTCAGTTCTTGGTTTAACATCACTCTCTTCCCTTGTTCCATGCCCTCTCTCTCCTTGACTCAATTTCTTCCCAATAATTTCCACCTCCTTTAATACTTCTCTTTAAACTCTTTCCTCTTTAAATTACATCCGAAACAATTCTATGCCATCTTTGTATTCTCCGGGCATTGTTCTGCATACTAAAGTAGTATACAAAAAAGCTTATTAATCTTTTTATTTACTTTTTATTCTTTCAATCAAGCTTTTGCAATTATTATTCGTTCTTCTGTTACTTTCCATTCTTTCAATATTTCTTCCATTTTTGCATTCCACTGAATTTCTATGCTAGGGCCTTTCAATATTTTGTCAAGGAAGGCCACTCTAAAGTTTAGAACAGATTGAGGGTTACTTTCATCCTTAGATCATAATTGGAAGTTCACTGTCTGTTGCGTACCCAAATATCAATATAAATACATGTCTATCACATTTGGTCTCAGTGCGGACTACAGTAGATCAAATTGTGGGCAACACTACAGCCAGTAAGCTGTGTGCTGGACAACGTTATTTTATATCAACCGAAATGAAACGTAGCAGAAACATGAAAACTTATGTAGATGTTGGTAATTATATCAAATTACTTACAGTCATTGGAATCTTCTTTCGCTATTCGCTGTGATACTTTTCTTGCTAAAAGCTTGAATAAGGCCTGTGCAAAACACCCAAAAACATATTTTTATGCTATTGTAAGCTTCTTACAAAACATTCAAGACTAACTTCATCATATCAAATGCAATAATAAAAATATAACTTGTGTGCATAAATTGTGGTTGCCAATGAATACTAACATTAATGGTAAAACATAATTAAAACATAATTAGGATAACAAAAACTGTATCTCAATCAAACACAAGAAATGTGCTTTTTCTGTACAGCAAGAAGCTGTATCTTCAGAGATATCCAAATCCTAGAACGTAAAAAATGACACCTATAGAAACAATGCAATATATACGTTTCAACTCACTTTATTAGCAATTCTCTTACTTTGATGGTAATTAGACAAAATTTTCACAACAACTGCTGCAACAACGTTAATTTTGTCTTTAGGCTCGCTTACGTTCTTTTCAATGGATTTGCCACTACTAGGATGCAGCCTGCTTCCAGAACTACGTATACCGTTTCCAGTTTCACGTGATTCTACTATTTCAATGTCATTACTTTCAAGAAGGCTGTCAGAATTCGAGCTTATCAGCTTAGCATTTCTCTGATGTCTAAAGTCTGACTGAGAGCGTGATTGATTTTGTTCTACGTTATCTTCAGCCAAAATAGAATTGTGTTGTTCTACATGCGCTAGGTCTCCAAGCATGGGTTCTCCTTTGACACAAACATTTTGGGATACCAATGCTTGCTTTTCGGATTGAGAGTATTCAAAAGTAGATTTGTCTGAATAATTCGTAGCAACTGGCGCGTTATTTCTTTCAAAAAATTCTGCATTATTCACGCGTACTAACGTGCCTAGAAGTTCGGATGTATCATTTGAAGGTTCGCTACAAGTCCTTTCTTTCTTCTCTTTTTCATCAACCTTTAAAGGGACATCTTCGTTGGTGTCGCTAATAACAACACCATACGTTTCAAGGACAGATATATCGTTATCGATTTCTTTCCAGTTTTTGATCGTAAGTTTACTCGAAATGCAGGTCGGGCTTGAGCTTTGAATGATCTTTCTATGATGGACAACAGAATCGACTTCATTTTCGAGACTGCTATCATCTATGTCCTTTTTCATTAAAAATTCATTATTAGCTTCACCACAAAAACACGAATCAGACTTTTTGTTCTTGGTACTATCACCAAGGTGATCTGATCCAGGAGTTTGGTGGAATTCATGAACTCCAAAGTCACTGCTTGGTATGAAAACTGTGTCCGGTACAATAACATTGTGAATGGGACTACTCTCTTCCACCATTTTGCCATGCTTCAAAGGCTTAGATTTGACAAAAGGAATCTTCATTTGTCCTTTGTTGTTCCTATTTGGAGCACTAGTAACCGTCTGTTGGAAACGAGGTTTGATAAATGCTTCAACTTTGTCCTTGTTAGCAATGACATCTTTACCTTCATTTGCAGACTTCTTTCTTTTTTTCAGTGGAGGCATAAAGCTCACCTGACGGATAAAAGACATAAAATACATATCATGTTTTCCTAGCAATAGAATTGAACAACAAAATATCAAATATAATCGTTTTAAGCATAGACCAAAATGGATACAACAGACTACAGGTTAAATTTTCAAAACTTGTCATAGCTGGAAAGGACATTAATGAATAGAGTTGCATCTATGACAGCTTCTTACAATAATCTCATAAATATATATAACAAACCTATAGTAAAGAAAAAAGAAAAAACAAAAAATAAACAACTCAATATCCAATCGGGCGTCTCAGAAATAAGCCCCCTGCATTTGAAAACTGAAGAAAGCTCTACCATCCTAGTTAGTACATGGAATAGCAAAAATGCATTTGGCTACTCCAGTGACAAAACGGAAAAAATCTAACAATGTTTTTCTATCAGTCTAAGTCAGGGGTGGCCAACCAGAGAGAAGCTAAGAGCCGCATTCTTTACTGTCATACAGCAAAGAGCCATAGGCTACGTTTACACGGGGCCGGCCGAATATTTGAGCGGCCAAATATTAGGTCGGTTACGCAGCCGACCAAAAAAACGGTCGCTTAGGCATTGCGTTCACACGGGGCCGGTCAGTCAAGTTCATGACACGCGTATAGTATGAATTGTGCCAAATCTACTTCTCATTCAATCAGACGAGTTTGCAAACGTGAGGAACTGGCGTACAAAAGAAAAAGAAAGTGAAATGAATTTCATTCTGGCTGAGGAAAGCGCATGGTGGAAGTTGTCTGAGGGTATAGTAACCATCGAAGCAGTACCTACTACATTTGCTATTACATTCAAAACCGACATCAGAGTTTAAATTAGTCCACGACATCATTCATCCATGCTTTTATTTACCCATTAACGGTTGCGAAACGTACCATGGCAAACTACTAGTAACTTTCTTGGAGTGAAAACTCATTAAAAACAATCTGTCATTTACTAAAGGCCTCTTGATCGCATAGTTACACCCTCCTTGTGTTACTGTGCAAATATTCAGCCGGCAAAAGTCGTTCACGCGGGGCCGTTCGCGAACTTGACCGGCCTAGTTCCAAAGAAGGTCGCTTTCCTAAGCGGCCGAATATTTGCACGCCTAGGTGACCTAATTTGAGGTCGGTTAGCCGGCCCCGTGTGAACGGTACGCCTAAGTGGCCAAATATTTGACCGACCAAATATTCGGTCGGCCCCGTGTAAACGCTGCCATAGAGTCACCCACATCAAACTCATGGGGGCACATGAGCATTACCCCCATCCTTTTCTCTTATACGGTCATATCTTTTTAAACTCAAATGAAGAAGACATGTATAAGAAGCCTACACTTTAATATGAGTCAAAGAGCCGCATGAAACCAGACAAACAGCCGAATGCGGCTCGCAAGCAGCGGGTTGGCCACCTCTGGTTTAAGTCATACCGTTTAAGCTACATCGTCTAAGTCATACCGAAATTGGACAAAGTTATATTTATTATGGAATAGTATTTGTCATGGAAAAGTTGATACAACGGATCAGTTGTCAATATTGCTAAATTCAAGAAATATGTGGACTCTTTTTGTTTTCGGTCTTATTCTACAATTCATTAAAAAGCTGAGGCTTCCACTTACAACATCAATACCACATGTTTTTCTATCAGTTCTATCAATATGATGCAATATAAGTTTGAGTAAAAAATGCAGTGTATACTATGATGAGCACAAACAGGAAATGACGTATGAATACGTGGTGATGCAGGGAGAGGAACTGCAGTTTTAAGTCTGTCCAAAAATGCATTTGCTGGTGAAAAAAGCCATTGAAATAGGCTTTCATTTGCTACTAGTTTTCTCAAACTTTCCAAAAATTTTCCAGAGAATCTAATTTCAATAGTATTTACAATCTGATCATGAAAAATGATGCTCAAACCTTTTTCCCGCTAGTTTTCCTTTTCGCCAGCGTTTCTGAAGCCGTTTCAAAGCCACCTTGACTAAGAAAAAAAGCAAAAATATATTAAAGTAAAGATCGTCAAATGGCCTTGGTTTAGAGTGACTCGAGAAAACTACGATCCAATTAAACAAAACTAATATATTGCTTTGCATCATGGGTAAAAAAAACTCAGTCGCGGCCGTGTGCAACTACGTGAATAGTCACCAGGGTCGATTCAAGCATGAGAAATCAGACGGGCTAGCTATGCATATGTGTAGGAACCTGGGGGCACAGTACGAACGCGCCTCCACTTTTCCTAAACTCAAAAACTAAAGTACCCGTATGCAGCTTATAAATTTATCCTATACAGTTTAGAGAGTAACCATTTGCGCTTTTGAAAGCTTGTCTCTCAATGCACGTGCCCCCTCCAAAATTTAAGAAACTTCGTACATGTTTGCAGCCATGGGCTGTTCAAATATAGAATTTCATGATATCAAAGTGCATTGGCAAAATAACGGCTGACTGAAATTCTTGACCTATCCCAATGTACTTGCTTCTCAAACAGCACTGTGACGCGTGTTGCGAAAGTCAATGAAAGACTAGTCACTAACTGATATTACTCCCATGAAATAGTACAAATGATTTATTATGGATGGAAGAACTTCAAGCAACCAAAGTCATTCTCAAAAAATAGAGATAAACGAAGAAATCAGAAAAATCTATGGGAGCTAGATCCTTCCAGAACTGCCTCCTGACAGTAGGTAGAGTAAACTATCTCATTAGGGAAGTGGTCCGCTGGATCTGGCCATTGCAAAAAGATCCTCTACTGGCAATCCATTTCCCAAGTGTGGGGCAGAGGTTGCAGCTTAGAATGGAGTTTCAAGAAGGATGTCATCCATTGTGTGCGGTCTTTGTACGATCATATGTAAAATCACGAATTTGCATGAATGCAGTGTCAATTTATTAACAAGAAAAGATTTTCATTGCCGTCATTTCTGTGTAACGAATTGAACTTTAGAGTCTTACAAGCATACGATATGAGGGTCTAAAGCAAGGCGGGCAATTCTGGCTATACTATTCAGATGAATGGGTAATTGAATAATAAGTGAATAATAATTTCATGATCAACCAATAGTACAATACCATCTAGAACAAGTTGTGTACCTCTGGGTTCTAGAGATGATTAACATATATGACGTCATATTCAAATTAAATCACGTCACAAACTCTTATGAGTTACATAAAAGGGCCTTGATTGGATCGATAATTAGATGTTTTGCTTCATTCAGAACGAGCACACAGAAATTAGATAGAGTATCTACAATAATGAATTCATTTACACAACGCTTTGAACAATCAAATTTCTTTGGTTCTTTGTGTACAAACGGCAGCCATTCTCAATACAATCCGCAAAGAGATCGAAATAACAAATTGCTTAACAGTACACTTGAATTTGAAAGACAAGGGGAATCGCAACATGAGGAAACACTGTTCAATCCTGTAATTGGAAGAAAGTCATTGCATACCAGAAACGAAAAGAAACGAGGAATGAACTACTACGATACATTGCAAAAGGAATACGACTCTCAAGGTAAACTCATTTTAGTAAAGGGATTTTATGTGGTGTTGCTGAAAGAAGATCTTACATCAGAAGAAACTGATTACTCAATGATCTTCGAGTAAATATATGATGTCTTTCGTCTTTCTTTATAGGGACAGTGAATTTCTACAAAGGAGACTCAGGTGGGAAGAAGAGAATTCCGAGAATGAGATCCAAAATGAGCTTCAAAGAATCGAAGTAATCTAGAGTATATTAACATATATTTGTTTATATACTGTCCTCTGAATTGTTATTTTTGTCAGTAAATATCATCCTACAAAATGCGCTCAGGTCTTAGTAGCAATCGGCTTGAGATTGGCAAGATAGAGCGAAACGCTACGATCATTTTATTTTTGTTCTAAATTCTCATCACATTTGACGGTCCAAAGTTATTTGATGGGTTAAGCAAAGGACTATTTAACATTGATTTCGCTTGAAGTTTTAAGGATACATTGAAAACCCCGGTTTAGACCATAAAAGTTCACCTACATAAAAGCTTCTAGCAGACACATTATTTCAGTAGTGCAATGGCTTTCTTCTAAATTCATTAGAAGGACTAACATGGCTTTTAAGCATAAAGCAACATATCTACATCAGGGCTCACCAACCTACGTCCCCCGGCCAGATCCGGTACCAGCTACCACCCAATCCGGCCACAGTGCTTGCGGAAAAATTTTACCTATTTTTGAAGTAATATGATGTTTTGAGAATGTGTTAATATTTGCTTTACAATTTGTGGTCTTTTTAGTCCGCCCATCTCATGTTTTTCCATAGCAGAGCCCAAACTGAACTACACTTTGCAAAATGGGACTCTGTATTGCCAGCACCTGGCCTGGGGTGAAGACATTGAGAAGTGTATGGAGTGTGAAACTCCCCTTCAAAAGCCTTCATTTTGTCGTGCAAATGGAAAGTAAGATGTTGCTAAATGTCCGGCAAAACAAAAGACTATTAATTTCTTAATTTCCTACTTTGTCAAAAGACTTTGCTAGCCAAAAGGAGGAGCTTTTTGTCTGATATTATCTTCGCTTCCTATGGCGATTAACATCCACTACCCGTGCTATGCACGAGCAATAGTTGGCGCTTCTCAAAAATATTGTTCTTTGCAACGTAGCGACAGAGCCTTCAGCGCATTCTATGTAGCCCACTCTGGAAATATGCGGCATGAGGTCGCTTTCTTCTTGGTGTTGACGTACAAGCAATTGACACCCAAAAGGAGAGGTCGGGGGAACTTTTCCCTTTCTAGTTCCAAGTCTGTAAATTCAATGAAGTCAGTTTGAGGGATCAATTTTTCCCTGTCGATAAAAATTTCAATCATCAAAACAAGCCATGTTCTGTTTCGAAAAGGGGCGTTTTCCAACGTTTTAGAGGACGTGCTCCTAAAGAATTTTTCTGGGGGTAAGCCCCGAACTCCGTTTCCCTTGACTTCTTCCCTGCCCTAATACCACATCATTGTTAGCGTCATCATCAAGCAGTGCGAAAATGCTTCTCCCAAACCACAAAATATAAATTGAAAGCGCCCCTATCAAGAATGTTCTCAATAGAACTTTCATTGGGCAGTGACCAAAATGTCCGCCAAAATCTTATACATTGCACAAAGAAAAAAGCTCGTTCCGTTCCTTCATCTGGCCCCAGCAACAGTGTTGTGTAGGGAATTTGGACCCGAAACCCAAAAAGGTTGGTGACCCCTGATCTACATTGAATATGAAAATATGGTTTCTTCATCCACTTAAATCACAATTAACTATCTGAGAAAATCTATAATTCTATTTTTAGCAAATCTATATAGATGAAGCTAATGCTCTAAAGAAGAAACTGATAGAAATAAAGAACTTATACAAAGATGCGATTCGAAATGCTAAAGACAGGGAGGATCTCATTCCTGAAATAGCAATGCTAGTACATCAATTCGAGGAGAAAACAAAGGATGTAGAAAGTAAAGTGGTATATGAGAGCAGAAAATTGAACGAAGATGCAAAAGAAATGAAGCGAATTGCTTTGAAGAAGATGAACGAGCTTGATAAAAAGGAAGACGATCTAGAAGGAAGTAGAAGGCTGCATGAATTGGAGATTGCCACATGTGAAAAGACTTTATGTGCTAAAAGAAACAGATTAAAGGCAATAGAGGAAGATATGCGCAGCGCAATGAAGGAGAAGGAGATGATGTATGAAAGCAATGGAAAACAAATGCTAGAGAATAAAGAAGCAATTCAACAATTGCAAGACCTTATTGTAAAGAAGAAAGCAACAGTGACAGAAATGAAGAGAAGAAAGTCATTGAAGAGAAGGCTTTTGTCAATATTTTGTTGGGGTGTGAGGAGATGATAGAATGCAATGAACATGCTGAGAGAGCGCCCACAAACGCTTAGGCCAACTTAAAAACATAGTGGGCAATATTCTACTAGGGTGCTAAGTCAAAGCAGCCTGTGTAGCGAGAGCATCCGTGGTCATTCCATAGACTTTGAGCAATGAAAAGATACAGTTGGGGTTCAATAATGTAGGGGAGGGAGTAACGAAAAAGCCAAGATATTACGAAATAAGAACCAGGTTTTAAATAGGGTATTCTAATTTTTAAATTTAGGGCTTTCACTGTGTAATAGAGTTTATTAAGAATATTAAGTAGAAACAATTCATTGCCAATTTGTGTAGAATACTCTGTTCCTATCTAAAAGTGCAGCAAAGGTGTCTGTAGTGTAACTTTCATGTGAATGTCATAGTTTTATCCTTAAAGGAAGTAGTGAGTTTCTCTATGCTGGTCATAGAGTAAATAGGGAGTAATAGACATACCTAAAGGAAAGCAAGGCATAAAAATATCAAATCGAAATGCAAGCAAGAAACCTCAGGATTTTGCATTCTTCATCTGCTGCTTTCTCTGGCTTTTTTGACTTCTAACGAGAAAGAAGAATACTTGACGAATGGTGAACAGACCATTCAGACACATGAATACATATCACGTGCTTTTATGCCAATCACAGCAAAATTTTGTTTTCGACATATACGGTTTTTTTATAAGAAACATGTCTAAAGGAAACATGAGGCTGAAATTAAGAACAAAATAAACAAACATTTAAGAAACACTGGTTGGTTGAGTTTCAAATACTATCTTGAAAAAACTGTTTTTACGAGAAAATTTTTCATCAAACTAGAAAAAACAGAAACAACATCAATTGCACGCTTCACAAAACCTGAGCATCCTTTTTCTTGCATACAGTTGTCTAATCTGGGCTGTTATTGCAAGTGGAAGTCTTATGAATTTAAGAAACATTTATGGCTCGATTTGACGAAATATTAAGAAACATCCAGGCTGAAGTCATAAGTTTGCTTTTCATAAAAAAGACGTGTAGAAACCAAAACACCCAAATTTCAAATAAAAAATTATAGCACTTTGTTAGAAAGCACAAATATCGTTATACTGAATGAAAATTCTAAAAAAATATCAAATACAAAGGTAACTAATATATTTTATTGAAAGTGTACTCATGGCTAGCTCCTGCAAAATTGTCCTTACTCCAAGAACAGAAAGTTCAAGAAAACAGACATGCAGGAACATTTAACTATGCTCCTTATGATAGGCTACCTACCGCTAATAGCTGAGCAGCAGTTTTGAATACAGTAGAGATCTTCCTGCTCTGACTCCTAATTCCATTCGAGCAATCTTCGCTTTCCATGGTATTCTACAAATCAAAAACAGTAGCAAGCTAAGCAATGGGAGCAAAAAGTGCATATGCGTGACTAAGTAGTTCTTCACATTCATCAACTCTTCCTTCGATGACTTCTTAAAGCGTTGCTATGACCACTGATTTAACTTTGTTACATCAATGCTCCAGCTATTCACAAATCTAGTAATTTTCTTATCATTCCTGCTTAATGAAAAAATCATTTAGCCATTCATTCGATCACATATTCCTTACAATCTATGGAACCAATTCACACTCATTCATATATTCATTCATTCAGTCACTCACACATTCATTTATTCCTTCGTTCCTTCATGAATTCTCAACTACCTTTCATATGCAATGAAATAAACAATGCTGGAATTCTAAAAGCAACATGGAAAACACAATCAGCATAAAGATTTTTCTACCGAGGAGTCACTGTTCGGAATCAGTTAAGCAATGAAATGAAAACTGCTAATACTTTCAAAACGAAAGGAAAAACGTTGTTGAAACATCAAAGAAGTCGAGAATCTAAGTCAATTTTCGACGTGCTTACGTGTTTCATTCTTTCTACTAACTAACTTTTTTGGTTTTATTGAGTAATAGTATTTTAAGAAAATTCTAGATGGAAAATAGAACGCGAAATTTAGGCAAAAGTCCTGAAGTTTTGTAACTGTACAAAAACAAAACGCTGAACATATTCACTAGATCGTAAAGATACAAACCTTTGCTGCTGTTTCAGCTATGCTCATTGTAGAGGTACTATTTGAACTTGTGCTGTATACCTTTCCATCCTTAGTCCTACTCCTAATTTCATTTGCCTAAAAAGGATAATAAATGCACACATAATTATCTATAAAAAGGGAAGACACTTGAACGCAAGAAGCATCTGGGCACAATCAAGTTCTCTTTACGATGATCTACAAGAAAGAATTCAGTGTCTTGAAATGAAAATAGAAATAACTCAAAAAACAGGCTTGTAAGTCCGAAAGACCAAGGTAAGCAGTAACTACTAAGTAACAAAAAACATGCGTATATGACATCAGCAAAATCAACAATCTCATCTTAAATTTAGGCACTTCTAATTCATATGCAAAATAACACAACGAACAGTAAGATGTTATTACCATCAAACAATCACATATAAGAAAAAAATAATTTAGCATTTTAATATAGCATTTTACAATAATATAGCACTTCAATAATATAATACTAGTATAAATAATACATTAATACAATATAATAATAATATATAGTATAATAATACTAATAATATTATTCAGTAATTTAATATTATTTAATAATAATATAATATAATATAATATGATATAATATAATATAATATAATATAATATAATATAATATAATATAATATAATATAATATAATATAATATAATATAATATAATATAAAAATAATATAGCATTTTAAACCTTTTTCATAGCACTCATTCTATAGATGCTAGCAACTCTGCAGGAACTAAACACTTCATATTCCAGATCAACTGCAATGCTTTCGACGATTGCTAAACCACTGCAAAAAGATGAAATCAAGGGCATCGTTACAAAGGACGACCAGCACTTATACGTACAAATAATGTTAAAAAAATGAAGGTCAGAGCACAACAGCTAATTAATGGAAAGGAAAAACCAATTGGAATGATGGCGATGTATGCTACTGACACACCAGAAATGCAAAGCACACCAGATGTTTCGGATACATTACATCCATCATCCATCCATCAGGTGCCCTGCTTCGTAGCGTCGGCGATCATTTCTCTCCACACATCTCGATCCTAGTGCAGCTCGTGATATAGGCAAGTAGTGTATCTTAACATAATACAGTGACATAGGGAAGTAGTGTATCTTAACATAATACAGCAAATATCAAAAGAAAAAACACACAGAAATCAAAGGCGACTAAATTCTAAAATTTTTAAAATTAAACAACCAGAGCATGAGAGGAATAATTGCTCTATTTGAATCAAAGTTATCAAAGATGGAATGAAAGTAGTGGACAAGTAATGAGCAAGCTATGAGATATAAACAATACAAATATTAGAGGGGCAAACACAAAAAGTTTTGAATAAATAGAGATATAAGAGAAAATGAAAAAGGCGGCCAGATATAAAAGAGCATTGATAAGAATATCAAGAAAGACAATGTCCTACAAAGGTGTCTATGGAGAAATTGGTAACATTATATAGCAAACAAAGAGTGATCCATATGGTGAAAAATGGGTTGATAAACAACTTAGAGCTGCTTAGAAAGTTATAGCATGGGTCAAAACATGCAAATCAAATACAAGATCGTAAACAGTGATTAAACTTGGCAGTGAAGAAGAGGTGCATAGCATCTGCTGTCTCATAATCATTTAGAGAAAAGTCTTGTTTCTCAAGTTGAAATCTCTAATCTGTTTTGAGTGTGAACTAATGTGGAATATACAAACACGTGGAACAGCAACAGCTTAGAGGAGTGAGGAGAGATGGTAAATATCATTCAATATAACAAGGAAGGACAATTACGTGTTGGTATAAAATTCATATAGGAAAAGGATATCCAGGATATGAATACAACAGAAACTAAACTGCCAGGAATATTCGTCATCCAAGTTTGTTGCTGATTAAACAGAACATGGGTATCTGTTGAATGGGCACAAACGAAGTTCTAACTCTAACGTTTCTGAACATATTTCCATCATATAGTCAAAAGTCAGACAGGGCAGTAGCTTAAAATATCTAAACTATATTTGTGTAGATAGAAGGAAGCTAAGTGATGCAAAAGCAAAAGCTAAGAATTTGTCAAAAGGGGCTATTGCAAAGAGCAAAGATTGTTTTATTGTCAATAATAAAATGCATACTACATTCCGTTCTTTGATTGAAGCACGCTAGATGCTTCAATCAAGTAGAAAAAAAGAGAAAGTGTAAAGAAATCCAAATATGCTCCTCCACATGATGAATCAATCAAGCATCAACAAGTATGAACAAGCTCAAATCGAAAAAACATTGCCCTCTTTTCAGTATGAATCATTACAGGAATTTCATGACTGACAGAAAGTTTCAGAGCTAAATGCAAGAACATCTTTGGAGAAAAGTCAGTCGTGAGGATTAAGGATTGTCAAAATTCTAAATCACCTCATTATCAGAAATAGAAGAAGTAAAACGAGGTATTCAGCGAGGGAAAATTGCGAGCACTTAAGGCCTATATTCACATGTTCCACTAAAAATCAGGTATCCCAGCACAAAGCATAAGCTTCAAATCGCACTTTTAAATAAGTGCTGGTAAAAATGACCTGAATTTCGCAAAAAAAAACTCGACTTTTTACAATTTCGAAGATTATCATTTGCCTGGTGCCGAAAATTTGCATGTGACTTTAGAAACTCTCGTCCAATTAAGATTTGAGCCCTATGCTTCGTCACAATAAACCGCCATTTCCATATACTTTGACACATCACATTTACATAACTCGTTTCTATATTACACCGATATATCCATTTTGTTGTTAAACATATGTCTTCTCTTTGGCACCGAATAGTGGGGGGTATAAGAAAGATGGGGGGATTACATTTTTGCAAAAAAGCATAAATTGGGGCGATGGCAGGGGGGTCAATGTTTATTAGACAGTTTGGGGACCCAAACACATTAAAATTATTGAACTTAGTTGTTAACATTGTAAAATTACAAGGTATAAATTTGCATTGTGATACCAAAAGTTTTTAAATAAACCTACTTGCATTTAGAACGTATCCACAAATCTTTATTTGCACTCGTTACTATCTTGAACAGTTTGCTTTGATGTCCTTTCTTGTTAATATTGCTTTGCGTTAACAAAGCCATGTATTTACTTATCTTTTTCAAAACTTTGAAATGTTTAGTTGGGTTAGGGTGTTAGGTAGAAAGGGGGTCTGATTTTCTATAAAATTGCTTATTTGGGGGGGGGGGCGGTTCATAAATGGAAAGGGGTGCTAAAATTTTCAAAAATTTGCCATTGGAGGCCCTCCTACTATTCTGTGTCAAGGAGTAATTGATAGAAAATAGAAAATAGAAAATAGAAAATAGAACATAGAAAATAGAAAAACTAGATCTGTATGTCGATACCTGCTATTGAACTGTGAAAAGTTTTCAGAAAGTGCTTTTTCGATCATGTCCAAGCAGTGCTCTCGAACCTTAGTAAAAAATAATAATCATAACTATTTTCCGTTTCCTTATGTAGTAAATTTATTGGTAATATCTCTTTCACTAATCCCATTGTATTTATAGCAACAGCTAATTGAATGGGTATAAATAAAGTTAAAAAACATGCCAAAAATGCATTTAAACAAAAGACTAAATAATCTCTCAAGCTATCCGTCATGCATTTCTAAAATGAGCATTAAAAATAGTGATATCATGTACTTTCTATCTCGAACAATATATAAATACAAATATACAAATAAAACTAACTTATGGTTAAGTGAAATGAGGTCATTTTATTCCGAGTGAGCCTGGGTTAGTATGTGAAGCCTAAATATGGCACAATAGATGGTTATCAGCAGTTTGTTATGCTTAATAAGCATGCTACAGTCAACCTATGGCCAATGAGATACTCGAAAAACAGGATATAGAAATAAGTGAACTGTACAAACGTTCACCTTTACTTGTAACTTTGGAATCTTCTTGAAGTTGTTAGCACTTCTAAGTCTTGAGGCTTTCGCTGCAAAATTATAAATTCAGTACACGTTTTTTTATAACAAAACCAAAATTTTGCCTAAGCCTCAATTTTCTTAACTTTTTCCGAAACTGAGTCTGAGTTTTTCTTAACTCTTTCTTAACTTTTACTAAAATAAACTGGCCAAACATATCTACAATTTCGTTATTAATATTGCATACTTGAATTTAAATTTCATCTATAGCAATTTGAATGCAATAATGAGGAAATATCGATTTTTGGCCAATAAAAACACTAAATTTTGGAAATTGAGCCTCATTTTCTTATAAACTTTTTTCTTATAAAAATAATGTGTACATAATTTTCCATCATTATGATACTCTAACGTCATTTCAGAACTCAAAGGTAATGGATGCAAGGCTATTTACTATGGCAAAACATCTCACAGCCTTTTGACTCACTGTATAGAGAACTTGAGGATCAATAAATTCGGACTAAACATCAAGCATCGGGTCTTCCATCCATCAAAGACCTGTACCGAAAACCAGGTACAAGCCTTTTTTAAAGACTTTGCTGCCTTTTTATAAAAAAGATAAGAGATCTGATCAATTCAGCTTTCACGTACATGACACCAGCTCCCTTCTTTCATGTTCTTGCTTGACTTCTCACTCCACTATATTCCTTCTCGTCTCTCTGTTCCATCCTCAAAAAAGTTTTCCACTACTTCCTAAAATGTGTCTTGCTTCTGACGCTTTAACACTCCTGTACATTCATTGGGTATTTTCATTTTTTCATTTGTAGTTGATAATGGCTCTAAACAGATTCGCTCTCGGATTATTAGCTAATTCTACTCGTAATATAATTTTTTGACAATGAAGCCATGAGAGACTATGAAGCCATGAGAGACAATGAAGCCATGAGAGGCAATGAAGCCATGAGAGGCAATGTAGCCATGAGAGACAATGAAGCCATGAGAGACAATGAAGCCATGAGCGACTATGAAGCCACGAGAGACTATGAAGCCATGAGAGACTATGAAGCCATAATAGACAATAAAGCCATGAGAGACAATGAAGCCATGAGAGACCTTAAGGCTTGATGTTTTGTCCAAATCATATATGTTATAGGTCGCCATAAATTAGCAATTGACTTATGTTGTAAAACATCTATCATTGCATGGATACAATAAAAGTTGATATAATAAAATTAATTCCTCATTATCATCATCTCAGCAACTAAATTCTTGACAAAGCCGTGGTTTTCAAATTATAAAGATGCATATATAATTTTTTTACCTTGATGTTCCATTTCTTGCTTTTCAACTCTTAACTCCGACAGAGATTTAGAGCCAATGTCTGTAGTCTACACAAAATGATATCAGAATGCATACAGAAGAAAGAAGAATTTTCATTTTCAACATCAATATCCATCCAGAGAGTAACAAGCTAAGCTTAAACACTGTGCTGACTTCACATAGGTTTTTATAAAATATTGAAAAGCCATTTGGTGTACCTAGCTATCGGGCAATAAGTTATGCTAACACATTGAAGACTTCATGAGCAGGATATGCTAGTATGTCGTCTTACATTCAAAAACACGAGACTCATTTAAACTCCTCATGTTCTACTTACTATAAATATGTCGAGGGCCACATAGTATCTTTGATCACAGATTAAACACCAAACTGATGATGTTCTACCAAGCATGAGCATTCAGCTACAGGTACTACGAGCGTGGTCATATATAAAGGTCCACTTTTCTCCAATTTCAAGCACCTTCACGAAAACGTCAATAACTTGTGGCTACATGTTACCACCAGAAAAAAATTTTTCGGACTCAAAAAATACCCAAGCATTGTTTCTATGAAAAATTAGCTAAATGAAGCTACAAAGTGCAGTTCTACGGCCCTTTAAGTTGAGTTGTTTTATTGTGGTTACATTGTCTGTGGCTATATGGCTTCATCCAGGAAAAATAATTTTGACATTGTAGTAGGCTAATATTTTTGCGATGTCTTGATGCAGCATGATTATAGTTTGCATGTAGGAAATATCCATGTTGTATTTTTTGGCTAAATGATGTATATTCCTCAATATTGTGGCTACAAATTTGACTAATTTTCATGTCGGATGTGCTAATTAATCAAGTTTATCATTACATACCTCACGTCTCACAATACGCTGCTGTATTGCGGCTACATGAGGATATTTCAACAGTAACCTGAAGCCAAGTTAAACATTCCCTTAACAAAATGATTTCCCAACAATGTCTTGCTGCAATGCGTGCATAAAATGCAGCCAGGGTCCATCCTTGTTGTATTTGTGTGGCTACATGCTATATATGTTGTAATATTGTGGCTGCAAACGTTGTGAGTTTTGATGTAGCCATAAATTTCTCAACACATAATTTACATCGAATCAAGGACTGAAAATGAGTTAAGAAGATACTCATGTTTGTTCTAACATAGGCCACATCTCACAAGAAGTTGCAATATATGAGGCCACATCTCAAAATTTCATCATACGTATGTATCTATACCACAGTGTGTATTCACTGTTTAATGGTGATATTTAACCACAAAATTGCAACATTTAGCTTTGTTGAACAGCAAATTCTTTCTGTAGGATACTTAAAGAGGTTTTTCTAAGATTAATTTTTGAACAAGAAAAAACAAAATCTATGAAGTCATACGTCTATCAAGGGATATTCTTACAGCAACTAGAGGCGAGTCATGTAGCCACAATTTCGGAACTTAGACCTAAAACTTTCCCGCAGGAAGCAAGCAACCAAGAAATACGTTAATTCTCCACAAAATGTCGCAAAAATTTCTATGACATTAAACTGGTTAAACACAGGTGTGGATTTCTCGCACATTTTCCTATAGGGTGGTGCTATGGCCTTCAACAATAGGATTATCCAGCCAAAAAAGTTATTGCTGCTTGCATTTTCCAATTAGTTGCGATAATGTGGCTACCGAGGAAAATCAGTGTAGCCACAATTTGGCACCTTAGAACCACATAAAATTTGCTATTGGCACAACCACCTTATTGGGAGAGTAGAAATTTCAACTTAATACGATGATCCAAACAAAAGATATTCATGTTCTCATGAATTTGGTTAAATTTCTTATATTTTCTTGGTGGAACTTTATTTTTGACCATGCTCCTACAAACAATTGCTCCTATTTTCAAACATAATTTGATACTGTTCTGCATAGAACTTAACAGTTTTCAATTCAAAACTTCACTTTCAATTCATCGCAGCATAAAAATGGCTGTCAAGAAACACAATGGTAAGCGCATGCTCTGTCAGTAAAGCACTGCAATGTCAATAGCCTTTACTCTAGGGACTTTTCATTAGTAAATGTGGGGGTCAGGCAACAGATATCTGTGGAAGAGTGCAGCTATTTTTGTGCCTCCCAAGCTTCACAAAGCTAAGATTTTGTCCCCTAAATCTAGACAAAAATGTCTTTGAAGCCCCTTATATATAACATGGAAAGACAACACATTTCCTGAATGAAATTAATATTGCTTAGAAAAAAAATGTTTTACGGCAACCTTCAAACTTCCCTGTTGACTATAGCTATATTGACTATAGCTATGCTTAAAGTCTGCGACAGCTCTGTGGCGTGGTGTCATATTGGGCAGACCATAACACCAACGGACTACCTCATAAACAGAAATGACAAAAATTAAAAAAATCAACAAGCCAAGCAACGTACCAACAAAGGAGTAAAACAGCTGGTATGGTAGGAAAATTGGCTTCCCAAGGAAAAGTCACTAAACCATTTATTTCTTATTTTAACGAATAATGAAATATGTTCAGGGTGAAATGATGCTTGTCAATTCTGGTATTTATCATGGCATCCATCTTGCTTAATGATTTTTGATCTAGCCCCTTTGAAAGTAGGAAAATCATAGATGATCCCTCAAAATATTCCGCCCTCTACAATTAATAATGACCGATGACTCACCTTTCTTTTTTTAAATTCGGATTTGATTAAATTTCTCAATTCCTTTTTGCTGTCATCTGAATCGTAGTCATGTTCTGTGTACTCCTTTGTCCTAACGGAAAACCAAATCACCGCTAATTGTTTGGTGATAATAGCATATTAACAACAAAATTCCCCAGCTAGCACTGCTATTTGTGCATGACATTGGCCAATTAATATATGACAATGTAGCTAACTCCCGAAAGACCATTGTAGTAGGATAGTAGATTTCTCTTGTTACAATCGATTAATAATTTTTGTAATATTGTCAGAAATGCAGCTTGGCCAATTATAAATGGTGTTCTGGAGGGCTTATTATGAAAATTTATTGAAGTGCCAATTTGAGAATCGTAAAAATAAAAGTTCTCACTCATCTTCACTTACGAAAAGCCGAGTAGAAGTTGTAAGTCAGACCATTCTGGGACATGAGAAAGCATAAAACGCGTGAAACAGTTGTACCAGCCTAAAATTGTAACAATGGCGGCTATGCTGTGAGAAATAAATGGGTCAAGCCTTTGACCATGACTAATGTTGAATTTATGACAATAATTTGCTTGTCACTGCTGTGCATGTGAAAGTATTAAAAGACGGAAAAAGCCAACATAAGGTTGTAGGGGCGTTTCTTTCCTATTCAGGACGCTTCAAGCCCATGTCGAAAACTGAAGTGACAAAAATAAAAATACTGAATAAAATCAATAAAAAGGTGGCTGATTTAGGAATGCCATAAGCTTTGTGATCGAAAAAGAAAATGACAATGTCTATCTCTTATTTACACCATTTCTATTGCAGCATATGACTAATTTTCACGAGGACATCATATTGCCTCAGCTGCCCCTTTGCTTCTAGGAAATCTGCCTATTGCCTTTTTCAGAAAACCTTTTAAATGAATCAATTTTAATGATAAAAAAGATAGCATGTCGAAGAACTTACATGTCGTGAACACCCTGCCTTCCACCCCCATATAAATCAGCATCAGCAAGTCCAGTGTCTGCAGCAGATGTCGCGGTTCTACAAAATGAGCCTGCCGTTGCCAGTTTTTTCAACTCAACAATCATTTTCTCCACTTTTACTTTGTTCCTGCATACGTCACAACCTTTGATGCACTTAAGAAAATGGAAATTTAACAACAACATAATGTCTCTAATTCATTAAAACACTTGCATAATAGGATAGTTGGAGTTCAAAGAACATTTAAAATAATGGGCATCTCTCACTCAATGTTCCTACAGAGCTGAATACTACGAGATAATTTTGCTGAAAAGTTCTCCTAATTGCATGATTCTGAGAAGCCCCAATCGCCTATATTTTATAAATGTAAATACTTATCTCGAGCAAAAATCACATCACAGTAGTAAGAGACAAAAATTCACTCAATGAAATGAAGCCAAATAAAAATTTCAATTCGGAAAAGCAAGCATCCGGAACAAAAATAATAAAAACAACAGAAACGATGAAAAATGATATTATGAATGTGGAGGTACAGTAACAAGCAGATAACATAACTGTATATAGTGAAATGCAAACATTCTATCAATATTTAATGTAGGAAATTTGAGTATGTGAAGTAGAACATAATTAGGAGAATGCAGACGTTTAGGGAAAAGACTGGATGGTGAGAGAAACAGAGATAGTCAGAGAAGATGGGAAGATTGCAACACAGAACATTTGGAAATTTCAGTTGTGCAGGCAAGCCTGGGATGCTGCACATCACAAAGGCCAGCAGTTTAATGTAGCCAACTCTTAAAGGATATGATAATGATAATAATAATAATAACTATTAAGACTTCAATTTGTCATAATGTTATCATATGAATCCAATTCAATTCTTCAATGTTTGAGTACTATTACTCTAAGTTTACAAAATGAGGCGGAAAAAATAAGCAACTCTGACCAAAATTGTGTCGGATGTTACATTAACAAAATTGACAGAGACACAAGTACAGAAAAGTTAAGCATAGCATATGCCTCATGGCTGGATGTCCTTTCTGACGTCACAAATGACCTAATGTTGGCATTGAGCTACATAAAACTTTAGCATAGCATGAATCCCTCTGGTCTCCCCTTGTCACAGATATGTAGTTAGTGTGATTAAGTCCCTCCAAATACACACATATCACATTGAAGTTTCAAATAGCTTTCTGTCGAATCAAACAAAACTAAATTATAAGCAAACCAAAATTTATACTCAAAGTATTCCTAAGTTATTTTAGAACCCAGTCGATGTTAATAGAATTTTTCTAAGGCGACAGAGCAGGATAAACAATGCAAAAATACCTTTGGTTTATCATCTCCAAAAAACATGGCAATGCTATGATGACGACATCTAACAGATAAACAAAATGAAAAGCAGAGCATCAATCAACAGCAAAATATTTAATTGTGACAATTTAAATGCACTGAAGGCCGGCATAAATTGGTGCAACTGTTATCTGCATGCACACAAAGAAAAAAAGTAAAGTACAGTTAGCTAGCAGTCTAAAAAGCAGCTACATATATGGAATTACAACTTCCAGTACTCAACCATCTCCTTTGATGAAACGGTCCATCGATCTTGGATGATCGCTGAGCCAGGAACCTGAAATTAGTGGATCTGCACTGTTTATCTCTTACCAAAGCACCCCAAAGTAATATCGTACCTTTGGCAGCCTATAGTAAGTTTATAGAGCTTAATACAACCACAAAATATTTGATATTATTACTATGCGATGATTAACCCTTTTTACACTTTCCATTTTGGATGAGGGCAAGGAACGTTCATTCCCATTGAACCCTCTTGACAGGCGCCCTTGCTGAAGTCAACAATGCAATTGATTCGAGTAGAGTTAAGTGCGACGTATAAATCAACCCTAAGAAAAGTAAAAACGTTAAATGCTAATTAAAAAATAAAATATCTACGTGACGGTCAAATGTGAAATATTCTACTTGACTTACAATATGAAAGCGCCATTTCCCCCTAAACATTATTAGTTTCTCTGACTTTTCCCGATTTTTCCTGACTTACCCTGACCTAAGTGAAAAGAGACATCTCCATCCCGACTAACCCCGACCGTTTCAATTATGTACTGCATTTATCCATCATGGCACGACCTAAATGAAATCTACAACACTTACTTAATTTCCTCACAATATTTGACAAGGGCTTCGAAACTCTTCTCTGGCGCTTTTTCAATTGCCTTTTTCGATTCGACTGAAGCCGAGGCTTGGCTATGCTGAAACGGAAACGGAGCGGAATGCTTGTAGGTATGCAGTGCAAATTTACACATTTATATAAAAAACGACGTCAAAAATTAATTTTGACGCAATACCCTATTTGCTATTCGATCCCACTAGAAGTAAATTTCATATAAGGGAGTTGGGTGGTATTGGAATGAGGAGCAGCCCTTGACATGCTGATATTTGCAATTGTTTGACAGACTTCATGAATCAATAAAATGTGATCGACTTATATTATATTAAAATTACGGGGATAACTATGACATCCGGTTTTAACAAACGAAAGATGATGGAAAAGCTATGCTCATCTACCTTTTTCATTCGAATTTCTTGTTGCAAAAGAAAAAGCACTTTATTCCTCTCTTCCCTAAAGAGAAAAAGAAGTAGCTTGTGCAAACGATGACACAATTTAAGCATCCTATTGGAGGCTAAAGCTTTTTGCTCTACAACGTCGCAGTAGAAACACTGTTTCCTAAAAGCAAGATAAAGCTAGCAACTAACAAGTAAAACAAAGCTGGTTTCATACAAACTAGAAAGAGCTGCGAGACTTGCTACCTGGAGTAATACAGTCTACAGTATGATGGCTTTCCATCCCTGCCAGCACGACCAGATTCTTGGTAATACCCTTCCATCGATTTAGGAAGAGTCCAGTGAGCTACAAATCTGATTAAGAAAGAAACATAGCAGGTTTAGTAAGCAGTTCCTAATAAATAAAGAATATCACCAGTTCATTAAAAATCCAAATTCTACAAGATATCAATAAAACAAAACAAATGAATTTGGAAAATCGTAACAGCAAAGTATCTGAGCATGATCAGAGACAACTGGCCAAGTCAGTCAGGTCAGATCAGGTGAGGTCAAACATGTCAATTTACGCCAGGTCACATCACATGAAAACAGTTTGAAGAGGTAAAATGTCCCCCCATCAAAAAAGGTCAGCTGTGCACGATAATTTCGGTCTAAAATAGGCTTCAATAATGTTGAATGCAGAGAGTAAAGCGACACATCAATTCAGATGAGAAAGAAAATGATTCAAAGCTCTTTCGCTGGATTAAAAAAACCTAATGCCTCATATTAAAGTAGCAGCTATCTTAAGAAGATAAAAGCAATATTTCCTATGAAATTTGATAATTTAGCAGAATATCAAAATTTTCCACATATACATCCTACCTTACTGAGGCTTTATCAACACCCATGCCAAAACTTATTGTTGCGGCAATAACAGGTATCTGACCCTCCATCCATTCATTCTGAACCTCTGTTCTAATCTTCCCGCTCAGGCCTGAAAGTCATAATAAGCCAAACAAGTCAATTTGGTAAAATTTTGCCCAAAAATGATGGGTTGATACAGGCTGAATCAATGATTTGAAATATCTTTTATTATTCATTGTAACGATAATGGTATCACACTACTTGTTTGATCATCTTGAACAGAGATTTGTATTAAATATGGAAACAAGAAAGATAGTTTTTTTCAGCTAAGACATTTTCAGTGTCTCATTTAGGATTAAGCAAAACAGAACAGGTTTATGAATATTTATGGAAGCAATCATCAGTGTTGCAGGTGCGATAAAAAAGTCTGCGTTTGGCATGTGTCATTGCAAGGTGGACACAAAAGTATCTTGCTGTTGTCATAAGTTCTGCACATGTCTAGGCATGAAATGAGTTAATATAAAACTAGAAGATACCAGCTTATTGAAGGAATAACAAAAAGTTGATAGTTGCATTCCACGTATGAAATAAAGCTGATTCCCTATCAATGCTACTTAACAAGCATCTAATATCTCGGATAACATACTGGATGGATGTCAAAACTGTTTCCTAGCATGAAAAAGCTTTTCATAAAAAGGAATTAAATAATTAAACCTCTTCCATAACAAACTTTCTAACCAGTCCGTAATAAATTTGCAGTGAATGTAAACATTTCAGTTCTAGGTTATGCTAAGGCCTGGCTTCCATGTAATCGTCTCTGTCGTAAGGATCGTCTCTATCGTCTGATCGCAGCCTGAGACAATTGAAACGATCCTTATGATTCTTGGTTTCCATATGATCATCAATGTCGTGCGTGTGTATAGAAACAATATAAAGTAGAAAGTTTAAAAGAAAGGGTATGTCCTGCAATGCAGCTTACTGGGAACCTGGCTTCTACTAATAGCTAGTAACAATGTGACAACAGAAAAGTGCAAAAAATGACAAGGAAATAAGAAGAAGGTACGGTTCATCAGCAATCAACCTAAGATGAAAAATCTTTCATGAGTTTAATGACAGGCCCCCCAGGATCAAAAATGGGATACTATCGCACCAGAAGAGGGGTGTAAGTGATGTAGACAATGTAGTAGCGTGAAAGGGTAGCAGACTTGACGATCGACAGTGAAAATAAATCCAATCTTACACGACTTCATGACCTGTGAGTAGAGGAGAACAACGACATTCCGTTATTTTCGGTCGTCTCTGTATTAAGGAGAGAATACAGTTCTATCGGGACGATCGTGTCGTCTTTGTCGCAAGGATCGTCTGAATGGGAAAAAAGTGCGTTTCCATATGATCTTCCCGATTGTTTGCGGGGACGGAAACGATCCTTACGACAGAGGTGATTATATGGAAAGCAGACTTACAGGGCATTGAAAGGGAAACTGGATTATTTTAGACATAAAATGCAACACTCAACTTCTCATTGTCCTGTCTCAATTAACTCTCATCCTCTAATTTCATATTCACAGAGCTCATACCTAGACATGCACAAAACACAGCACCAGCACAAAACACAGCACCAGCAAGAAATTTCTTGTTCCAACATAACTATCTGGCCTGTAACTGCACATGCTAAATGAAAATTTGCTTTTGATTGCATTCATCAACTCATCAGAACTCTCAGAACTTTAGCCAGCTTTATAAAACACAAGATTTATCTTTGTATGTTTATATGTATGTATGTACGCTTTCTCAATAAATCATACAAGTGCTATAGTCCTGTCTTACTAATATGGCAGGAAAACTGCAGGCATGCTTTGCTTGCATTCTGTCAGTTATACATACAAAAGAAATTCCATGCTCTGGTAAACATTGAGTACAAGTGTCAAATTGCAAGCATGCTCATTTGTGCAAGAGCAATAGCTCTGACTTATTTGGAGTTGCATGCATGATGCAAAATCCCAGTATCCAAGATACCAAAAATAAACAAATGAACATTTTTGCAGCTATGCTAGAAGCATCACATAGCAAAGTATGGGTGCCACTCCAAACATGAGTAGCTGCAATATATGATGCCACAGCATCACATAGCAATGTCTGGGCGTAGAGTAGCTTCATAGAGGTCCAATGAAGCACAATACACAGAATGCTTGCATTTGACAAGTGATATTGCATGGTTGATAGTGATGCTGGCATGGGTTATCTTCTACTTGTGCTGTAGCTGTTGGATGTGTGCTTGCACAAGGACTTGTAATCACATATCTCTGGGCATGGACTGAAAAGTACTTGCAACACACAGGTCACAGAAAAGGAAGCCTTTTTAAGTGAATCGAAACCTAATCTTGGTGCATATAACACAAAACTGTTGCAGTAAAACATGGTCTACAAAACCACTGTAATTTCACACCGATGCACCTTCAAATGAATTACAGTACTCTTTACATGGGACTAGCAGTACATAACGAATGGCAACAATTAGTAGAGGTAGAGAATTTCCTGTTCCTGAAACAGCATGAAAGCAAAGTACTATGGTATAGTAAACAAATTCAGAAAAAAGGTGGACAAGAAGAAACAAGGTACATATTGCAAGAAACTCATTGGTAGAATTACCTGCATGATATGGTTTAGTAGGGATGCCATTTTGATTAAGCTTGTTTGCAATGACATGACAATCATCTCTAGTTCTGCAATATATGATGCCACAGCTTTGGTCTTTCTATAACAAAGATAAAATACCACATGAAATGTGCTGCATGTGTCTAAAAATGACAGAAAAAAATTCACAAGTTTTGTACATCAGGTCTTGTCATGTGCAAAATACTGCAAGTGTGGTGATTAGCACATGCAAATGACTTTGCTTGTGCAATCAGACTTCGAAGACATATTTTACATATGCACAGGCATCAGGTGAAGAAGCAATGTGAAGGAAGTGCAACAAGCAATAAATATAGCATGTAACAAGCATATTTCTTCAAAGGAGAAATGAAAGTACTGCAGTTTAGATGATAAATGTAATGTACTTTATCATCAGACCAAACACTATTCCTGCAAGCCAGAAGTAAATGATGATTGTGGTCAACAAACTAGTGTTTGAATTACACAGAGAAGAAAAAGGCCAAGACCTTTCCAAACTGTGACACCAGTCATTGAAGTTAGCAGCAAATGTTTGTAAAAAATGTTTCCAAGAGCAATCAATAACATGGGCAACTTGGTTTGGAAGTGTGTGGACCTGTGCCAATGCCATTGCACATGCTAAATGACAAGCCCTGATGCGTGTAAAAAAGTTGCAACTTTTTAATTATTGAGGAAAAAAGCTCTTTCTGAGCTATATCAAATACTTAATGAAGCTTTAGCATGCCATGCTTGACAGACTAAATAATGGCACAAAACAGAGTGTGGCTTCAACTGCACTAGGCCCATTACTTGTAAAAGGAAACTGGAGGTGAATTTTCAAATTTCACAACATGAGTTAAAAGCCTTTTTCTACTGGTTCTTATATATATCAAGTCTCAGAAAATAATGGGTTCAATGCTTCTGTGCTTGGCTTTCATTTTTTTCTAGGACACAGAAAGTGAGAATTTGTATGAGAGCAGCAAATTGTGACACACATGACAATAAAATTTGACACATTTGATGGTGCTTTCTTTAATTTTTTGAAAGCAGTTACTGTATTGCCTTTTTGTTCATCTTGTGGGAAACACTAGTTTGCTTCATACCACTTCTTCGATGCACTCCCCCAAGCAACTGTTGTGGAAAATGTCAAAATTGTAATATAAAAAGTTGGAAAAGATCCTGAATGAAGTCTGGTCATGTAACTTGCTGAATTCAAAATAGATAGTGAATATTACACTGTTTTAAAAGCAAAAATAGACTGACAGTATCATGAAACACCTACATGGAATGAGCCAATAATCGATTGTTAAAAGCAGCCTAAGGCTGTATTTGAACATATTATACTTTGTAGCAAGATTGGGAGCTTGACATTAATTAAATCCAAAAATCCTCCAAATCAACACATGTTAATGTATCATTTCAAAATTACTTGATAATGCTACAGCTTACAAGGATCTCTAAATAGCATGGCATTTTCAGCACATTACTTCTTTAACTAAAATCAACAATTCATTTTGTACTTCTCCTGAAACTTCTTCTATGTTGGCATCTTTAAGGAGACTGCTATGGAACTAAGTGCATCTTGATAATTGAAAGCTCTCTAACTAGGGGAACCCTAGAGTTGAAGTTACCTTCTCCCATTCCACAGACAAAACAGCTGGGAATTTGACTGTGCATGCATTGGATACAATTGATCAAAGTATAACTTCCTAATATTCATGAGGAACTTGAGAGCTTGGACTTCCACTAGTGATCCTCCAATCCAAAAATATGATTGCTTTTACCTGCAATTTTGATTCTGAGGCACCTCTATTGAGAGAGTGTCTAATAAATTCCACTAAATCTGTATAGGCATCACAAAGAAGCTCTTTAAATCTATAAAGAAAAATACAAAAAGAACATGATGACTGTAGCATTCTAGAATAAATACAGCCAATATTTGCATTACATTGATTTGTAAATAAAGCAAACCAAAAATATATTGCAAGGAGTCAGGCAATGCAACAGATCATTTTGCCTTAGCATTTTAGCATCTTTGTGGCACATTTTTACCAAAACATGGAAAAAATATAATTTATGCATCACAATTACATACTAGTAATTATCTCAAGTCTTTCACCTTCAGTATAGTGAATGAATTCCAAATTCCTAATTAAAACTGAGTGATAGTTGATATCATCAATCAACTATCAATTCAGGTTTATTTTAGTTTGTTTTTGGCATTTTCTTTCAAATATGTACCATTTCAATATAATTTTGGCATGCTAGTTTTTTTGAAAAGACTCTTTCACACATTGAAAAACTGTTTTACAAAAGATAAACAAGATTTTTGTTATCATGCATTGCATTATGATATCTGGAATGCACAACTTTGAAATATCTAGTTGTGCACAAAATAGTTATTGAGAAGCACCACCACTAAAGAAATTGTTACAATGACAGATTTTCAAATAAGTATAAATATCAGGTCAAGAGCTAAAATTGATTGAAATCAAACATTTATTACCATAAAACCAGCTGAATGAAGTGGTGAAACAAAACTTTCTTTAGCATACAGCTGCTCTTTAAAGAACACTAACCACCTCTTCATAAAATATTATTTTTAAGTATTAAACTGACAGTTCCTTGCATGCCATCTTCAAGTCAGTTTTCAAGATGGCGTATAGAGCTATGAGTTATTAACTCGGTACCAAACTAAATTGACAAACATTGTATAAATATACTTGAAAACAACAGCAAGCAGCATGATTTTCATACCTTACATCATAGTATAAATTCTGTCTGTGACAACTTGTCTTGAATACAGCGACAGGGAGGGTTAGACTTAGAGATTTCAAGATGTCTTCTTTCACATGAAAAGTTGCAGTTGCAGTTAATGCTATCCATTTGGTGTCATGAAATTGTTCTCGAAGCTTTCCAAGTTTAAGATAGTCTGGCCTAAAGTCATGGCCCCATTGTGAAACACAGTGTGCTTCATCAACAACAAAAAATGATATCAGTCCTCTTTTATGCAATGAAGTCAAAATAGCCTTGAAGTTTTCAGTTGCTGCTAGTTCTGGGGTAATGTATAGTAGTTTAATTGTTGGCTTAACTAATCTCAGGTCATCTATAATACGTTTCCGTTCCATTGCACTTAGCTTTGAGTTGAGACTGTCAGCATTGATGCCTCTGGACTTTAGATAGTCAATCTGATCTTGAATTAGTGCAATAAGTGGTGAAAATACAACTGCAATGCCACTATGAATGACTGCTGGAAGTTGATAACATAATGACTTTCCTGAGCCAGTTGGCATTGATATGAAAACATCTTGATTTTCTAAAACATGAACAATTCTTTGTTACACTATGGACAAGATGGAATCAATCTGATGCCTCATCTTTTTTGTCATAATTGTCACGTTCTCACCAAGGCAGATTTTAACATATGTACTGGTGTGGCAAATGCCCCACCAAGTCCTCCTTCCTGTCCAACCACTCAGGAAAAATTGCACCACCAGTCAGTGGGCCCTATCAAGAATTTTGAATTTGAATATTGAGCAGGACGTAGAAATGCACAACAAAAAAACAAAGGTCAATGCTTCAAACTACATCTTCAAACAGGATGTAGAAGTTTGCAGACAAGCATTAAATGTTCCAAGATTAAGATTTGTCAAGATCATTATGACATGGAGATGTGTTAAGGCAATCTACTCTTGAAATTTATTTATAAGAAAAGAAATTATTTGAAGTTGAATCTTAAGATCTGTTGCCAAATAATGCAACCAAGAAGTCAGAAGAAAAGTGCTAGTCATATGCTGCTCAAGACACTCTTCTCTACAGAGTCACCGTGAGGAGTGGTGGGGAGAGGGGCCAATTACCTAATGGCCTCATAACACCCAGTGCTTCAAGGTTTGAGGGCATCATAACGTAAAACCAGCAGTAATTTTTCAAATTTATTTCTAGACCCAAAAATTTGTCTGCTCACTTTGCTCACAAAGGTCCTTGTCTCTTTCTTTTATCCTAGGACATTTGAAGTCTCTTGCCAGTCCTGCTTCTTTATGATCAAATGTATGCTGTATTCATTGTTGAGGATGGGCAGCTACATCTTACTTTCTTTCAAATGTGCCAAGATAAGATTATGCCATCAAAAATAACATTGGACCAACAGAAGATAAATTAACCAACTAAACTTTCAACAATTTGGAGAACCAAACCCCACAACCACGCTCCTGGCCATCAAGAGGTGTTGTTGTGTAACACCTCTAGGGATTCATGAAGGCAGGCTACTTTGCAATATTCAGAAGGTTTGTGATAAAATTAAAAAGTAAGCAATTAAAAAGTAAGCAAGGAACCTCTTTCTACATCCACAAGCCATACTTAAACACTACTAAAAACTGTATGGAATTGATTGCCTTCCCTTCCTCATAAATTGATAGATAATGACTACCTACATTAGGTGTACAGAAAGGAGATACTTATCTACATTTTTGCTAATCACAAGGCTATCTGCAATATACACCATCCTCAAGACAAAGTAGAACAGATATTTATAAGATTTACTCAAATGCTGCATGACTCTTTCATCAGCTACTTCAGTACTATAGCTAAAATGTTATCATATGTAAAGTCTGTTTCAAAAATTGGTATCGAAGTTCCCTTTTTTTACTCAATTTGGTACACATTATCTCAAAATTGCATTTTCCAGCCATCTGGGAACCTTAATGTTGAAAATGTTCCACCAGGTCCAACCAAGGTGGGCCCTTTATGTAGACACCGGGTATGAGAGAGTACCTATCATATTGAAAGTTTTTAGCAGCCATACTTGCATGAAGCCTCTTTATGTTCTACAAGTCACATGATAAGCCCTTTGGCCACGGAACACTGTTGAAAAATTGGAGCAGCGATCGCTGACAATAGAAGCAACATACCTGCTAAGAATGCTGTTTTAGGAACACTTATTTCTCGAAGTTCTTTTTGGGGAGCCCACTCCTCCCGTTCAAAATAAATGGCATGCCTTCGGGTGAATCTTGTTCCCTTGTCCTGTTTATTCGCAGGTTTCCCTGCTTTTTCCTACTAGAATCATGTAAATCCTGTACTTGAATTCCACTACATATTCATCTACTTTAATGTTTCTATGGAAACAATGGGCCCTCTTCAGCTTGTGCTCCACCACTGAGAATGTCTTAAAATAGATGCATTGATTTTCACCAATACTTAAATACCTAAATGCTAATTTTTAAAGACATAGTAGATCCACCAATAAGAACAAAATAAGAAATATCACCTTCCAGAATCTCAATAGGCTTAGTACTTTAGGCATTGTGCAATAAAATTCAAAATAAAAATTTTCTGGGGATTAACTCTGCCACATGTTAACATGTTACTTACTTGCAGCAACCTTTTTTATCGCATTTTCTTGCAATTTGGACTTAAAATCATCGTACTTAAATAAGGACTTCATTGATGAACGAATTTTTGAAAATAAAATCTCCGGACAGCAATCTTCAATTGTTTTACCAGAAACACCGTGCTTTGTAACTGCAGCCATTTTGAAGAAATGTTTTGAATTGGTCTCATGTTCAGTTTATTGAGACCATAAAGAGGCAATCCAAAAATGCTGTCCAAAGCAGAGCGAGGTTTCCAAGCCATATAAGCGGCTTATTGGCAGGCGGAGAAAAAAAGTCGATCTTCTCATAAAAAGCAGAATGCCTAGTTTCTTCTTAAAAGGGAAGCCAAAAGATAAAGGCAAAGCCATAAAACCAGGGGTAAGGTTAACCAATGTCTTATCGCAGAAGCTATGTGATCCTCTCGAGTACCTTACACAATTAGACAGTATAATATGTAACCACGTGTGCACACAAAACACAAATATTAAGTGTCAGATGTAGAAAAAGGGGAGCGCGTCATTAGAAGTACGTAGATCACATTTTTTAGCACAAGCCAAAATAGTGCTATCGCAGTTTCTTCTCTTCACCTTTGATAGAAGTATAGTTTAGAAGTATGACACATTATTTTACTTGAACAAACGATTGTATCATTTAGATTTGCTGATAATGATCTCTATAGAGATCATCAACAAAACTAAATTGAACAATTGTCTGTTAGAGCTAAAGCAACAGCTCAATCATATGGATGTATAATAGGCTGAGCTGTTATTAAGTTTTCCTTAGAAGACTGTAGTAAATTTATTGCCCGAATAGTAGATGCTAATATTTTCTTGTCATATATGACAAGAAAATATTAGCATCTACTAACTTCTAGTGGCGTAGGAGACTTGGTACTTCTAACATGATGTATACTCAGAGCTGTAGAGCCAACTAGAGAAAAAGAGCCCTCCTTTCCTCTAGTTAGATAATGGCAGTGGTTGTAGTTGTGAATTGGAAGGAAAACAACGGGGTTAGGGAATGTTACTCCTCAAAAGTTTTTTGAGAACCATATTCTTTAAATCTTAAATAAACCCATTTTTCAGATAGAAATGTGCCTTTTCCATATTTGAAACAGCAGGTAAGATTGTTGATCTGCATGTGAGAACTGTTAATATACTTTTCAGCTATTATAGAAGAAAGTCTAGGTCAATCATCATTTCCTATAGATTGAATGCACAATGCCAAATACCAGTATTCAGTCAAATACACCTAATTTTGGTAAAACATATCTTTGTTATGTCAAAAGTTCCCAGAAAAAGAGAAGGGGCTCACCCCTTCTTCATAAAGTAGAATAGGACTGTGCCCTCTTGGCCCTCTTTTCTACAGTCATGTGCATACTTCAGTTAACAGATAATGTGAAATGTTATTTCTGCAAATATTCTGCTTGTATATTTCTTCAGGTTAAAAGGAAAGTTGATGTTGCTATAGCCATTGAAGATGAAGAAATTCATAGTGATTCTGATGAGTATAGGTATATGTTATGAATCATGGTATCTTAAAAAATGAAATTACTGTTTCATTGATTCTGCAAAGCTTTTTGTGCCTGATTCCTCTTATAGTTATTATTGCATTCTTGTTTGAATGTTATGCATGCATGTAAGAACCATGAAAACATGGGAGGCACATGCCCCCCAAAATTTCCCAAATATGTGTGCTAAGTATCCCTTCCATGCATATGGAGCTGGCCTTCTTTTCTTTTGGGGATGCCCTCTTAATGTACATGCCTTCAAATTTTGAATGCATTCTTAGTCCATGATGTTATAGAATGGCACCTAACTTTCATAGTTTCCTTTGGCTAGTAAAACTGGTAAGTAGTAAGTTAGGAGCATGCACATTAGAAGAATATTCTGCACGTGTGCTGAAAGAAGACCAGTTTGCGGAAAATTATGATGCATGCAGATTAGACCCTTTCGTATGGAAAATGGAGGGACAACATGGAAAGCAAGCTTTATTTTGAGGTTATATAGCGAGGAAGGTTATAGTTGGAAAAGTGGCTGCAGAAGGAAAGCTTGACCTTTTTCTGGATTCTGCTCTTTCAGATCAACTTATTCTCAAGTCTCCAGTAATCTTTCCTATGCAATTTAAATGCATTGGCAGAAGGGGTGCAGAAAGAGCTCCTCAATTGTTGAAGGACTAGTTTTTAGAGCATCTTTATTTTTCTCTTGGCAATGTCTGAAATATGATACTTTTTCTAGTGATATTGAATCCAATTTGGATGGTAATGAGAGCAGTGCCTCTATTGAAGAAACAGCCCAGGAGAAAAGACTTAGGTTGGCTAAAGAATATATCAGAAAACTGGAAGAAGAAGGTATAATAGTTTTATGGAATTTAGACAATATTTTTGTGCTAAGGAGGTATTAAGCTTATTTTCATTTTCAGATTATGATCGTGCATGCCATAACATTTTAAACCAATATTGCATGACCTTTTCATATTTTTACCATTGACATTGCTGGCAATTTAGATATTCCTTTGGGATATATCAGTTGTCTATTTAGTTTTATTCATCTTCAATGTTTTGGAAATTTTTTAATGTTGGATGAATGATTGCCTAATTGCATACATTTTCAGTAAACAATATTTTCCTCTCTATTGTGCTCTCCTATACATTTTCCAATCAATATTTTGTACCAATTGCAGAGATGTCCAAAACTATATCAGAGCAAAGCCACAGAGATGCCATTGCACATCGTTTGCAGGAAGATGTTGTAAGTGTTTGATATGGTTATTGATCCATAAATGTACAACTATACTTGTGGATTCTTTCATTACCAAGTTGAAAAATTTACTTAGAGATAATTCAAAATATGTGTAACAAAAAAAATTACCAAACTGACCCCCACACCCAGTGTAGTAGCTTATCACATTCAAGTTGATAACACCCTCTTTCTTGCAGATCACAAAGATGTCAGACTGAAGAACATCTTTGAGACTGCATCTCTCAGATACCAACTAATTGTTCCCCCTTTCCACTATTGTTAGTTTTTGAAGTTTACCATCTTTCTTATTCCATTCTTTATGCTAGATATGGACTTTCTTTTGAGGTTTATTGAGTCAAATCAGCATTATTTATTATTCTATGGCCCAGAGTAACTTATATGGCTTCTAATTTTTGACCCCCCTCCCCACTTATTCCAAACCCCTGAATTAGTAATTTTCAGAAAATTTTCAATGTTTAGGAATATCTTTTCTATAGTACACAAAGCTAGCATTGAAGCTTTTAAGTTTGTAGAATGTTGTATTTGAAGTTTGTGTTTGTAGAATGTTGTATTTGAAGCATTAATAGCAATATGATTGAATACATGAGCCTGCAGAGCTTTTGAGGGGATTGTGATTGTGCCCATACTTGATTGAGAGTTCTCATTTTATGGCCTGATATAGATATATTAATTGATAGAGATATAGCCCATTCTTTTTAAGATAGTGCTTTTTAATTTATAATTTCCCAACAATTTAGTTCCTATTCTATTCTTTGCTTAACTGAGCAAAAAGTTTGGATGCAATATATATATATATATATATATATATATATATATATATATATATATATATATATATACACACACATATATATATGTAAGAGTTACTGTGTTGGCAGCTTAGATACCATTATCAGAAATTAAATGTATGGTAAAATAATGGTATTTCATCAGTGTTTATCACCTACATTTCTTGTTGTAGTTAAGTGAGAAAGGCATTTTGCAAAAGCAACTTGCTGATCAGGTGAGCTCTACTTAACTTACCTGTGGTCTTGAAATAAAGCTTAAAATATTATTTGTAGGACATGTACAGGTTTTAGAAAGTTGTTGAAATTGATGATACCATTTTCCAGGACCTGGAATGTTTTGGAAAATGGAAGTTTTCAAAATGGCAATGAAAATGGTTTTGGATTGCATTTGGGAAAATTCTAAAATATCATAAAATGGATGTTTGTTCATTTTACTATTTATAATAGTATACATAATCTACCAAAAATCATAAAATATAGCATTGAAAATGATATTTTTCTATTTTTGTGGGGTTTCAAAATGCAAATGAAAATGTGTTTTTGAAATTTGGTAATGTGGGTTTGGAAAAGTTCTGGAAATATGCTTATAGTAGTTTGTACAAACCTGTATTTGTCTCTTATTCCGGATGAAATTTATTATCTTCCATCTAGTGGACAATTCAAACATTGATGCTTCTGGACAGCACATGGGAGCATTTCCTTGCTCCTTT
>OLMO02000001.1:15541067-15554164 GCA_900291935.2 Cassiopea xamachana | reverse complement strand
TTTTTTCTCTACCCCTATAAACAGAACTTTTTTGTCAAAAAGAGCAACAGCTAGTTTTTACATACTTGGCTTTCAAACCATTGTAACATATCACACAAATACAGAAAAATTAGTAATTTACTAACACAGAAATTCATTATGTCGTAGCAATTCTGTTTTGCTAGAAATTCCAAAATTTTGTTCTGTAACCAGGCAGATTCATAACAGTTTCTACGCGTCATGGAATTGATTTATAAAGTTTGTTAATTTGCCAATTTGAAACCTGTTGCCATTCTTCAAATACTCTTGCTATTTCTTCCTCTTTAATTCTTGGAGAGTCAAGCTGTTGTTTTTAATTCAAACATAGCCATACATTTTCTATGGTTTTAATATCGGAGTTGGACTAGTCTTTGAACGAAGTTTCAGACCATGTAGGACACAAAATATCCCTTTTTCTAAACTACATGGTAAGATTTGGGGTCGTAATGTAGTTGTAATGGAGCTTTAGAGCATCTCAAAATTGATTTTGTGCTTTGGCTCAATTTATTTTGAAGAATTTTACGCTAGCAAGGGACAATGACATCTCAGGTGCATAGGAAGTGCCAGCCTTTTCTGTTACTGCCTATGCACTCTCAAAACATTACCACAATAGAGTTCGCAATTGTTGATCAAAGTTGGTTTATTAGTAATTTCTAAATACAGTATAAGCAGCTTACTTGGTAAAGCCAATTTTGCTTGCAATTTATCTGAGTTAATAGGTCATTTCTTGCAATTTTTGATAGCCACCTTGTATTTTCAGCGAAATTTCATTGCCTCTCACCATGTAAAAACCTTTATCAGTGACTCCTTTTCTCTTTTTTTATTTTTTGTATGAAAATGCTGCAACTGTCTCTAGATACAATACACAGCATGACGATGAATATGCCAGCTTACATTGTAAAGATCTGACGCGTACAAACAGGGTTTACTTATGCGCTTCGCACCAAAACGATTTCGAGATTAGGCCTTTTGGTTGCTTCGTTTCCATACACGTTTTTTTATAAGAAAACCATTATTTTGCCTGAGCCTCAATTTTCTTAACTTTTCCCTAAATTCAGCCAGAGATTTTCTTAAATTTTTCTTAACTTTTACTGAAATAAACTGACTGTAATGGTTTGCACTTTCGTTATTGATATTGTATACTGGAATTTAAATTCCATCTTTAACATTTTGAATGCAATAATGACGAAATACCGATTTTTGGCCTATAAAAGCACTTAATTTTGGAAATTGAACCTCGTGATTTTCTTGCGATTTTCTTGCGATTCTCTTAAGATTTTGACCAGTTGAGTCTCATTTTCTTATAAACTTTTTTCTTATAAATAAATCGTGTATTTCTTATTGGACAGTGTATATCTCATTTTTCCCCTTTAAGGACTCCATCACTGCACTCCTACGCTCCTCTGTAGTCTACTGTTATAAGTTTCTGAGCTGCAATGCTCACATAGGAGTTACCAAAACAGGTTAGAACAATTCTTCGGCTGTTTACTATCATTCATCTACTACTGGTCACACTGTATCTCCTGAGGACTTGAGTATTATTAGCAGCGCCAGTAACAGCATAGATCTCTTAATTCATGAGAGTTTACTAATCCTTTGAGAGAGTCCAACCCTTAATTCCCGAACGTCATCCACCCAACTTACGCTTTTCTAATCTATTTGCCTTTAAATTTGACCATGGATTTCATGGTCTACTATTCCAATTGTTTCGCTTTGTTGATTTACCCTTTAGTTCGTTTTCCCTGAGTCCCCCATGTTTATTTTATTTATCATCTAATTTCATTACAAAATTGTGCTTCCTTCAAACCGAATCTATTTCTAGTTGGTTTGATGTTCGCTTATTTTTTCCTATGCTTCTTGCTGTTTTTCCTACATACAACCGTTCATTTATGCTTCTCCCAGTAAACTCTTGGCACTTAACTTGGTATAAAACACATCTCCAATTGCAGTTGGCTTTTGAATCTACAATTTGTACTTTGTATACCTTGCATTCATATCGACTGAATTTACCTTCGCAGAAAGGATTCAATTTTGTCAGCATTTTCTTCAATAATTTTCCTGCTTCTTCAGCAACACAGATTTTCAGACCTGCTTCTTTGTACACTTTTGCTTTACGTCTTTGCTGTACGGGCTTTCTTGTGCATTTTTGCCAACTGCCCATTGGCTGTTGTCTCTAGGAACACGACCGTTTCATGATCTCCTCTTTTGTACCATTTACACTACTTTTCCAGCTTTCTCGTGCCTCTTTTTCTTCTTTGTTAAAATTTTCCTCTATTTGTTAAGCATTACCCAGCTCTGTCACGCTCTACTATATTTTCCAGTACTTTCTTATAAACTAGGACCATATCTTCATGTGAATACTTTGAAAACCGCACCTTGTAAATTGCGTATTGTATTTGCCTTTTTCAATCTTTTTTTCCACTACATTGTATTGTAGAATAGGTATTGAGATGTTCTAGTAAATTTTCATAAAAATGTTTTTTATTTCTCAGTATTTATTTTAATATTCATTAGGTACATTTGCAATTGTTTGTCTGATGAATGGTGATGTTATTGGAAAGTTTGTCAGCAATTACAGCCCTGGTGAGCCTAACAGCAGCAATATGAATTTTACAATGAATACCACCATGTTCGACGTCAATCAGGTGAATCTAGCCGAGTACAAAACCCGAGTTGCTGTAACATTATCTTTTGTTGCTGGCATAATACAGGTTCGCCAAATTGATGCTACCATTCTTTTGTAGTGCCACTTTTGCTGCATTAAATTCAGGATCATGTGTATCTAGAAAGTGTAAAAATTTAGGAAACTGTCATGGACGGCTTTGCCGGCGTATTTAAGGGACCGCTCAATGCAATGCCTCAGGGTTGAGTGGGCACAGATGCTTTTGTTGCGAACTGTTACGAAAATGTAAGGGATTGGAGGGTGACAGCGTGTTTCTATGACGCCGTAGAGCAAATTGTTTTGAAATTGGTGATGCCCTTGAAGAGGAGCAAATATGTCACGAAGAACGACATCTTCTGCCTAAAATTTAAGGAACCACACATTTTAGCCTAGAGCTCGGCTTCCAGGCTGCAAGTGAGCGCAAGGAGGCCCATTTCTATATTTTTGGATTTTCCTAGAGTTTTTTCTCATTGTTTTTGCATTTGTTAAGGGCAGTCTTGGCAGTTGAAATGCTACACAAAAAGTGGGGGAGGTGGTACTAGATTGTTGCAATGCATTACAAGAGGTGGTTGGAAAGTGGAAAATGGCAGAATGAACGTTGCGTAGTTTTTAATTGGCCCCTAAACTTACAATAAACTTCATAGAGGATATATTGTTATATTGAAGTTCCTAAATTATTGCTAATTACTCAAATCTTACTATAGGGTTAATGGAAACCCATTTAATTTATGAAGAACCTGCTAATTCACTGCTATTGTTATAAAGGTGTTTATATATGCAAATTTATATATTGTCATTTAGATTGGTCTTGGTATTGTCAGGCTTGGCTTCTTAACCAAGTATCTGTCAGATCCATTGATCAGTGGCTTTACAACTGGTGCAGCCTTTCACATTCTTAGCAGTCAATTTCGCCATTTTCTTGGAATGGAAGTGCCAAGTGGAACAAACAGCGGTTATTTCAGTCTTTTCAAAGTAAGTAATTTTAGTATTATTCCTCTCATGTCAAAGACAGGATTGGCTGTCCCTTAATTTTTCTGGAACAAGTTTTGCTTTAGTGAATATTTAACTTTCATTTAAGCTTGTTTTGCAGACAATTATATTTCATTTCTTTGCATAAATTGAAAAAGCGACAGCACTTGATCTCTTCTGAAATGACGAGAAGCTGTGCCGTTTTTCGCAGTCACCGTCAAGCCGAATGTATGACATCTATGAAAACTGCACTGGAATGATAAACCAATGCAAGGGATGAGAAAATGCGATACCATGATCATCACCCTGTGGAGTGGAACCATTCCTTCTTTCTCGTTTAGGAGAGCATGCTTGTGTGTCTCTTTGATTTCAGGGAGCTCTAGACCTTTTATTAAGTATCATAAAGCATCTTAGGAGCGTAGAATGAAGCTAAATACTTTAGGGATTTTTCAGCCTTTACATGAAGCCTGTAACAGGGAGAAAGAATACCTTGGGTTGTTACGGCATTGTTTTGATATGCAGGGCTATACTAGCTTATAAAAAGAGCTCTGCCAAGAACTGTTGCTGTAGAATCGGGATTATATAGCGTAGTAGCTAAATCACCCCTTACTTATTGCTCAAGAACACTTGAACTAAATAGTATGCTAACAGGCATTTGAATGCCTCGAGACGAAATTCAATTACATTTTATAGGGATACCAAAGTATTCACTGCTGGCTTCTACGTTTACTTATCCATCCATATTCAAGCGGTTGAACTACTTTTCATAGACTGCTCTCTCTTAGACTTCATCGCAATGAAATACAGTCTATTCGATCTTGAAATCGATCCAAATGCTAACCTCCAACCGTAAGAAAGGGTCTCTTCCTCAAAGTTTCTTGTCCTCTAGACACGCCCTAAGCAGAATCTTCTAAGCAAGTTGTTTTTTGACGGTGGTTTGAGGTGGTAATGAGCCATATTTTGTCTCGTATTTTGTACAGGTAGACGTGTTCAGCAAATTTAGCTTGCTTCTATCAATGAAAGACCAGTCCACTAAATGCACTAGATATATGACTATGTTGTTAGCCTAGAAAATCGTACTACATAATTTTACATTTATCTTGACATCATTAACTAGCAATATAAACATCCGAGGACCAAGAATAGGGCCTTGTGGTACCTCACAGGAGATATGTCACATTTAGAAGCATTGTCCGTCGTGCACAATAAATTACTTTCTACTAGACAAATAGGTATTGAAACGTGAAGTTTCTTTGTGTTACTATCATGAGTCGTTAGTTTGAGCAACAGTCGTTCATGATTTAAATTACCGAATGCGTTGTTTATGTCATCAAAAGCTGATTGTGTTGCATTGCAGTTAATTGCATCTGGTTGCATCCAACTTTTAATATGTAGCAGATGGGGAAGCATTTCACATCAATACAGTGCTCACTATTCATACCTTTACAGTGCTCACAAGAAAGTTATAGATCAATGCCCGTTTTGTTAGGAGGTAGTGATATGAATGTACTATGTTGACAGTTCATATTACCACATTGCTCACAAGAAAGATATCCAGCTCATTTCTCGGTTCATTAAAAGATGATGAAGAGAACATTCTATCTTGACGCTACATATTTAAATCTTTCTGCATATTCTCTTTGGTATAGTGCCATAATGTGAAAGAGATATCATGAAGATTTAATACACTTCTTTCCTATATTGTTTTCTGATTTCAAGGTTTTGTTTTGTAATTTTGTTTTTTAGCTTTACACATACTTTTTTACTCATCTCAAAGAAGTAAATGTCAGTGCACTTCTGACCGGAATCATTTGCTCAATGTTGCTCTTCCTCTTAAAATATGCGAATCAAAAATATAAATTCAAGTTCCCTATACCAGCTGAGTTAATCGTGGTAAGAGATAATTTGTTTCGTACTCTTCTTCTGGTTGTTGTGAATCAATTGATGATAAGGTGCATCCCATTCAATCTGTTTTTCTTCATATACAGCATGAACACAAGTGAATGGATTACTCTTCCACTTCCTTAAGCCTAGGGCTTGGAATATGTTTCCGAGGTGGCTTGGCTTTGACTCTAGCTTTTAATACTGGATGCCCTTCTTGACCTTTGTTTGCCTGAGCTGAATGTGCTACTGTTACACCACGACTACCCGTTTGCCACTCAGTCCATTATTTACTGAAGTGGTAGCTTAGAGCATACTTAGTTTATTGGAGATTTCCACCTTATTATTAGAGAATTCGATATCGTTTGGTTGAACCGGTACTAAGATACTTAGGCCCTTTTATACATTTGCACTTACGGGAATGCCTGTTAGAGAGAGAACTTATGTTTAGGTGTTGGGGTGTGAAGCTGGATGATTCACCACTATATGCTTTGGCTTTAATTGCTTAAATTTCCTGTTTTTGAGTTCTTATTGCATGCTGTTGGCTTCATTTTAGGTTGCACTTGGATGTACTGTTTCTTATACTATTGATTTTAACAAAAAATTCAACACACCTATCTTGAAGATGGTTCCAACAGGGTACGTTTTTGGATTATTTTCAAAAGCTATGCTTCATTTCCTTGGGAGAAATGGGATGTCTAGCAATTAGAGGTCTATAATCCACCTTAACTCCAGAAGGAAATTATTACCCAGAAAGTTAGAAATGAAGGATGTTATGAGTAACAATAGTAGTTGTGCTATTTAGCGATTTTATGCGATGTCAGTGCATTTCTGCATCAAGATTTCAGATATGAAAAAAATAGTAATCCTGACAGGGACGAAGCCGAGGGGAATTGTTGGAGTGGTGGACAACCCAAATTTGCCAACAAAAGTCTCCCTCGAACAAAATTTGCGGACAAAGAAGACTTACTCGCGTTCTCTCAATAATACAACATTGACTCGCACTATTGATGTACTGTATATTTGCTGACAAGCTATTTGTGAGGGGGTGCGGCACTCCCACAATCCTCCTATGGCTACAACTCTAACTCCTGATTGCAGAAGGTGCCATAAAGCATGATCATTTCATTATTGTTTCAATGAGAAATTTTGCAGCAGCTACAAGAGTTGGTAAGATTCTCAAACCAAGTAATTTTGCTTGAATACGCAAGAACCATCATATCATTGAAATGTCATAGTTTTGTATACGTATCACAATAGAAATTTATGAGTTTGGGTATCTTTTATTGTAGGTATTGTAACTATTTTGTTTCAGTATGCCTGCTTTGACAATGCCACAATTCTCACTCATAAAGGATCTCATCCCACAAGGTGTCGTAATTGCTATGGTTGCATTTGCCGTCAATGTTTCCTTGGCGAAGTCTTTTGCTAGGAAGAATGATTATGGAGTCGACTCAAATCAGGTTTGTTCCCATCTAAATATGAACGTAGAGCTAGCACTATGACATACGTTTAAAGTATGTAATATTTATTTAGTAATACATACATACGCTCGTATGTACATTTGCACACAATCAGAAATAGTGAATGTTTCGAGAGTAATCACTATAAAGAGGCTTTATCTCTCATTCAAGGAATTGATTGCTTATGGCCTAGCAAATACAGTATCTTCGTTTTTCTCCTGCTTTCCCTCCGCTGCTTCATTGTCAAGATCTGTGATTCAAGAAGCACTTGGGAGCACTCAGGTATAGCAACATTCATCTGAAAGCGTAGCCAATATAACTTTTGCATTAGCACTAGAGCCGTATATCTCAATATGCTAATACATCGGCAATTAAACTTTTTTGAGACTCTTTTGCGAACGAATTTCAAAGGTTTATCTTTACTACTTGCATATAATTTCTTCACTTTCTTATTCTAGTGTTGTTTTTATTTTTTTAATTGTAAGTCTTTGTCTTTTTCAATAAATGCTTTTACATATTACCTGTCTTTATGTGTTGCTGGTTGTATGTTATGTTTCATAGGTTTGTGGATTCATATCAGTCGCTCTCGTGCTCCTCGTTTTGCTATCAATCGCACCATTGTTTCAGCCGCTGCCAAATGTAAGGAGTTTTTGTTTTTCACTGACTTTGACAATATCTAGCAGTATGCACATGCTCTTTCTGTAAAAGAAGTCTCCAATGTTCTTCCCGTTCATGCTATCTATCATTCAACGATACAGTACACTACCGGTAAATAAAGCCTTCAAGGTGCCAAAGTGCATTCTATGCACTTAGGCCCGAAGATCTCCGACGTGGAGTTTGCTTTCCTGTCGAGGTGGCAGCGTGGATATGGCCTTAACTATACTTTACTACAGCACGAAAAAGCGGCAAAATTTTAGGACATACAGTATGTCTAAAAATGTTTCCGCTTTGTAATGCTGTAGTAAAGTTCTGCAGTACCAACAGACTATTTACTTAACCATACTTTTTGGCATACTGGCTTAATAAAATGCAAATCTTGGCGCACGACTTTTTTTGTTCTTTATATTTCAGGTATACGCCAACCTTTAACGTTAGCGTACATCTGAGAAGCTATTTGTGTACCCCCGGCGTGATCTTTACACAGAATGCACCCTGTTCAAGGGACCATGAAAGTAGTTCGAGTTATCGAGGGTTTGAGTTGTCGGAGGTATTTTTGCATGAAAGTTGTATTCAAGGCAAATGCAAAATCACTTCGACTTAGTGAAAGTTCGAGGAGTTTAGGGGTCATACATATATGACGTCGGCAAAGAGAGGAGTCTCGCTGAAGTTAAGACTTTTTTAGACTATGTAGAGAAGGAGGGTGATGGGTATATGAGAATTTAGACGTCCCTTGTCTAGTTTGTTTTCTGTTACATATAAGCCGTTAAATAGAATGCAAATGAAAGAGCAATACTTCAGTGGTCCTTCCATCATGAGAGCGTTCAAATATCACTTTATGATCATTTCTAAATGTTTAAAATGCTACAAAATAGTGCATTTTAGGAAAGTGAGGACAAGATAAATTTAAATTGCATTGAAAAGCATCTCCTGAAGTTGCTTTTTATGCTTTGCATCTACTAATGTGTATTCTTTATGAGAAATCAAATCTCAGTTGGTCGTTTTGATTATTTGTGTTGGGGTAATACACTTTTGAAGTCATAGGAGTGGGGATTCAATTGATGTAAAATTNTATGTCCGAGAAGAGAGAAGGGGAGTCAAAAATTGCGAATATTTTTAGACGTCATAAATGTATGACACTTTATTGTAGCTGTTTCTTGTGTGAAATGCGATGCGGTCTCAATTTACATACAATTCTGTGCGTACATGAATGATGCGGAATTTCTCTCTGGAGCTAAGCATATTTTCATCGAAATTGAATATTATTTGCTTGTCTTAGTGCTTGTTTATGTCATTTTCCAGGCGGTGTTGGCTGCTATTGTGCTTGTAGCGCTGAAAGGACTGTTTAAGCAGTTCATCGTCTTGAAGTATTTATGGAAAATATCAAAGATTGATGCAGTAAGTGATATATCTTGCTCCTCTTAGAATATTTGTGTTTAAGCTATAAAATGATGATGAGAAATTACAGTTAGCGTTTTGTAGCACTCGTTTTCAAGAAGACATAAGAAATTTACGAAGGCATATTTTGGCGTTCATTGCAAGATTTATAACTCAAAGTTTGGAGCATATTATTTTAGCACTGTCTAGGAAATCTGCGCCCCAGAAAAATGACGCGAGTTTGTCAAATTCTCGTAAATTTGATGTACCTTAATTTCATGAGACGTTAATGTAAGACACGTTGTTTCTCGACTTAGAGTAGGCTGTTCAGATGACATCATCAAGCGCCCCGAAACCTATCAAGTATTTACTCTCCAAAACTATCTTTTCAATAGCAAACTACAAGCTTTTACAAATAGCATCATTTCGCGATACTATGTTTCGGCATTAATTACGGTTTCATTTCGTGTGTCTTGTGCAATGTTTTAATGTAAGACTATGTGCATAATAGCAATTTTATCATGCTTGGTGGAAGTTCCTTCTTTTTGCGGCCAAGACTCGAAGTTTATCTGCGATAGTCGGAATGTGGCGGGCTTGTATATTTCTTTTGTACGGTCTCTTCAAAAGCTATGGCTTGTAATAAATGCATAATCTAGACCAAGTAAAGGTCAAGATAATTAACCTCCTAGAAGTCTGTTAAGTATCGAGATCATTGTGAAATCTGCCTTTGAAAAATTTAGATCGCAAAATTTTGCGTTTATTTTAAAGATTCAACTTTCTAGGGGCCCTAATTATCTTCAAAGAGGTTTCCTCTAACAAGATTCGATAGAAATGTCATTCATTTAGTTCCAAAAAGCCTGTACGAAGCGAATATATATAAGCCGAGCAACAGCGGTTCCTATACTGGGTAAGTCAATGTACGCAAAGCAAGGACGCGGCGGGTTTTCAAATCCCTTTAAAAGGTCAATAAATGCTAATTTCAGACCAATTAAAGCTTGCTGAAGATGATGAAACCTCCCTTATGTCAGCTAAATGTTGTGATCAGTAAGAGATTTGCCTTTGGAAGCTAGACACCGCGAAATTTTGTATTTGTTTCAAGGATTTCTATTTATTTGTTTATACTTCTCTGGACCTCATGAATCTTCAAAGAGGCTTGCACCAATGACATGGTGTAAATCATCTAAAGAAATTGATTCATATCAGCTTCTATGAATTGAAAATATAAAGCCAGGCTCCGAACTGAGTGAATCTTGCGCAGTGCATGACAATGACTTCACCACCTAGGCCTATAGAATTCGAGTTAAATGGCTCTGTTCCTGAACAATATGACTCCCAGCGTCATATTAGGCCAGACCAATATGACTCTCTTGAAAAATCTGTTTGGCCAGGGTCATACTGGTCTGGAAGGTGGAACGACTTCGAGGTTTTCAAAAAATTTTCTTCCAGCGGGTAAATATTGAACGTGCTCTTGAATGAAGAGAATGAGTAAAGCGATAGAATTTAAACAATGGTTGTTTTGAGCATGCATATAAAGAAAAAGTTAATTTGTGCCTCTATTTCTTCCATCATGTTTTTCTTTCTTATTTCTCGTTCTGATCTGTGGGCCCAACTGTAAGGAGTTTGCCTAACTATTAATGCGAAATATTAACTCATTAGAACAGTTGCGTTTATGTTTCATGACTAGAGCTATTAACATCCATTTAAAAATTATGGCCAATTGGTCCAGTCAGTGATTTATTACTCTTTTGGCCTTGCGGGCCAAAAGAATAATTGGCAGGAATATTAGAAACATTCCTGCCATGCATATCGACTTGCTTTTCTTGAAACCTTTATCGATCTTCTTACGCCAAGTTCAGATACACAAGCTCTTCGACGTAACTTGCGAACTTTAATTCTCAATAGCAAGTTTCTTCCATCTGTAGTCTTTTCGGTGGTATAAGCCCCTTGGTCGCTATTGGTAAATGAAAAATATGCAAATGAGACATGGTCTGAGGATCATTTTGGTCTAGCAGGGTTCATACTGGTCTGCCAATCATGTTGGAATCATATTTGTCAAAGGGAACATATTGGTCTGGAGCAGTTCCATTTAATCTTCGATCATACAATGTAAATAGTAGCTGTGTTTTTTCAGAAATTTGGGTAAAAGTTGAAAATTAAATTGTCTATAACTCTTACAGCTGAGATAAAAACATTTTGATGATCCCAAAAGGATGCTCTATCCTTTCAGTAGCAAATAATTGAATTAGGTTTTCAGATACAGACCACATGAACTCCCGAATAGTATTACATTTGCAGCATGATAGTGTTGCATGTGTACACTTTTTTTATAGGAAAAATTTTATAAGAACACGACCCTAAAATTTGGTTGAAAATGAAGAACAAATTAAGAACAAGGCTGAGCCTGAAGCCTTGTCGTAAAATGTATTTTTGGAAAACTATGCAGAAGCTTTCCACTAACAAAAAGATATGAAGCGTCCTTTCCTTGTTAACCTGAGGAGAATTGACAGCCTTAACACCTTTTTCTTTCATTTTCGCAAATTAGTTGCTCCTAGCGAAACTATATACTGTGCTAACATTGTCTATTTATGTTTGTTTATAGACTTTATTCAACAACAATAAGAATAAGAATATCTTTAATCAATAAGAAATATTAATATGCAAGAGAGATCATCTTGGTTGTAACACGTAGCTTTCAATCAATGAAAACATTCAATGTTGTCTTGTATATTGTCTTTCTATGTATTGCTAAATGGCCTACACGCTACTAATTTAAGAACAAATTAAGAACGATTCAGCCTCAAAATTTGGGAAAAATTAGGAAGAGCCAACATGAGCCTCAATTTTACTGGTTCTTATAAAAAAGAGTGTATTGTATTTACTATGTTGTATGGTATTGCAAAGTATTGAATGAAAATTTTACCCTTTTTTATGGTGCTGAATTGCTTGTGTTTGACAGGAGAGTATGCAAACCATCACGAGGCCAGCTTGGGGAATATATGAAAAGGCGTTTAGATCTATATTAACCACTACATGTGCATCGTTTTGCCAGTTTTGCAGTGAAATAATTAGCCCTCAAATTTAGAAAAGTTTCATTTCTTTTTCGCTCGCAGTTTATTTGGTTCGCAAGTTTTCTTGCTGTTTTCTGCTTGGGAGTGGACACTGGTTTAGCAGTAGGTTTTATTGTAAACATGTTAACCGTCTTTGCAAGGACATCGAAGTAAGTCTTTGTGTATATACTTTGAAATTTTTAACCTATACCATTTCACTAGTAAGCTGTCTTATCATCAAGTCTAACAAATTTAAGCAATTGAAAAAAATTTATGGAGAAAACGAAAAGTTGCGTTGAACACAAAAGCAGTCGCAATGGATGGTCATTTCACCAATCTAAGAAATTTTGGTTCTCAAGCTCGGACTGAATACATATGTGATACAGATTTGTATTTAGGTCAGTTCAACTAACACTCAGTGAATGGCACAGGAATCTTATCAAGAAGAGCCAAAATCAGCTTGAATGTCTTAATTGAATTATGATATTATGATGCTAGAACTCTTTGGCTTCAAAGGTCTAATAAAGTGCCATTAGTATTTCATAATACAAAAGTAAGGAAGTTTGAGATAATTCGAAGAAATAAAACTATACTGTTTGCTTTTCACAACATGTTTCGGATGCCTTATCCATCATCACTTACTAAAAAAATGGTTTTTATCTTCCTTTCCCTGGAAGACTTTTGAATGCGTTCTGCATTTAATCGATATGTCTTTTGCTTAGGCCTTCCATGAATGTTCTTGGCTCTGCAAGTGGAACAGGTATTTACAAGAGGATAGACAAATATCAGGTAGGCCTTTGTAGCATATCCAGGCACACGGAGCAGTGGTGGAGATTTTCCCATATTTTTTTGGCGGGGGGAGTGAAAACCTCGTGAAAGCTAAGGCGCATATCATGTAAAACTTACTCTGGAAAACCCTAACCAACGCCGTGCTGAGAGGAGACAAAGTAGTTGGAAGGCTGTAGCTAATAAAGAATGCATAAAGAGTAACAGGAAACTGGGGGTCTGAAAACATTTTTAGGC
>OLMO02000001.1:15494059-15540967 GCA_900291935.2 Cassiopea xamachana | reverse complement strand
CCACGCCCTTTAGAATGTCTGAAAACGCCCTTCTGCAATGTAGGATGTAAATAGTTTCCTCCTTGATCTCTATGCTGAGAAAGGAAAGCTGATCCCATAGCCTGTTTTTATTGTATGCCATTACGCCATTGGAATAATGGCCCTGCATATATGCTGTCCAATGCCTGTACGCCACAGCTAAAAAAGCAATTTCACGCCAGTTCGCGCACTTGCACGTTGTTCTTTATTGCTTCTTGTGAGCTACTACTCATGAATCGTGTATCACATTTGGCAAGTTTAAATTTATTGGGGGCGGCCGCCCCCCTCATCCCAACGGTCGCCCGCCACTGGCACCGACAGAGAGGTAGCTTTGAAGGCTAAGACCAAGCGTTTTTAGATACTGTTCCAAAGTTTTAGACTCAAATACTGTATGGTAGTTTTGGTTGCTTTTGCTATCTATTCAACGTTCGGAAGCTCCTAGGGAGTATCAGAAGTCTCATGCTTCTCAAATTTGTTATGCTTCTGGGCTTTAGCTCTTCTGTCTTTACACCCATTGCGCCAATGAGCTAGCATTGAATTATTGTAACTGTATATCGTAAATCATCAAGAGGGAATTGCCTCAATGAGCACAAAGTGATCCCTTTTTTAAGTCGTATTACCTTCTCTTCAAGGGATTTTCAGCTCTAGAATTTTTATATATTATAGAATGCCAAAGAGGAGAGAAAAATGATACAACCTTATGCTGGCTTTTCCTACTTTTAGTACTTTCATATACACAGCAGTCAAAGAGTGGAGCTATTATACACTGATACCCATCTTTAAAAGCAAGGGGGGATGCCCAATGCTGCAGTAACTATCGAGGTATAAAATTAATGAGTCATTCAGTGAAGATTTGGGAAAGGGTAATTGATGGAAGAATTAGGCAGGAAGTGCAGATCAGCCAAAAGCAATATGGCTTTATGCCGGGGAAAGTACAACGAATGCAATATTTGCACTGAGAATGATGATAGAAAAGTACAGAGATGGGAAACAAGGACTTCATTGTGTGTTTATTGACCTGGAGAAGGCCTATGCCAGTGTGCCAAGACAAGAGCTGTGACATTGTATGAGAAAGGCAGGAGTGACTGAAAAATATATAAGAGTTGTTCAAAACATGTATACAGGATGCGAGACAGTCGTGAGATGTCCGGCTGGGTTGACCGAACCTTTCAATGTCAAGGTAGGTCTGCTCCAAAGGTCAGCGCTGAGCCCATTGTTGTGTGCTGTAGTCATGGATCAGCTTACAGGAGAGGTGAGGAATGAAGCACCTTGGTCAATGATGTTTGCGGATGACATTTTGCTAGTGAGCGAAAGTAGAAAAGAAATCGAACAGGATTTGGAGAGGTGGAGGAATTCTTTGGAGAGAAGAGGAATGAAAGTGAGCAGGACTAAGACAGAATATTTATGTGCAAATGAACAAGAGATGAGATTTCCAACAGTAGCAATGGGAGGAGCAGAAGTACCCAAGGTAGAGGAATTTAAATATCTTGGCTCTACAGTGCAAGCAGATGGAGGGTGCACAAGGGAGATAAGGAAACGAGTGAAAGCAGGATGGAACGCATGGAGGAAAATGTCGGTACTGTTATGTGACAGAAGAGTATCAGCAAGAGTGAAGGGAAAAATTCATCAGACTGCAGTTCGACCTAGCATGATGTATAGCTTAGAGACAGTGGGGGTAACAAAAAGTCAGGAGGCAGAGCTGGATATGGCAGAGATGAAAATGCTCAGATTTGTCCTGGGAGTAACAAGAAAGGACAAAATTAAAAATGAATATATTCGTGGAACAGTGAAGGTGGGGCAGATCAGTAAAAAAGTGAGAGAATCAAGATTGCGATGTGAATGTGAATGTGAAGAGAGAATGCTTATGTTGGAAGAAGGATGCTGGAAATAGAATTACCAGGGAAAAGGAAAGTGGGAAGACCAAAGAGAAGATTCATGGATGCAGTTAAAGAGGGAATGAAGGATGTTGGAGTTAATGAAGGAGATGTACATGACAGAAGAAATTGGTGAAGGAAATTCCACTGTGGGAACCCCTAGTAGAATAGGGAGCAGCCGAAAGAAGAAAAAGAAAATATACACAGCAGTGAAAAATTCGTGATTGTAATAAATGCAGGAAATGGGTATGGTCAAAGGCGTGGCCCCTATTTCTCCTACAATACAGCCCCCCTTGTTGTATTTTAGGCCGGTACCCATGGGTTTGGATATAACCAAACTAAGTTATGGAAGCACCGCATTTATAGAGATGGAACAATACACCTAGTATTATATTTTAATTTAGAACGCTGACTGGGAGAGAATAAAAGAGACATCTCGAATACTGAGCAAAGCTTGTGAGTTTGTGCTATGTAAGGAAATAAATTGCAAGAGAAACATAAAGGCTGTGAAATCTGCAGAAGTTAGAACTATCAGATCTTTCAGAGAAAAGTTGAACGAAGATGCTCGATCAATTAGCAGTAATCTAGCTACTTATTCATGTTAGACTTGCAGTCATACGTGACTTTATACAGAGCGGCCTACAGTTTTCATTAAACATGCAGCTATCAAAATAATTTCATTAATCAATTAGCCATGTTAAAAAAATTTGATGTTCGTGTTGCAGCACTCTCCAGGGGGTAGTAGCAACTGTGAGAATTCCTAGAATGTGATCTTTTGATTTGGTTCTTCTCTTTCAAGGTAAAAGAAACCCCCGGACTAAAGATCTTGCAGTTCAATGCACCACTGTATTATGCCAATGTCGAACACTTCATGAATATGTTTTTAGAACATGCAAAAGTGAATGACAGTACGACGGGGGGTGCTAGTATCATTCAGAATTTTAGTGTAAATGGAGTTGAGAACTATGCGGTACTTAGTGATAGCTTTGGCCAATATGATGAGGTAAGACTCCTTGTAAAACTCTTACTTAATTCTCTTGAGTTCAACTGCTGTTCTGTTTTTTAAGTGATTTTTGAACCGATACTTGGTTGACTTCCCAAATCTTGGCCCAGAAGACATTTTAGGCACGATACCCAAACTTCTGTTCGTCAATCTTGCATCAAATCGTATCGAAATACTCTGTTTAATTTTTTAGGCTTATAAGGAAGAAGACTGCTTGATATCTTCACTGTCCAGTGCCATTGTCCATGGATCGAACCGCTTGCAGACACAGTTATCAGCATTTTCAATCTCAGATAACATTGACCTTATCAGCTGTTTAAATGAAGAACCGCTACACAGCGTTATATTGGATTGCTCGTTAATCAGTTTCATTGATTCAATGGGGGTATCTACTCTTGGAAGCGTGAGTAGATGAAACTTTTACTTTTGTTGTGCATTTTGTTAACTTTAATGAAGAAAATTTGTTTCTGTAGCTTTGTGTTTCCAAGCGCCCTCCATTAGGAATTGTATCAGTTATTGCCTTCGATACGTTGTAATTTGTTGTTTATCCTTCGATAATTCTACTCTTTATTGAATTATCACAATTTACTCATGAGGCATTCAAGTTCTGGCTCAAAGCGCCATATTTTGTCTTGTAAATGCTGAAGTGTTTAGAAAATTATGTAGCGTTCACTCGACGGACTGCATTCAATTGTGGGTACATTTGTTGTCAAGCTGGAATTTCTAGGTGTTTTTAAAAGCATGCTAACGCCAAAGTAGATTTTACAGAATTGTACAGAAAAGCTCTTGTACACAATCTTTGCAAAACCATTCATAATATAGTATATGTTTGGAATATCTTCTATCTTGAGAGCTAACTGGAAATAGCTTTTAGTGGTATGAACCAAACTTTCTGAGGATTGCTGAAAATCATATGGCGGTTTAGCAAAAATGTCAGCATGTCAAGCGCAGCTGAAGTAGGCAAGTTTTGATGTAGGTACCCATTCTCAATTTTTAATGTAGGTGTCGTCTTGTTTCTAGCAGTTGTTAGCTCAATTACAAAATTATTTGCATGCATTCAATTTTTTTCAGATTGTTGATGAGTACAAAAAGGATGAGGTTGAAGTTTATCTTGCTTGTTGTTCAGGTATTCTTTATTGGACGTATGAAATACATTCTTTTAAGTTAAATATTATGTGAAAAGGTCAATATTTTATTAAAGTACAGTATATTTGAAGCAGCCAGTGACCTGAGAACTATGAATACTCACTTATCCTTCATCGCTAAATGAGCAATCTCCTAGAGCTATTTAGCTATGAATATCCAAGGTGAGATAGATTTCCTTTTGGAAGTTCTTGTGCTAGCAACGCTCTCGAAATACGTATACCCTATGGGGTGTTCCTTCAATGGCATATGAGAGCATCATTCTACCAAAAAAGCATTCTGTCGGCAAATCATGAGGTTTGCTCCGTCTGCTGGCAAATTTTTCCCACTTGTTTTATTCTAGAAATTCCAGAAGAAAATTTCGGTACTGTAACGTAACGGAAAGATGAGAACCACGCCCATTCATGGCACAATGTAGGCCCTACACCCACCACACCCAAAATTCTGTATTGATAAGGTTGTTTCAAGAACTACCGAAATGATGTTAGTAGAAAGCGTATTTGGACATTACGGAAACCTTTTTGGACTCTTTTACTTTCGTGCTGGATCCGTTTCATTTTGCCACAAGGAACCAGTCATTATTAATGCTGGGTAGGGGGGCGAAAGGTATTTTCATCGGTATCAAAGCTTTTTAATGGCCCGCAACCTCCCCTCTGATAATTTTAATGACCCCTCTATTCTGTAGTTGTAATTTGTGTACTATGTTCCTGTGTAACTACTCACAGTTCAGCAGCATTTCATGTTACCCATCTAGAACTATCTACATTCAGCTCTACATAATCGGTGATAATGATGATAGTGATAGATATAACTTATATCTTGTATACAATTGAAGAATATTGCAGACAATGTAAAAAGCGGTTTGACTAATTTGATGTATTTTGAAGAAACTATCAGGTTATTTTTAATGGCCCCCTTGTTGTGACTTTATTTTTGGTGACATCCCATGGAAGCCAAAAAGACTTTTGACGACCCCTTTAAATATCTTCCGGTCCCCTGATGACTGGTCCCTAATCAATTTTATATTTTGGAAAAACAATTTATCTGCCGACTTCAATGATCAAAAGAAATATATCCATTTGCATTTGTTTTCCCTTTCAGAAAATGTAATATCAATGCTTGCTTCTGGTGGATTTTTTGCAATACATGGAAAAGAGCGCCTGTTTGTCACGGTCCATGATGCACTGCTTCATTGCATTTCGTCGAAAACTTTGGTGAGCTTTGTCTGTTTCCCAACTTTTTTCTTGCTGTTCGCCCTAGGACACAATACAATGGAAACGATTCCCCCCTCATCAAATTAAATTGACACTGCTTGTACAGTGCATTAGACAGCTGAACCGGATTTAGGGACAAACATGTACGCGTATTTAAGAAGCAGAGAACTCTTGCATGTCCACAACTATGTGTCAATAGATGACACACTGTGTGTGAAAATAGTCTGTTGATAGTTAATGGTGCTGAAAATAAGGTCTAGGAAAAGGAAAATTTTTTGAGCCAACGCCTTCTATAATGGCGGAAAGCGTCATTTTGCAGAATAGAATGTACTTGTTTTCATCATTGATCTTCATCCTAAGATGGAGAAGCAGAACCTTCAGCTTGGCTTTAGCAAACTTTGAAGATATAGAACAAAAAAAGAATCTGCTACGCTGACTCCTCCTTTTGCTGTTCCATTCATGTACCCAAGGCTACATGAAAAGCAACCTCACGCCAGTATACCAAGGAAAAGACGTACGCTGTCCTCCAACAGAGTCATCAGCTATACATCATCTTATCAGTGGCCATACAAATAAAAAATTGAAGCGCTATTATGCCTCGGCATAATGGACAAATGTCAGTTTTTTGAATTGAACGGAATGCGTAGTGAAATTTCCCGCCAAAATTGTTGTTTAACGCGAAGATTCAAGTTTGAAGAAGTAACACATTCTACACTGGGAAAAATGGCGGGGAGGTACCTGGACGAGTGGGTTGGGAATATTATTTCCTTCTTTACTAGGTCTGCCAAATTGTTACTGTATGCTCGTCATCGAGCCTGAGATAGCTGACCAGGAAGATCAGCAAGAAGCTGTTGAAAGTCAACTTCGAACAACATCGTGTTGCATGGCTTAGGCTAGTCCTGTTCAAATTTGGCGCGAAATGATACTGCGCATTCCGTTTGTGCTTAGACCATATATATTTGCAAGAAAAGTTCTGACCTTATATATCTGCAGGCACAGAGTAGACCTTATATACAAAGTTTAGACCATATATATTTGCAGGTGTACTTTATATATTAGACTTTAGACCTTCTATATCAAATAATGGCAGTATGTTTATTACTTGTGAGTAATACCTAACTGTTAGGTTGTGTACAATAGTTGATAGATACATACATACATACATACATACATACATACATACATACATGCATACATACATACATACATGCATGCATAGATAGGTAGATACATAGATAGGTTCCCGAAGTATACATTAATTTTTGCTACAGTTGCAATTTAGAACTGGGCACTGAGTTAGGCCGTTAAGTAGTGTCGTGACCATGTGTTTATAAGATAGCCATGAATCAAGAGTGAAATAACGTGAGTTTTAACAAACATAGTGCGGGTGTATAGAGACAGATTACAAATTCGGTACATATTTGCAATTACATGATACAATTAAAAAAACAGACTTTTGTCCATTATAGCGAGGCAAACGCTAGCGTCTGACTCTTAGACTAATTTCCAAACTGAAATTCCTACAGTATCTCGTACCAAATCCGAAAAAGGTTAACCAACGGTGAACAAAATCACAATCTTTGTACGCCATATATGAGGCCTGATACTCCTAGATTCTATACTAGGAGGAAGTCAATTCTGAAATAATTACACATCACAGTTTAGAGTACTGCTATATACAACCTTGGAAAATTATTGGGGGGAAGGGACAATGCCCCTTTCTCCAGTGCTCGCGAGCCTATGCATGTATGGATTAGCTGTTATCAACAGAAGAGTTACCCCAAGTTGGGAAACACTGCAATAAGCTTTAGAAGGGAAATATTAGTACTAAGAGCATGTAATGTCCTAGGCTTTATAGCCGATTAAAGTATTGACGCCCCAAATAGCCGATGGCAGTTCCAGACGTTAGGAAATGGAAGTGCAGAAGAATGGAGAGGGGATATGGCGTTATATCCCCGCCAAAATTCAAGTTTTACTTTGCTACATGCTTATCGCAAAATGCAACCTTAGTTTTGTTCTTCGATATTCTTCTTTCACATTTCTGAATTAAAATCCTACAATTCCATATGCATGCTTGATAATGGACCAATTGATTTTGACGATGCGATATTGAAGTTTTTCTATTGGTAAATTGATATCCAAGTTTAGTAATGCGACATTCAAGTTTGATCATTTTATACAAGTTTAAACATTCGACTTGAATGATGTAAGGTCTTTTATTCTGTGGTCCTGTAGGGGTTCCATGACAGGCTCCAAAAACTACATTAGAAGCCCACACAAAAGAACCTGTTTTTATAAGAACTTTGAAGCTGAAATTTCTTGAAAGAGACTTGAATTATGGCGGGGATATAACACCATAGGGGGAAGCAGGAGCTTTGGGAAACAGTCTTTGTTGGATGGGTTAGAAACTGACAACTTAGGAACAAGTCATTATTTACCTAGATAGGAGGACTGGGAGAAAAAAGGGGGTCACGGTATTTTTGATTAGCGAAGAGGGGGTCATAGTATTTTAGGTACAAGAAGGGAGGCCTGTTAAAAAGGATAATTTTTTAAATTATTGAAGTAAGTGTTGTATTGTAAGCCGAGAAGTGGGGCATTTTTTCATTAGGAACGACGTTATAAAGAACCTACATGTAGACAGCCAGAATATTTAAGGAACTACTAATGAAAAAACTTAAGGAACTTTGCAATTTGAAAAGTGCTTATAACTGCAAACAACTCACGTATTTACATTCATATAGCCTTTTATCATACCTTATTTGTGCTTTTAGTCTTGAGTTCTAGCCAAAATAAAAGTAAAATTTGGAATTTTGATGTTTCGATATGTTTGTACCGCTTTTATGGCACTATATGTGCAGTGAAAATGAAGGAGCTATTAAGGAATTTTAGTACTAGAATTTGATAAAGAGAGGTCCAAAAATATGGAACTTTTAGAATTAGGCCTTGAGCTAGGTTCCTTATAAAAAGAGCCTGTAAAGGAAGTGACAATACATTGTTGACACTGAAAACCAAAGACTATTCAAGAGTTGTGACACAGTAAAAGGAGTGCAGCCATAGGGGGACAAAGGGGCTTCGCACCCCTCAACATTTAGCTTGTCAACAAATTTGCAGTATACCAATAGCACCAATTGATGCATGGTGTCTACTCTGGCTGGAAATGTTAGAAAAGCTGGAAAACAAGTCTTTTTTCAGAATTTGGCTGGACAAGCTTGAAAACTTCAAGTTTTTCTCCTGCTTTGCCTGGAAAAGCTGGAATTTTATTTTTTGGTCTAAAAATAATTATTAGCGCCCCCGGCTCCTAAAATCCCTGAGTGGTTTATACGTAATAGAATGGAAAGTATGACTTCATTAACATAACATGGATTGGCAGCAATTGGGTCGAATCATTCTATCTATGAATAATTCACAATGTCTAATGACTATCTACATTTTAGCAAATATTTCTTAATTTCCTTGAAGAATAAGTCTGACAGCTTTACTGTATTTGTCCTGAATATTGATGTGCAATTTGATCATCTGGTGACATGCACCATAGGATGTTCATACTGGACAAAACAACTATGCTGCCATGGTTACAGATAGTAGCCTATCACTTGAAGTGAGATAGCTTGTCTTTTGAGATATGAAACTTGTTTTTGAGTTTTGTGAAGCGGCGTCTGTCACTCTTGATCTGTGGATGACAAACACTAACCGACTTGGACTTCCAGCATCAACTTCCAGATGAATGTCCAGCTGAAAAAATGAGCAGCAAGTGAATTCTTCTTCGTTCCGACAGAGATAGGAGACTCAGGAGTGAAGTTGTCTTTAAATTGCCAGGAAACCTTCGATAGAATGTTGTTCAATGAATCAGAGGTACTTTGCTAAGAACTTCTCCAGATACTACTAACGTCAATTGTGTCTTCCTCAGATATCAACAACCATTATCTACTGAGGACTTCCTCAGATACGAAGAATGTTTCACTTGCTGAGGACTTCCTCAGATACGAATAACTTTTACTTGCTGAGGACTTCCTCAGATACGAAGAATGTTTCACTTGCTGAGGACTTCCTCAGATACGAAGAATGTTTCACTTGCTGAGGACTTCCTCAGATACGAATAACTTTTACTTGCTGAGGAAGTCCTCAGAAATGAATGAATTTTTACTTCCTGAGGACTAGCCTTACTTAGGACACTCTCATACACAAAAACTTTCTTCTAAAGTAACTTATTCGGATACAATTTAAACTTACGTTGCTGTGGACTTCCTAAGATATGAATAATTTTTACTTGCTGAGGACTTCCTCAGATACCAGCAATTTTTTACTTGCTGATGACTACCTCAGATATGCATAACCTTTTAATCTGCTGAGAGCTTACTCAGATGCAAATACCTTTATCTTTATTTAAGACACACACAAATGCAATGAATTTCTCTTAACTGATTACTTGCTCAGATACTATTCAAACTTAAGCTAATGAGGACTTCCTCATGTGCAGATAAATGTACCCTTACTTGGGACATATTTACATACAATAACTTTCTCCTTAAACAACTTACTCAGAGAACATTCAAACTTAAGCTGCTGGACACTTCCTCAGATACATATAACTCTTTATCTTTCTAAGAACTTACTTACATACAAGGTTTTGTCTTACTTATAATGTACTCATGAGAAATAAGTTTCATTGTTCTAAGAGTTTCCTTAGATATCTACAAGTTTTACTTTTTTGAGTTAAGCTGTAATTGAATATGAACAACCCTTGTGTCAAGGGAAATAAACTAGTCGTGGAACTCTTCCTATATCAGTGTGTAAAGGAGAGAGAAATGATGCAGCCCTGCCGCAAATACGGTATGTGATTGCTACTGAATAGATATCAGCTCTGGAAACAATCTTATAACCTATTTGCTGCCTAATGATACGACCAATAATAGGAAGAATAAACCATAAGTTAGAGAAGAAAGGAGCCACAGAAAGATCTAGGGGATGGTAGGGAGGACTAAAGTGGTTAAATAATGGCACTACTTCTGTTGATAGTCCGTGTAAGGCATGCTATGGTTTGCGTTCTGCTCTAACACATGAAGTACTAATCGTATGATCTCCTTTGAGGACTGGGACTAGGGGTATACTGGACATGCGTCACCTTGTCGCTAAAGTACATTTTCGCTGTAAATGCACCAATAGCACTATTGGATGAAAGCGATCTTTTTGAGAAACAGGACTAAAGAAGAAAAGGTTATTCAATATCATGTGGGACAGGCCTTTTCACCAAGTTGACCCAGGATTGGAAGTTTTCCTTATGTTTTGCAAGGGTGGTTGGTAGATCCTTACCCTCCGGGGGTGGCTTGCAGGAAAACATTGAATTTATATAGGAGATTCTAATTTATTTAAAATAATAAGGTCATTCAATACTTCGTGACAATGGTCTGACCGCAATGGCTGGAATTTCATATCAAAATTCATGGTATGGCTGGAAAACAATGTGTTTTCAGCCCAAAAGGCTTCAAAAGATCTCGTTTTTCTCAAACTTTGGCTGGAATTTCAACTTTAACTCAGTGGATACCCTATGATGTTGTACTGATATAAAAAGTGAGAGGTCTCCTATTTCAGCAAACTTGGTTCAAGGAAAGTCTTGTTTTTTGGCAAATTGGGGTCGTCCACCTCTCCAATAACTTCTTTTAGCTTTGCCTTTGCATAATAAAGTCAGACCACCTATTACCATGAACTATATAGCATCAATGATGTTATCCATATATTTCCTGTCACTAAGTGAAATTATCAGCAAAAATTAATTGTTACAAATGTTGAAGATGGAAACCGCAGTTTCTGTATAACTTTTAATATGAGGACGATGACAAACAGAGTCCATATGATATTACTATTTTTCAGTCGACATAACCAGGTAATATAAGACTATTACAAAAGACTATTCCAAGACTATTCCATATTATTCTATGACTATTCCATAAGACTATTTCAAAGTTACCAAAAGACTATTCCCAACACCCAACACTATTCCGGTATTGTTATGATGAGACGTTTCGACTAGACTTGAGCCATCATCAATAAATATATAGGGAAGAGGAGGGCAATAAATACTCTATTTAGGATCTATAGTCACGTGAGAGAATACATAGATATGACGTGGAAGGGGAGCACCGGAGTAAGAGCAAGACGTGATAGTGATTACGATGAGGGAGCTGACTCTGTAGAGCTACTCTCACCACTCAGAAATAGTCGAATAACTAGACCACATGCAAGATATGCTGATTTCGCGCTTTAATAGGTAATTCTTATAGGTGCCTTCTTTGGGGGGAGGGGCACCTTTTAAAAGTTAGATGCAGAAATGGGGGTTACCTGTAACTCTATTGAAGTAAGGGGGAGCTTTCACAAAAATTTCACTTTTAACTGTCGAATTACCCAACCCACCTCTAGGTAAATAATGACTTTTCCCTTACCTGCTCTACTATAAAACCTTAATTACAAACATCTAATACAGAAATTGAAAGATTTTAATTCAAAGGCAGAAGTTAAAACTTAGTCCAGAAGTATAACTATGAAAGAATTGCAAAAAATGATATTGTAAATGAATGTTCCAAGAAAGCAGCATTGCAAAAATGAGGTGCAAAAGTAATGTTTCAGTGGCTAACTTCTCAGCAGGATAATAGCAGGCAGGGACCACACCAAAAGTGGAGCGGATACGTAAGAGTAAGGTGCAAAATGGGGTATAAGAACGATTGTTTAGAGTTCCTTTACAGCCTTCTCTTTTGAACTTAATTCTTAAAGTTCATAAATAAAACCAATGAGTAAGTTAAAGTGAAAGCCTCAAGTACTATTAATATTGTCCTCCTAAGGTATGGAGTTTATATCAATTTTTTACATTTCATTACATTTAGAGAGATCAGCTGTATAAGGGAAATGCTCAAGGCACGGAAGATGACAAACTTCAGAATGATAGTTGTGAGATTACAGTTTCAAATGATTCAGCAGTTTCAGAGGATTTGGGAGTTTCAGACGGTTCTACAGCTTCAATTGGTTAAAATCCTTAGGTTACACAACTACAATGCTTGAAAATTAGAGTTTAACTTTATTTACAATTTGTTACAGTTCATACGCAGACAATCTGCTGATATAATAGTCGTAATAATTATTATACGTTTAGGAAATATTCATAAATAGCCTTGATAATGAATTATTCAGGACTCTAATGTATAGTATACATGAGAGTTTTTCTAATAATTTTCAAAAGAAAAGGGAGAGAAGGAGAAAGAGGTAAAGTGCGGATACATAGAAGCAAGCACGTACCTGAAGGAATGTACTGAAAGGTAAAACCTGCATGTTTAATCACTGTGGAGGGGAAAAACCTTATTTTGGTATGCAAATATCTAGGCTAATATATCTGTTGGGGGAAAAACAATGCAACATTTGTCATTTAGGGGCATTGTCCCCGTTCCCCTGCAGATACGTGTCTACTTAGAAATAAGACAGGGAAAAAATCAGCAGTTGCCTTTGAATTGTCTCCTATAATTTTCCTTAATCTTTATGAATATCAATTTTAATATAGTAACTTGCTGATTTACAGCATTATGCATTATGTCACTTTGTCCATAGTAATTGAATTATTATATTGTTATGTATTTTGATAAAATTGTAAATTTATTTGTGCAAGAAATTATAGAAATTATCTCAGAACTAAAATAGATTGAATTGCTGTTTTACTCTAAAAGCCATAATAAACGAGGGGATGTTAACTAATTTTAGCTGACTTGAAGACTCCTGCTTCTTATTTTGAACCCCCCTCCAACCGTTTATTAATTCTAGTCAATTGTGAAGTTGTGAATGCAGCTACTGGTTTCAAACTCAGTTAATCCTCATGCTTATGCTTCACTGTTTTTTTTACAACGTTAGCGCTCCGTACGCAGACTTTGAAATGAGCAACTGTTAGGTACTTGATTGATCAAGTTTCTGAATTCATTAAGGCGCCCGATCAAACTCCTTCACTGTTTCAGTAGTGGCACGCTGGCTGGGGGGTGGGGCATGTACCCTCTTGAGAACACTTTTTAAGGGGCGAAAAAGCGATAATTTAACATATCTACTCTTTGAAATCAAAATGGACTCCATTGACGCATTGCTTATACTTTTTTAGCAAAAGTAAATATGGGAAGTTATGCGTGTGTTTTGGCGCCACGACAAGAAATTCGTTCTACGAATTTTGTCTACGATGTGACTCCATACATAAGAACTTACGCTGTGGAGAGAGGGATAGAATATTTAATTGTTGTTTTATAGAAATTCAAGGAAGATTCAGGCAAAATCTTTCTCTGACATATATATCTTTAATATGAACAATTGATCCATTGATCGACTCGAGGCAGTAGGATTTACGAGGTGAGTGTGGAGGAGCTCCCGCTCGATTGAGCGCCTCTCATTTCAAGATTTTTCGTAAGGAGAGACTTCTAGACACATTTTCTTATATGTCTGCATGTTCACCCCCTTAGTTTGAACCCCCCGATTATAAATTTCGAAGTCTTGTTTGACTTCCCTGTTTATTATGGGTTTTAGAGTACGTAAAATTACCTGTAATTTTTGTCGACACATGTTATTGTGAATTAAATGTGATGCACTAAAACTATAAATTGTTATTAAGACAGTGAGTTCCTATTGAGGTGAAATTTTATCAATTTACGTCAGATTCCCTTGTATCGATTTTACTATAGAAATTCGATACTAAATTCCCAAAATTTATTTTAGAACCAACGATCAATAGAATATACTGTTGCTCCTGATGACAATAGCTGCACCCCCCAATCCCTTCCAATTCCCATCGCTTCCTCCAAGCCTCGACATTGTAGCATTCCAGTTTTGCTGGACTTTCAAATTAAGCTAGATATCTCAAGATTCTATTTTGCTTTAGAAGAATATTACTGAGAAATCCAATGGAACCAACACCTGAAATCGATGTCAAATGCCCTGTTGTATGAATCTTTGATCAGGGTTCTTGCAGGTTTTTGATAAGAACTTTTAATTGAACGAAGCCTTGAATCTTGAATACAAAGGAAGCTCAAATCCAAAAAGTGAGATATTTCCTTGTATGATTTTCTTTAAGCTATTTCTGAGCATTTCTTTTTGCTGTGAACGATGTAAGCAGTAAACATTCACAAATTTCAAGAAGTTTGATCAATTTTCAAGGGAAAATTCTCATTTTCAAGGAGTTTCAAGTACCCTTGAAAAGACATTTCAAATTTCAGTATTTTTCAAAAGTTCAATGACCTGCACGAGTTCTGTGCGATCCTTACCATGGGATTTAGATGCAGTTTATTTCCATATTTATATTATTCGGTATCAGACATTTGATTCCATAAATGATGTATATTAATTACAGAGGTTTAGAATCTTTTTGCAATTATTGATTTATTTATGCCTTCCATTACACATCTATTCTCTCTATTATCTGTGCAGGTATCTTCCAGTTTTTTCCATAAGCCCTAAGAATGTGGTGCAAACACAGCTTCAAGTACAACTCTGTTTCTCTAGAGCAGCAAGCATTTAGTCTGAGAAACTGTAGTTTCCTTCTTCAACGCCAGTGCTAGGCTCTGTAACATGGTCCTATTTTAGACTGGTCTTGGAAATCTGGAGTGTTATCTTGGAAATTTGCAAATGTGGTCAACTTTCTTGCTTTCACATGCTTTGTATTTTACAGAAGTCTTTTGTGCCTTGGTCTGTATATGCTCTGTGTAAACTTTCGAGAAACGTACACCATGTTTTTCAATGTGGCCTCAAAGAACGAGAGGTTCTAGATAAAATTTTTGATTGTTGAAGTCAACCTTTATCATAGCATAGTGTGGTTCTAGAGAATTTCCTTAAAATAGGCTCTGCTATAAGCATGCTTGAAAGCTCGTGGACTTGGAATAATGATAGAATGAAAATTTCATGAATGATTTTCAACATCTAGAAATTTACTGTTAATATCCGACCTAATAATGAAATTAGTAGTTGCAAATTTTACCAGCTTCTGTTTAGTAAAAGTAAGCTTGGAGTTTGCCAACTTTATGAAAAATGCTGACTTCAAGAGCACCCTTGCCATCCTTGCCCCATGAAAAGATTACTGGGATCTATCTTTTAAGGAAGAACTGATTTTGCTCCTCAAGCATGCAAAATGCTAGGATTAACCTTAAACTTTTGCAGTTTCATAGCAAACTTTGTTTCTTTTCATTCTTTTATACAGGAGTACAGAAACTGGTTTACAAATTTCCCTGTTTAGAACCTATAACTAGCCACTGCATCCCTGGTGTGCATTGATGGGGGTCATTTACCCGTTACATAACGCCAGTTTTGCCGTTTTCTAGACCCTCCCCCTCCTGTACAACTCTCAGTAGCACAAGACTCGACCCCCTCCTACCATTACGTAGCAAAATCGCGTCCCCCCTACTTGTAGTCCAGGCTGCATTCCGTGTAGGTAGCCCCGAATATGTCACGCGTTAGCTAAGAAAAATACCTTGGGGCATGAAAGAAAATCCTCCATGTCGTGGCGTATCGACTGCAGACAATCCTTTTGATAATTGAGTTTTTGAATGTATTGGCTTATCGGTCACAACATAGTGACATGGCACGCCCAGGGACGATAGAACAATAGTAGGGCAGGATGGGCAGAAGTTTGGAAAAGGGCAATTGCACTGATTATTACGTCAGAATTTGAACTTAAGGGTTACTTTTCACAAACATGCTCCCAACCATTTTTTGCATGTCATGGCAAGTGATGAATTTCTGAGGATAGAAGGGCGTCGAGCCTGAGAGAAGAACAAATGTAAGGAGTAACTGTAAAAAAATAATATCAGTAGACAGCATGAGAAGGGCACCTTTGCCCTCCTGCCCCCCTTCACCCCCATACTCCGGCGTTCCTGGGCACGTCACTGGATTACAAATTGACGTTACTCTCTAGGGAGTACAAAAACAGCGCATGTGCCCAGGAGGTGTTTCCTACGTTTTCCAACAGTCTGAAGGGCGTGGCTAGTAAGAACATTTTCTGGCCACAACACTTCTAAGGTAGCATTGCTGTGGCGTAGTAACAGAATACGGAAAAATATCTGGCATGTGAGCTACATGGAATGCTCTCTAGGCTTATAGTGTTCTTTCTATTGTCAGTCATATGAATGGGTCAAATACACCTTCACCTGATGTCAGATGAAGTACCGATAGATTAGGTACAGGGAAGCCAATAGAAAGAGCTGTGTATACGTATCGAGCTGTTAGACGCAACAATTCGCACTAAGCTCCCTCAAATACACAAGTGGTAAATGAAAGATCAAGTATTTTCTTGAAATATGCGCGTGTTTGTATGAAAGCTCTAGTGAATGTATTTACCAGAGGTAAAGTTTCCTCCAATTGAAAAAAAAGTTTGTTCATTGGTGTGAAAATGGCTAAACAGAAAACTCTCTAGCTTTAAGTAGCGGTAATATGTAGCCATCTGTTTTTTCTGCAACGCTTCGTAACAAATCAAGGGATCCCCCTCCTAGTGGTGGCCTGACAGGGTGCCTGGACCCCCAGCGGCAATTTTTGATGGGCGCCAAATCAAGCAAGGGGGTGCCAAGACGTGGAAAGCAAAAACTGACTCTGTACTTGAATAAATTTTACGGTAGGAGTGTGGGAAATATAGGCTCTCCCGTCTTGCTAGCTCTTTTGCTTTTACTGTACCACAGAAAAGACTTTGAAAAAGCATGGTTCTCAACTCAATCGCAACTTCAACTCATCCCTAATCAATCTATCTTAGTAGACGTCACCAGAGGCTATGGCGCTGCTGAACTGAGTTGTAAGGCGTACCGCAATTAGCAAAATGTAGGCAATAAATCAAATTGATAACAGAAATCATAAAATAATAATAATGATAAGTATGTGCGCTGCAAGGCTGCAGGGTAAACCCTTGTCAGCACCTTTGTTGTTTTCCGGGCACAGATTTTGGGAATGCTCTTACTTAAACTCGCTTCCATTTCGAGGCATCTGACAATGGGGGAGCACATCGCGTACGGTGGAAATTGCACTCATTGAGATATGTGGTTGCAATCCGTACGCATCATAATACAAAGGTTACTTTTGAGCAAGCGATGAATATTTAAATCATAAACTAGCTATATTGAAGGTGTTTTGGTTTACAGTGCAATCCTTTTATTGAACACACTGGACAAATTCAGAATAACAGTTTTGCTGTCTTTTCAGCCGATATGCAGTGTTACAAATAAAAAAGCTTACAGTTTTTATTTTGCATTTTCCTATACAACAGCTGATAATCTCTAAGCAATACTACATTTGCATTGTGGTAGTGGCATTGTTTGGTCAGCTCCTTCAGAGGTCAGCAAGGTCGATGGTGGTAGAAGTGATGAAGTCTATTTCCAAGACCATGTCCTACCGATCATTTTCATATCTTGCAAAAATGATATGAAAGTATACCATACATAATTACATTTTGTATGTACCATATAAGTCTAAATGCATGATATATAATATTAAATGGGAGAAATCAACCCTTTATATGGAAATTCTGAATTTTTAACATGTGTTATTGAATCCTAAGCATAAGAACACTATCAAATGTGTGTTTGATGATAGACTTCCCCAGAGGGATCTAGGTACATATTTGATTCATCTTGTTCCTAACTTTGTTTTGAAACTGCCAATTCTGTATTCAGTTGTAGCTACTATTTAGGCGATTGTATTCAAATTTACAGCATTTGGGCACATGCTCCTTTTGTAAACCAAGATTTGAATGCAACTGCTAGCTGAAATAGTTGGCGTTATAATCTCACAGTTATTTTTAAAAGCCCAATTAGATCAATATGCTCTTCCATAGTCTTACTTTTTTGGTATAAGATTCCTTCATCTTATCAAACTACAACTTTATCATGAAGCTCATTATCATATTTGCTCAATGTGTTCCATTGAGTATTAGGATAACCAAGTATGTGAAAAAGAACAAAAATTGAAATATTCTTCCTTTGGCGTCAGTTGGAGTGACCACATGAAACATGACTTGAATGAAAACCCCAAAGAATTAAAACGAAATTTGGTTTCACTAGGATTTTCTGCAACTGGCTAACTCTAAGCTATTATCAATTAAGTAACCATTAGATTGCTTCTAGCTGTGCAATGGTCCTCTAACCAAGATGAATAATTCAAAATCTGAACTGAGTACATTCATGGAACAAAGTACTGTAAATCTAAGATATTACAAGCATACACTTTTAGGAAGATTTGAACCTTGTGAGATTGTTTATCTTTCAACAGAAAAGAAAAAGCATTCATAAGAGGATAAGAGTGCATCTTTTTATTGAAAAGATGCATATAATAAACAGGCAAACCATTTTTAAAGAGATATGTTACGATCTTTTGAATGATAGTGAACTGCTGTTCAGCAAACTTACATGAATATCATTGATGAGATAAACAGAGCTCAATATGGGAATACATTAGACATAGAAGTACATTTGGGTTGCTTTAGATAAACTGTACTTGATTTTAAAGCAAGCTTTGTTTTCAAAGCCAATTCTACCTTAACATTGTTTTTTGTAAGTGACAAAGCATGAAAATTCTCTTTACTGGTGCCAGTTGATATAGAGTAGGAATAATCTGCTGCTGCTCCGTCAACATGTCAAAAATAGACAAAAAATTACTCAGTATATGTTACAATGTATCATTTCATATTTATATTAGAGCATATACATTATTTAACATAAAACCTGCCTTCCTTGAAATCTACAATGAGCTACTTACACTATCAACTTTTGAGCTGCAAGTGATTGTGCAGTCATTCTACCAGAAATTTATTATGACTTGTCATCCTGATATTTGTCAAATTTGAATATCTGTGGCATAACTACTCTGAATGGTGACAAATGACTGCTGTAGTTGTAATATATTCAACAAAATATGGCTAAGAATATTCTGCACAATTCTCATCAAGTTATTCAAAAACATGTCAAGTAGACTTTTTGTGCGCAGCATCATTTTCCTGCAACCAAACAAAAATTGAAGATAGTGTTTGTGGAGGATGTAATGAAATTCAAAATAGAAAGTGATTTCATGTAAACAAACGATGCCTACTTACCGACTCAAATGTCGTGGAAGTCAGTCCATTCAAGCTTCTAGATGCAACATCCCATTTAATGTTTAGTTATCTGCAGCAAAATGAGTGCCAGCTGCAAAATTGTGTTCATCTCCTCCTTTTCTATGAGACGTTGAATTGATTCCGATAAGTTAGTCAATGACTTTCCAGGACGTTTACACCACTGGCCTCGTTTTGATGAACTCCATATTGACGCATACGTGAAAAAATCTGTGCCCTTCTGAAAAGAGCAGAGTTTCCCTTCTGCCTATTCACTATTCTGTGATTAAGGCCCTATTCACCAGTCCATGCCCGGAAGAACTTGGTTCACGAGCATTAATTCGCACGTGCAACCTCGTTTGCGTGAGTGATTGCTCTTACTTATTCGGATTTGCACGTGCGATCCAAGATTTTTGTATCCGCAAAAGAGAGTTTCTTGTTGCTGAAGCATGCCAAATATTTCATTTAGGATAAAAAACAGGATAGAACAGAGTTATGAAAGCAAAAAGTGCCAGTCACTAGTGTTGCAGTTGTGACAACATAGTTCCTATTTGACATGTGCAATCGCACGGTTAATAATGATGCTGGTACCAGCGATTTTTCGTTCTTGAGGGGATTTTGCACGTGTGGGACACGCGCACATACGATCGCACATGTCTCCGGGCATGGACTGCATTCACACTAAACCGGATTGATCCCATATCGGATTACTTTCTATTTTAGATAGGCCTCCCATTTACACTATACCGGATTAATCCAATATGCTCCGTATCGCTTTTGCGGAGTGAAATCACTCCGCTGTGAAATTGGTATGTACCGGATTACGTTCTATATCGGATCACTTTTGAGCTAGTGTGAATACATGTATCCAATACATGTAAAGGGACAACTAAATGGAGACATAGAAGACCCAAACGCATGGTGGAATGAGACCTCCGAAATCATACGCAAAGCGGGGAGAGAAATTCTGGGAATAACGTCTGGAAGAAAGAAATCAGGCAAGGAAACTTGATGGTGGAACGAAACAGTGCAAAAAGCCATATCGAATAAGAAAGAGGCTAAAAAATGCTTACACTTCAATTTATCTGAAGAAAACAAGCACCGATACAAAGTAGCCAAAAAGCAAGCAAAGAAAGCAGTGGCTGAGTCGAAAAGTGCAGCGGACTCAGAATTTTACTTTAACATACAAACTGACGATGGAAGGTCGCTAACTTTCAAGGTAGCAAAGATAAAGGACAAGAAATCTAAAGATATAACAAGAGTGCACATGATCAGGAACAAGGAAGGCACAGTCTTGACAAAAGATAGTGACGTCAAAGAACGCTGGCGCGAATACTTTAGTGAGCTACTTAATACCGAAAACAGCCGAAAACCGATCAATGACGAGATTCCAAATCAAGCACCAACGGAAAGAATGTCAGAGGCTGAAGTTAGAATAGCGTTATCTAAGATGAAGAATGGGAAAGCCACGGGCCCGGACGAAATCCCAATTGAGGCTTGGAGAGTGCTTGGAGAGAGAGCTGTTTGTCTACTGACCAAACTAGCGCAAAGAGTTTTCTACACAGGAAAAATGCCAGAGGAGTGGAGGAAAAGCACGTTGGTTCCAATTTTCAAACAGAAAGGAGACGTCCAAGCGTGTTCAAACTACAGAGGAATCAAGTTGATGTGCCATACGTTGAAGCTATATGAAAGAATTATTGACAAAAGGCCCAGAAGTGAGACCACGATTGGGGAAGACCAGAGAGGATTCATGCCTGGGAGAAGTGGTACTGAAGCCATTTTTGCTCTACGTTAACTGTACGAGAAATGTCACGAAAAGCAAAGAGAACTGCACGCTGTCTTTATAGACCTGGAAAAAGCATATGACACGGTGCCACGAGAACTTGTATGGGCATGACTGAGGAAAAAATCCTGTCCGGAGGTATACGTCCGAGTCATACAGGATATGTACAAAAATTGCGAAACATGTGTTAACACCCCGTTGGGTAAGACATCCAGTTTTGAAGTTAAGGTGGGTTTACACCAAGGGTCTGGCTTAAGCCCGTACCTATTCGCCATTGTTATGGATGTGTTGTGCAGCCCTATCAGCAGAGGACCGCCATGGGATATACTGTTTGCGGACGATATTGTCCTTTGCGGACTTTCTTGTCAGGAGCTGAATGAACAGCTTGAAAAATGGAGAGAAGTATTGGAAGACGGCGGCCTCAAGATAAGTCGAAATAAAAGTATATACATGGGATCAAGTAACGTTTCCTTAGAAGGAACGCAGCTGGCAAATCAAAGCCTCTTCCGATACCTGGGGTCTACTGTCACCTCTCAAAATGACATAGAGGCTGAAATTTCAACTAGAATCCAAAGCGGTTGAGCAAAGTGGAGCCTAAGAGGAGTGTTATGCGACAAAAAGTCCCCTCCCCCCAAATAAAGGGTCAAGTTTACAAAGCTGCAGTGAGGCCCGCGTTACTCTACGGTGCTGAAACATGAAATACGACCGCACGTCAAGTCAAGCAACTCGAAACTCAAGAAATGAACATGCTGAGATGGATGTCGGGTGTTACGAGAAAGACCAGATCAAAAACGAATTTATAAGAGGATCCGTCAAAGTGGGAGGATTGAAAGAAAAGCTGGAAGAAGAGCGACTCAGTTGGTATGGGCACGTGAAAAGGAGAGAACCACAACATCTGGTTAGAAGAGCGATGGAGATGGAGATCGATGGTGCCCGGAGGAGAGGAAGACCCAAAAAGCGATGGAAAGATTGCATCGAAGAGGATATGCGAACGCGAAACCTCAGTCCCAGCACAGCACTGAATCGTTTGGAGTGGAAGCGTCAAATCAGCGAGCGACCCCGAACAGGGAGCAGCTAGAAGAAAGAAGAAGAAGGAGTACTGTGAGCAACACCTAAAACTGAATCCGATATAGTATGAACACGCATAATTTTGATATCGGATTCGGTCAAGAAGTGGTACAATATGAATCTGGTATAATGTGAATGGGGCCTAAATTTTTGGGCTTTTAGGTAACTGCGCAGCAGCAGACCATGTGAGTGGTGAACGAAGAACAATATGGAAGTGGATCGTAATGGCGAGGAACTAAAGGTCCCGAAATATTTAGAGTCATTGAGTTTTGGAAAAGGTAGATTGAACTTTTATTTCACATTGAGGTTGCTTTGATTAAGGGCATGAAGCTCGAGTCAAGGGAGGTGGAAAATTCTAGGGGTCGTCCCGTAGAATGACCTTAGTTGTTGCAAACATGTCAGGACATAGTGATAGATGCACAAAAAACGACCAGAAAGAGAGCCTTATACTTTCATTTGTTACTTGCTTGTCACTTCGACACTAAAAATTTAGTCTCAGAGTTAGTATGTGTAGGGCGATTGTTTCGAAGAGATCACAAGTGTGCATAGGCAAAAGGATAGGTGTGTAAGTGTGTTTTTTTGTCTCAGTTGTTCAGATGGGCGTAGGAGAACATCAGGTTTAGGGGGCTGTAAATTTTCTGCCGGAAATATCAAATAGAGCTGGTTGAGCAGGAAGAAAAGTTGCCCCAATTTTCTATTGTTCTTTCAGGAAATTTGCCAGACTGAAATGGATTTCTGCCCAACTTGGAGGGGGGCTGCAGTCCCCATGCCTCCATCTTCTGCGTTTATAGTTATGCAGCCTACTTTAAGTGCACAATTGACTCTGGCTTACAAAATGGATAGGGGTAGCATAAAGAATTTTCTGATGGGAGGCTTACTCTTCATGTGAAGGGGCTAAAATTCTGTTATTCTGTTATCTTTGTTCTGTCATTTGTGCCTCATGCTGGTTTCCCAGTGTGCAGTGTCATTTGAAAAAAGTCTTAAATGTGCATTTTCCAAACTCTGCTGTCTGATATGCAAGTATGGTTGGCTCTTTGTAAGAGAAGATGAGCAATGCCTTACTTCTGTAGATGGTGAACTGGCATTAACTGCTTCAAATCTGACATCAAGAAAATGGAATGGTATCCTTGCAATATATTCTGATCCAGAGTTTGCTCCAGCTGCCCCCCATATTGATGTTGGTACAGAGACAGAGGCTGGGAACTCTGATATCATATGGCTGGATGAGAGGAGGCTCCTGGTTGCATCAGATTCAGGAGCTGTAGATTTATGGACTGTGTTAAGTGATGGTAGTGGAATAGAGAATTCTATAAGTTACTTGGAACATAATGATGTTTGCAGCTCAATCAGTGTAAACAATACCAAGCAGCAGGTGGTTAGTGGAAGCTGGGATAGCAGGTAGGAATGAGTCAGTTAATCAATCTTGTTTATTCTCCAGTCTGGAATAGACATCCCTCAACTAATTTATTGCCATAATTACATACCAGGACATACTTACTGCAACCCACTGCCAATAAATTTTAAATTAATAATAATGATTTCTGGGGGCCTTGAGCTACAGGCATCTGACAACAAAAAGAAGAATTGGTGGAGCATATTTATCTTTTGTTTCCAGGATAAAAGATCATTTTTCATTCTGGACACAAAGATAAATTATAACAGCAAAATGTATCTTATATTTGAAAATGGTGTTAAAAAGGGTGTTAGAGGGTGTGACCCAAACAAATTTCTGGGGGCAAGCACCCAGACCCCCATCTGTTAAGGAGCATTAGAACTGCTACTCTTCTTTGGTAGGTAAAGGCCTGCTTTGTGTCATACAATAGAAGGGTTTACATGTTTCCATTGCTAAGAGACTGGGGAATTAGAGCTTGTGTTACCTTAGCTTACAGGCAAGTCATCAAATGCACCTTAAGCTTGAACTCTACGTGGAACAAGTGCACCAAGTGCATCAATAAAATGGATGTTATAGTTGGGAAGACAGCCTTTTATCTTACTTTTATTACTGCTGTAATGGTTTTCTTTTAAATCAGTTGTCAAAAAATGTCTGACCTAAGAATTTGTAGCTCATATTACAGCCATCCCAGGGTATCCACTCTGGCTAGAAAAACTGTAAAATAAGCTTTTTTCAGAATTTGGCTGGACAAGCTGGAAAACCATAGGTTTTTCTCCTGCTTTGCCTGGAAAAGCTGGAATTTTGTTTTTGGGCCTAAAAATAATTAATAACATTATTAGATAAAATGATCTTATTGAGAAACAGGACTAAAGAAGAAAAGATTATTTGATATCATGTGGGACAGGCCTTTTTCACCATGTCGACCTTATGTTTTGCAAGGGTGGTTGGTAAATCCTTACCCTCTGGGGGTGGCTTACAAGAAGACATTGAGTTTATATAGGAAATTCAAACTTATTGAAAATAATAAAGTCATTCAATACTTTGTGACAATGGTTGGACAACATTTTCATTGGCCGCAATTTCATATAAAAATTTTTGGTATGGCTGGAAAATAATGTGTTTTTTTTCAGCCTAAAAGGCTGCAAAAAGATCTCTTTTTTCTGAAACTTTGGCTGGAATTTCAACTTTAACTTAGCCAACACCCTGCATCCCCATTTATTCTGGACCTAAAAGTATTTAAGTAGCATTACTCAAAGTATAAGATGGTACTGTTGATTTTCCATTGTCTGTTTTGCTTTGATCAGTAATATAAAAATATATAATTTTCATGATATTAGTTTTACCTTATGATGATGCTTTGTGGGATGTTATTTGCTAGGAAGTATGGAAGGCGGAGTGAAGAATTTGAATTTTGGAATTGAATATAGCATTGAATTATTCATAAAATGAGTAACATATGCAAGCACACACAGAGATAAATAGATACTCAATAGCACTTATACACATTCACATGTACACTCCCCCACACATGCTTATTACTAGGAACATGGCTAGGGAGTGATAACCCCACCAGAGTATGGTAGCCCCTCTGTTGGAAGTGTAAGAGCAATTTTTCTCAGAATTTTTCTAGCAGTTCTAATATCCTGCTAATGTCATTTTTACCCCTCCCCCCATCAGAAGAGGCAGCTCACCATTCAGAACGTCCTGGTACTACCCCCACATGTCCTCTATTTTATTGTCAAGTTTTACATCAAATTATTTAACGTAATTTGTGAACACTATGTATATTTACACGAAATTTTGTGTTTTTGACTATTATTCATACTTTTCTAATTGAAGCATAAAAATATGGGACTTAGAAGTTGAAGTATCAGTTCACACATTAGGTGGTAAGTATGGGAGCAATATATATGCATTGACTTCAATCAATGAGGCATTTTGCTTTCCTGATGGAGAAATGCACCATTCTTTCTTTTCTTCACTCATCCTTTTCATTCAAATATTTCCATATATTATATCTCATAATTGCTATCTCTCTCTGATCTTAATCATTGGGCAAATTCCCATTGCCCTGCCTTGCTGCACTATCCTTGTTTCTTATTCTCAGTGTTGTATTGTTTTGCTGCACATGCAACTTGTCTAACCCTAAATTCGGTTCAGTAAAACATTTCCATTTTAGCAGAAGTTAGCCATCTTAAAGTTTTTCTAGAGAAAAAAGGAAGGGGCCTGCCCCTCTGAGCATCCAAGGCAGCTCTCTCTATAGGCCTGAATTTAGAATTTAGTTCTTTACTTCAGTGAATTAGCCCAAGTATTAAATGTAGCAAAGTTGCAAATGCTAATGATGTTACCCTCCAGAGGAATTGCTCAATTTTGTTACAATTACCCCAAAATTAATTTTTTAGCTACTTTTGGCAAGTGCTTTTGAGTCATCTCTGCTACCCATCTGATTTCTAGTAGCTTAACTACCAAAATTACTTCTCCATATATGCAAACTTTCCCTGAAATGTTGAGCCAAAATTATTGGGAGGTTTATCACCCCCTGATCTCCTCCCCTAGGTCACAATGAGCATGATTGTTGGTCATCATCTTATGCCTTTGATATTATATGTTTAAGGAACTGTAAAGCCTTAAAATAATGTGCCTTTTATGATAGCTGTACAATTACATGCCATGTAAAGTGTGCATTGATATTCATTTCATTTTGTTGTTGAAGCACATGCTGACAGAGTGTTATCTGTAGCTTGGAGTAAAGCTCACCCAAGCCTATTGGCATCTGTTTCACAGGTGATAACATTAGTAGTGATTGAATTATACCTTATCTGTGCTTTTAATCCATGTAAAGCTAGATTTATAGTTGATAATGCTAAGTGTCTTAAGAATATTTTGTCAAGTGGTTGATTTTCAGTCATTTTTGATTTTTCAGCTTGCTATGTTTAGCATAGCGTGATTTCTTTTATGTTTAGAGTATGTATTGTGTGATCTCCTTTAATAGCTTAACTGGAAGCCATCTGAGCTGCACTTGAAGCCTTACCTGACTTAACTGTTTCCCAGTTGTTGTCAAGTTTACAATTTCATGTTTTAGGGGCAGCTTTTGTTATTTGGTATGCAGCAAAGTAGAATGACCTTATTGATAGGCAGGACCTATTTATTTGCTTTCAAAGCCTGATAGAATTTTATAGTTTATTGAAAGAAGTGATAGCCACATATTTTTTACATTTGTTTAGGATGGAGATATCTACATTTATGATATTAGAGATGCTCAACCCGCATTTCTCTTGGGTGAGTTTATGAATCAGAAGCTTGGCTTGTTTTGTAACTGTTTGTGAACTTAGCAAGCCTGTATTTTTATGAAAAATTTTTGTTTTTAGTTTGCAACAACATATATTTTCTAGCAGTCAGTTTTTCTGAATTTATTATATAACCCATTCATCAGGAGTTCACAAGATGTTTGTTACAAATGCAATGGTTGAAGGAATTACTAAGATTATCTAGGTTGTTTTTTGATCTTAAATATGGATGTAGCACTGCCAGAAAATCTGAACCTTCATTACACTGAATGCAATGATATATATATATATATATATATATATATATATATATATATATATATATATATATATATATATATATATATATATATATATATATATATTCAGTTATTTTGACAGTTCCCAGCATTTTTTATTCATAGGAGTTTTGAAAAGCACTTTTTGGTTGGGGGGTTTCTGTTACTCCAGACCTGTTGCTCTATTTCAATCACTTCCTGATATGAGCCTAAGGCATTTCAAAGCAATTGAGAGTTTTTCATTATGTCACTGAGTGATCATTATTCAAGTCCTCAAAAGCAATCAGAATACCATTTGGCTATTATGTTTTATTTACTTTCAATGTTTGCTTGATTAAGGTAGTGAAAAATCAAGTTATCCATGTTCAGTTGCATGGCACCCATCAGAAGCAAAAGTAGCATTTGGTATGTGCCTTTTTATTAATTTATCAACAGTTTTTTTCCAGAATATCTTTCTTGTTTTGCTTAGCTGGCTCCCAGCTGACACTGTTACATTTCGAAGTCCAGCAGTTTATTTTATACACTGAGAATAAGTTTCCAATACCAAGAATATTAGACTAAAAGGTAATTGTAGACTCAAGGGGGAGATATTGTGACCCAACACCAACCTAATGGTATGACATGTCTGCAAAAGGTGATTGCAAAAGTATATCTTGTTGCCCAGATTAATGCTGAAAGTAAATAATTTTGTATATTCCAAAATTTTTACCCCATGCAACAAAAGTATAGGGTAGAAGGCTAAGCCGGAGAATGTTCTGAATCTTACGTGGGAAAAAGAGAGCAGATTTGGTCCTTAAATGATGGATTCCTCAAGGATCTTGTTTGGACCCTTCCTTTTCACAATATACTTAAATAAAATTGAAAAATACTTACTCTCACATCATACCAACATCTGTACTGACAGCACAGCTATCACAGTTGCCTCAAATAATGTTCCAAAGATGATTCAGGAAGCACACAAAGAGCTATCGACTATTGCAGAATAGATGAGGGTGAATCGACCCAGTCCTAATCCCCAAGAACTGAATTTAAGATCAAAGGATACCCACCTAACACAAAAATCTGGAGCTTCTAGGGACAATTGAACTAAATGGTTTGGATATAAGATTGGGGATAAAACCAGAAATATTTGCGTTGCCATTGATGAAACTGGGACAGGGAGTGTAAGTGCAGTAGAAGTACTGTAAAATAAGTACTGGTCTCATTGGCCTAAAGCAGCTTTTAAGTATTCTGTCACAAAGTAAGCTTTGTTGTTGTTGTTGTTGTTGTTGTTGTGTGTGTGTGTGTGTGTGTGTGTGTGTGTTGTGATGTCATGGAAAGTTATTTGTGTTATGGTGATAATCTTTGGAGTAGCTTGAACAAACCAAAGCCTAGAGTCCAGAAAAATTCAAGCCCTCCTCATGTAGCCACTTCTTTATGTCCAACCTTCATCACTATAAAAAATCAATATGAAGCTTTCCAGTTTATTTTAGCTACTCTTGGCTATTATTTGAGTTTGATGAATTGATCCGATATGCTACGACTTGTTATTAAAATGTGTCTGTTTTGCCTTTAGGGTGCAGTAATGGAAACATTGTTTGTAAAGATGCTGCAAGTTCATTTAGAACCACAGTAGAATATCATGCACATAAAAAAGATGTCAATAGAATTGTTTTCCACCATAAAAGGTACAATATTTGCTTTGATATTATTAGAGAACCTTGCTAGTGTTAGGTTGAGGCACCCCTTTAGATTTATCTTTTCATTGAAGTTGTCAATAGATTTGTCATAGAAAGGCATCAGAATTAATCGTTCTAAGACGAGTGAAGATAAGGGGCCTAATCAAGAGATGGAAGTAGTTGCGCAAAAATTCATCTCGTTGAGCCAAGTATCCAATGTTTATTGCTGGTAACATAAACTTGATAAACGCCCTTTTGGGAGAATTGATGGTACAAGGTCAATATTCACAAGATACACACATTGATTCTCGTGAAAGATAGTATGTTGCAATCTCAACAGGGGCACTCAAAGCCTCTCTTTGAGAGCCAGATGTGGGAGGTTTCATTTCATCTATGAAGAACATTGCATTACTCAACATCCTCTGTCAGGTGCCATTTAGATTGCTATTAATATAGACAACTACAAGCCTGTTTACAATAGCAAGTACAGTGGAGTGCAACGGGGAAGTTGAAGTGGAGTTCAAATCCTGTAGCTTTCTGGACCATTAAAAATGCCATTTGATAAAATGCAAAACTAAGCGATGCTACATTACATCTTCGCATTTTTTGTTGAATATTTTATCTTCAAGCATAGCTATATTATTTTTTCAGTGAGAATTTTTTGGCAAGTGTTTCAGATGACTTAAAACTGCATGTTCAAAACATAACCACCAATAATTCTGTGTAAGTATAAACTATTACCTGCAATTTCATTAAGCTCTTGTTTTGAGATTCAAGAAGGGCAGCATTTATTAGCTTACTGTTGAGAATTTGACGTCATAGATTCCGCGTTTAGAGATGAAGGCATTTTTTGACATTGAGAAGGTCCTTCTGTGTTTCTGATTTCATGAATAGATGGTACAGCACTTGGTGGACACATGCAGGCAATTAATTCATAGAAAATCTGTGTTAGCACTTCATCAAGTAGATGTAGCAATTTGGAATAAACTTTTGAGATATGGGCTAATTTTGAGGTTCTGTTTCAACTGTAAATGAGCAATTTGTAAATCTCTAGGAATTTTCGTACTTGCTTTTCATTTATGAATCACCGCAGTTACATTTTAATACAAGCTTAATTTATTTCTGCAGCCTTGACAAGAAGATACATGACGACTATGTCAAGGGACTTGCATGGGACTTAGAGAAGATGGCATGCTGGACGTGTGCTTGGGATGGTCAAGTAATCCAGTCTTTTGTAGAGAGTCACAATTGAGAGCTTCCCAAATAGAGACCTTTGGGAGATGGATATATGCAACTTTATGTATTGAAAAGTAAACAGCCAATTAGAGGTTGGGATTTCACATTTGGATGGCAATCTAACTCGTAGTACCTCTGCGCATCGATTGCAATGTACCGTGAATGTGCTATGGCTCACTTCCGTTTGCAGGTTGTTGCGTACGAAAAGACCCCTGCTATTGTAGAGGATTGGATGTTTCCATTTCGCATGGTAGAGGTTTGGATCTAAATAAGCTCTTGATTTGTAGTACATATAATTATATTCTTTTTCCCATTAAAGCAAGATGAGTTGATTTTTGTTCCCATTTGCTCTTGGTCTACTTGCTCATTTTTTGTGTTTGTCTACTTTTCACCAACTTATTTCGTAATTAAATTGAGTCGAGCTGTTTTTGTATCAAATATGTATAAACAGTATTATCCTTGATATATTTGATGTTGCAAACTTCGCTGTGATCAAGCCCAGGTCTAAGGGGATTCTTGCTTTGTTTATTCAAATAAAATGCCTACAAAAACGAATTACGTACAAATCTACTTTCAAACACTTGATTATAGTACAAAGACGATACGAAGCTCCAACGTCTACAGAATAGAGCAAAAAATTTGATAGAGAACTCTAGGTTAAAAGATGGGTGGAGATGCAACTAGTTTTAAGCTTCAAATATGATGCAATTTGACAAAGCAGTATTGATCTATAAGATTTTAAACGGTCTCTGCCTGGAAAGTCTAAGATGGAGACTTATTCCCAGATCTCAGTTATTGAGCTACTCGACAAGAAATCAGTTAGATCTGGACATTCCAAGGTTGTACCTAAAGTTCTCAAAAAATAATTTCTTTCCTTCTGGAGTAAAGACCTGGAATAACTTCCATTGGAAATTAGAACAAAGCCGGTAATTACTATGTTCAATAGGGAACTGAAGGAGTTCCTACAAAATTAGTATTAAGTTGTAGCTGATTGGGCTTCGTGGTTAGATATTCTTTCCTTTTTTACCAATCCACCTGTTAGTTGAAATCATCTGTCAGATAGTTAACTCTTGACTAGACTTCTCCAGTCCTTTCATCTCTCATAAATCTTATTTCATAAATGTTAATCTCCCTCAAAGGTCGTCCCCTTCTTTTAAGTGCTGTTTCAACTCCTTCTATCCATCTCTTTTTTGGCCCAAGCTGTTGGTCTCTTATGAGGTAGCCGCCATTCTAAAAACTCTCTCGGTTTCTTTTCTGTCTCCATTCTCTTGACATGACCAAACCAGCGTAGTTTATTCCTTTCTATCTCTTCTAATAAAGGTCTAATTTGGAGTTCTTCTCTGATATTTACATTTCTGATCCTATCTCTCCTTGTGACACCTTTAATTAGTCTCAACACCCGCATCTCTGCTGCCTGTTACTTGGAATCTGTTTTCCTGGTCAGTGACCAATTCTCTGGCCCGTATAGGTTTCAAGATTGACTTGTGTACTATTGCTTCACACTCTCGGGGTATATTTTTATCTTTTAACAAAAGGTATAGCATACCCACATTGATATTATACTTTGCTATTCTGTTATTAATTCGACCTCCTGCAAATTACTCTCTCCAACGTTCACGCCCATATGACAGTAGCTCTTTTTCTCTGATTTATTTTATTCTGGTCCATGTATTTATCGTGCTGTTGGGGAGACCTAGACACTACCAGAAACTCTGTCTTCCCTTTCTTGGTATTCACTTTCATTCCATTCGATTTCATTCCTAACCACCACCTATTGGCCACATTTCTAATATCATCCACAGAGTCAGCACATACCACAACATCATCTGCATACATTACAGTCTCCTCATTGTTTATCCCCGTTCTGATGTCTCTCAGACACTTGTCCATGAATATGATGAATAGTAATGGGGATAAGACATCTCCCTGCCTAATTCCAGACTTGATCTCAAACCAGTCACTTTCCATACCTTGAGTTGTCATGTTGCTTTTACTTTCAGCATAAATACTCTTAATTACTCTTAGCAGTTAAGTTGGTATATTATAATGTGGGTCTCGTAACACTTGCCACAAATTCTCTATCTACTCGGTCAAAAGCCTTCTCAAGATCTATGAACAGGGCATATTTTTCAGCACCCCATTCCCAACTTTTTTCCAAAATCATTTTCACAACAAAAGCTGCATCTGTAGTTCCTCTTCCTGGTCTAAACCCATACTGTGAATCATTCAGGATGCCTTCTACACACGTCCTTGATCTCTTTTCCAAATTTCTAGTCTAAATTTTTCCTGCTTATAACAATAATGTGATTCCTCTGTAGTTATCACATGAAGTCTTTCCCCTTTTTTGAACAAAGGACTTAAGACTCCTTTTTGCCAGTCAGATGGAAAATTTTCAGTTATATAAGCAATGTTGAAGATATTGAGTAGCTTGTTCAATACACACTCCCCACCAGCTCTAATAATCTCTACAGGTAAGCCATCACCCCCCAGGGGGTTTTCCTTTCTTCATTTTCTTTACTGCATTTTTTCCTTCTTCTAGAGTAATTAAATTTTCAGGCCCCACAAGTATATCCGCATTTCTCAGTACCGCTTCACCCGCTCCTTACTGATCACTGTCTACATTCAATAGCGCACCGAAGTATTCCCTCAATCTTTTGCCTATGTCCTCCTTGTGAGTTAGCAAGTTACCACTTTTATCTTTAATGGCATAGGCCCCTTCATTTTTGTTTCCCCTGCACCTCTTTGCTGGGGAGTACAGTAATTTCTTTGTGCCATTCAAGTCCTCCTCTAAATCTATCCCTATTTAGTTCCAACTGTCTTGCTTTGCTCTCCTCTTTACTCTTTCTGCTTCATTTTTTGCCTCTACATAGTATAATCGATCAACTACAGATCTTGTCTTTACCCACATCCGTAACGTTCTTTACAGCTTCTCTCACCTCCTCTGACCACCATGGTGTCATCTTCTTACCCTGATAGGGTTCTTCTCAGCAAGAACTTCATCCGCTGCCTCTGTGATTTTTTCTTTAAATTTGTTGTATAGCAACTCAGCATCTATGTCATCTTCATTATCCTGCTGGTATTTTTCCTCTATAGTTTCTCTCATTTTTTCGACATATTCAGTTTCACTTGACTTGGCTAGGTTATATCTTTTGATACCAGTTTTTCCTGTAATTTTAGGTTTCATAATCCTGACTTTTGCTATGACAAGTCAATGGTCTGCATCCATTCACACTGAAGGTATTGCCATTACATCAAGAAATAGTGCTTTGTTATTTGTCAAGAACAGGTCAATTATTGACATTTGGGTATAAATTTGCGTTTCTTGAGCAGAAACTTCTTTACGCCAGTGGGTTGCTAGCCCTATCCTGCCGACCCTCCTCATTTATCCGGGCTTGGGACTGAGATAGGAAGGAGCTGGTTTGCCCCCCCCCCCATGGCTGAGCTCCGTTGTTAGATATGATATGATAAAATATGATATGATACCCCTGGGAGCAAAACTCATGACTGCCCCAGGACCATTCTTTATAAGACATGAAACTTAACTAAAACGATACAAACTACATACGAGCTCATAAGTAAAGAAGAAAACTTAGTCCCGCAGTAGATGCCGAGCTAGCAATCACGGAATGTAAGTGATAACTGCCGTACTCCCTCACGGAGCTTCTCCATTGGCAGGTTTGCTGTTTCTTCCCAAGCAGGGATTATTTGAGTGTCAGACAATGTACTTATACACTTTTCTTTGGGAGAGGGACGTATTGCAAGAGCTTGGCAAAGTAAGACTTTAGAAGCTACAAAAGGTCAAGGATACACCATGATAAAAAGGATGCTAAATCTCATGTGTCATGGTCAACTTTCATGCCATTTCGTACACATTAGGGGGATGTTGCTGCCAATAAACACGTCCCTGTTCTTTCACCCATACTCAAATACTATTCATTTACTAAAAGTAGGTGGCAGTACTTCTGATTATTTCATGTAATTTCAACCCAACTTTTGGTTTAGCTTTGTTCAGCATTGAAGTAGGCTGGTGTCAAATCAACATGTCGTGAGTCTTTGTTCTAGAAATTACTAGCATATTTGCTATTAATAGCTTAGGATAGTTTAGATAGGTGTTGCAGGAGTATCAAATACTGTACTATTTTACCTTTCACTTCCCCACACGCTTCCATGTAGCCGAAGTTTCAGACAAAGATAGGATCAATTGATATAACGGACACAAACTTCGAGTTTGTTTTGAAGCAGCTGTTTGCTTTTCATCCATGCAACATCTTTACTCTCATTTTTGGCAGAGTTGCCAGGTCCTAAAAAACCTACTACTCTTAAAGTACCTAACTGCCGGAGGGTTGGAATAAGCGGGTAGGGTGGAAACATTAGAAGGAATTAGTAGGCGGGGGAAGGGATAGAAAAAAATGCTTTGAAGTCTTATGGTTGTAAGTATGTAAACAGCACAAAATATTGCTAAAAGATAAGAAGATTTGTTCAAACCTGCTTGGAACACGGTTTGAAAATTGCGGCCGGAGAACAATAGAAAAGTACGAAAAACTGACAACGAGGGAGGTATACAGCTATTCTACAAGTCAGGGACAAAACTGGCACACTATTTTTCAGTAAAACAATGAATTTAGAAGTCGTGTGCAATCTCACTATATAATATATTGCAGTTTATTCGATGTTGTTGATTGATGATTTCAAATTTGATATGGAATTTTTATTGGTTATTTTATGGTTTTTCATTCACTTTATTCAATTTGGTACAAATAACATTTTCCACAAATTCTCCAGAAAAAGCCAAATTAGGCTAAATTTTGCTTCTAAACAAAATCGTTTTTTATAGCCAAACTCATTCTAAAAGAGCCAAATTTCTTAAATTTAGCTTTGGAAAAGTTCAAGTTGGCAACTCTACTTGGCGGCACAACAATAAGCTCAATGCCTTTAGGTTTGCATTTGATAGTATCGCTGTGGGAATGGATTTGCCAACTAAGCATCCTTTGGACAAATAGTTTTATGCAGAAGGTTCCCTCAACCCCATAACTTTTTCACACCCAAATTATTAATTAATAGAAAAAATGTCATGGAAGCAAGTGAACAGTGAAGAGCTGCTACACAGGAAGGATTTGCGTCAAGTGATGATTTCTAAAAATGTTAACAAGAGGGGCTCTAGGTGCAACCACACCCACATTCTGGATCTGGCCTAGTTGCAGTTGATTTCTATCACAAATATGTTATGAATGTTATTGCTGTAGGCCGATCATAAATGATCATAGATGATCAAAGCCAATCATAGACGATAAAAGCAAAGTAATGGTCACTAGTATCGTCGTCCTTCAAGGTGAAGTAACAATTTTAGAAAAATTTTCCTTTCTATATTCATGTTGTTTTCTTGTCTCAGTATTTCATTCCTTACGATCCGTGTACGTGAGTACGTACAATGGCTGCGCTCATAGCAATAAATTATGGGTACACTTCCGCGCAGCGTAGAATAATAGAGTTCTTGTTCCAGTCTTTTTATATATAGTTCAATGCTTTCACCAGTATGCTTGCTTGCTAGGGATTCGCATTTTAAATTTACAAATTGAATGAGCATTTGAGAAATAGTAACATCATTCCAACAACATGCAGAATATTATTTTTTTCTTGAAATTGTAGGCTATTCACTGAGCATCTTGAATACCCTGACGCTACGCCACTGCTTGAAGGTACAATGCAGATACTCGGAAGCAGTGTTGCCAAATTTGAATAATGGAAAAATCCAAAAAGTTCAAAAATAAGCCAGATTGAGTATAAATATGCCAAATTCTGCCTCGTAAGTCAGGGCAGTTTAAGTATGCAGATGAATAAAAGTGAATAAAATAGCAGTAAGTCTAGCCGCTTGTAAGAAGCAACTAAAATGAAACCACAGTGAAAAACAATAGCATGTAAAGATACTTTAGCATTTTCAATTATTAGACTACCCTGCATGTAATCCTCCGCAGCTTAGTATTACCTTTAATGTTTAAGTCAGCCAATTGACTGTTTTGGATATTTTTCTCACTGAACCCTTTCTACGCATAATATAAGCCACCTGCTGATAGGGAACCAAAAGAGCTTTACCAACACATATAAGCCCTTGGCTGGTATGGTATGGTATGGTATGTTAATTACATTCAACAAAATCAAGCTCAGTCAAGTCAAATCATGCACACTTACGGGAAAAGTCCCAGATAAAATGGATCTTCTTTGCAGTAAGTGTACCGTTAGTTGAAAAAGTTTCATGTGCTGATTGAAATTGCATTTCAGAAATTTACTGCAGAACTGCACACTGAGCTCTAAAAATGACATTGTACATACAGAATACAAACTTTCCAATCTAGGCTACAACATGATTCATAGAAACAAAAGCATATAGTTCAAAAATATGCCAAATTGTGAGAAAAAGCCAATGTAAGACGTCTCAAGCGAGTGTTTGAAAAAGCCAAAAGTTCCAAACATGACTATCTGGCAACCCTGCTCGGAAGAAGTGTTAGGACCACCTTATGACACCACCTTAAGGTGACCATGCTTTTTGGCGCGAGGGAAGGAAAATTTCTTGCTTACGGCAATTTTGGAGAAAATTGCACAGGGCAAAGTTGAATGACGAAGAGGTAGATACCCTTAATTGCAGTGCAAATCTACTTATTGCAGTGGAAATTGAAAGCTCAGTAACTCTCATGGAGGGCTCGTGTGAAGACAGTGTGTACTGACATTTACAGTAGTGTAGGCCCGGATTGCAGAGTATGGCCTTTTCCCACTAGACCTAGGTTGAGCCAAATCAGGCACACAATTGCTGGACAACGATCCCCAAATGAAAATTCTAGCATCCTTTCAGACCCTAAACAGAATTGTTGATATGGATATCAAATACTCCGATAGGATTCTTGCTTTTGTCCCTATAGGGCGATACCCCAGCTATGTGCGTGGTGTATGCAAGTAGGCTCGTGACGTAGGTATAAAAACTTTATTGTGCGCTTGACCTTTCTGTGTAAAAATAAAACTAGTTTAGTTATTTCCTGTTATTGCATTCTTTTTTTGCCATGACGATTAAACTAAAGAACTAAACGTTTCATTCTCTCAAAGTCAGAGTTTAGAAAAAACTGTAGTCACTCAAAGTCAAAAGAGTTCAGAAAAACATTTTAATAATAATAGTGCATGTTTTGCCCCTCAGCCAATAATTAGAGCATACCCTATCATGCTTGTAACTTGTAATTCCCTGTTGGGCCCATTTATTGGCGTGCACTATGATTTAAGAAGAGAAATCTCAACTCTACAGTCTGGGTATAGGCTACAGTGCCCATGTACATGTTGTTTTTAATAAGAACCTGGCTCAAGGCCTAGTACTAACAGTTTCTTAACTTTTGGCCATATTTTAGCTCCAAAAGTGTTGTAACGTTGGAGTGAAACTGTAGATAAGGTGCGAACATAGCAAACCAGTTGTAGTGAAATAAGCAAAATGCGTCCTTATGTCATGTTCACATAACTGTTGGCTCAGATTGATGCCAAACCAGGTAGCCATTCCAATGGACAATTTGTTTAAAGTCTCTTAGCTCTTTCTTTGTAGTGCTAAAAGTGTCTTAAATTGTAAGCAGTGTTTTCAACAGTTTTTAAGTAGGAGTTGCATTTAGTTGAGTAGGAGTTGCAAGTCCCTAGCACCACTAACAGTTTATTTATATACTTTACCCAAGAAGAAGTAGGTGTCACAAATAAAAAAGTTGTCATTGAATGTGATAGCTGACAGCAGATATTGAAAACAGTGATGTGTTGAGACACCATCTGTTGGGGGGGGGGGGTGTTTTCACCAGTTGACCAACTATTGTTACTAAAAGAAAAAAGGTCACAGAAAAAATAATATTGCCAACTCTCTTGCAGCATGGCTGCCTTTTGACACACTTTTTTGCAAATTTGAAAATTTTGGGGGCATGATATCCCCCACACCCCCATTTGGCACATCCCTGATTGAAAACACTATGTTAAGGTGTCAGGGGAGGAAATATGGAAAATAAATGGTGTCTGACATTTTTGGAACTTTGATCACATCAGGGTTGATCATTGTTGACAGGGCACTTCCAATTGAGTGGGATCATTCACTCAGCTGAACATGAAGAGATTGTTGGTCTCAATCTCCAGCTTTGGCTCAGTTGAAATGAAGTGCCTGGTGAAGTAAAAGTTTCCCATTTACCAAGAAGGGATCATCAGACATTTTCATAATTTTAGGGCAATTCGATGTATCAGACATTACTGTTGAGCGAAACTTGCTATGTTTTGCCTCAAATTCATATTTATTGGCAAGTTACTTTCAAAAAAACTTGCAGGCTTATAAGCTTAGTATGATTGAGCTTTATTTCCACAATAACTGAAAGCTTTGCTTACTTGTTGTTTGACTTCCTGATATTTTTATAACTGTAGCAGACATTACATCAGATTATTGCCAAGTATTTGCACACTTTCCAAACTGCTAACTCAGCTAAAGTTCTAACTCTATCAAACTACTTTCACTAAATGTGGATTACAGATGTGTGAAATTTATGAATAGTAGTGTTCATTTGTTTCCAATCCATTCCATTTTTGTACGAACATAAAAGTTTTGTATAACAGACATTACATATGGGGCATAACGGACAATACAGGTTTTGATAATGTAATAAAAAAGTTGAAATATTGGAAAATACTGCTTTTAAGACTGTGTCAACAAATCTCACAGTCCCTACTGTCATTAGCCTACTGGCTGAGGCAATGGTGGGGTGTATGTGCCCCCTGTGAGAAATCTTTTGGGTTCCAAAGTGACCCCACTATAAGCAAGAGAATTTAAAAAATCCACAATTTTGATGTTTAAGCATGGAATTGCCCTTTAGGGTTAATGTCACATTTTACAAAGACAATGGCTGGTTGAAATTGCAGTCAAAGGAAGTAAGTATACCTTCCAAAATTAATGGTAAGAGAGGAGGGCATTGTGAATGACCTTGTTTAGTGAGTTGCAGCTACATTTTTGAAGGATGGATATTGTTTTCTATACTTAGGCTCAACTTCATGAGCAGCTTTGAAGAATGCAACAATAACAATGGCAAAGATATTTCATCACCTATTTTATTCACTCAGAGTCAAAAGAGTTCAAGGAAAAGGAAGTTTAGTAGTGATGGTATGTATTCTGCTCCTCAGTTGTTCTTCCACAAAGTGTATTTTCAGCATTTGATTAGGAATTAAGTGAGTTGCCATTGATCAGCTTTGCAGGTACAGTCAATTTTGCATAATTTGGATTGGTTGTATCTGGATTTTGATGCAGTCTGGATAGAAGTGCTAAATCTAATTAATTTCATATAAAAATGCAAAATAGTTTGGTCATCACCAATGAAATTTGATTGTTCTTGATCTCAAACTAGGGGAGCATATTTTAGTCAGCTGTGCAGCTATGCAAAATTTTTATATGCAGGTATGTTTCATGTATTAGAAGAGCAGCCGTGGCCTAGCAGCGGTGAGCTTGACTATGACCCATGTGATCCTGGGTTTGAGGCCCACCGCAGGCCATTGGTGATGTTAGGAAGGGCATCCAGTCCTAAATGCTGGTGCTGCAACTAAAGTCCTCTAAGAGGCACCCTCCAAGCCCCAAGAAATTTGGGGGGAAATGGAAGTAAAATCAAATAAAAAATTGTTTCATGTATTAGAAGCTCTGAAAGTATATGTCTAATGGAATATCTTTTTTAGGCTTTCTGGCATTATATTGATGTTAGAATTGAAGTTTCTAAACTGTGTATTTTGTTTTCTTTGCACTCAAGCTGTTCAATCTGGAAGGAATCCTATCCAGTCAACACCAGTAGTAGATAATTTGCTGGAGAATGCAGCACTAGAGGAGCATAATTTTAGCACTGCAGAGAGAATTAATTATGACTCACCTTTGAATTCAGTACTCAATATAACCAAAAGTGGTTCATTTGGAACCAACAGGTCAGTTTAAAATACTTAGAACTATTAGTCAATGTTCATACTTTGTAAGTAAGTTCAGAATCCCTGGCTCATTTAGAGAAAGCAAAAGCTGTGTTGGTTTAGTTGTATCACAGTTGAAAGATAATTTTAGGTAAAGTGGGTGATACTTGTTCTGCTTAGTAGGTGTTTCTATTTAGTGATAGCAAGCTTCAATAAGTGAAGTTGCATTTGCATAATTGTACACATTCCATATTTTCACAAGGAGTTTGGTAATTCATTCATTTGCAGCTCCCTCAATGCACTGGAATAAAATTGTCACTGAAATGACATTAGCAAGAGTTGTTGTGTTTAGTGTAGTAGGTTAGCACTATTTTATGACACTCAGTATTTTAAGTGACTTTATTTGTTGGTTTAGTGGCATACACTCTATCCATTATGTACCATTCTGTTTATCTTTTGTATGTGGTTTATCTTCCTTAGCAGTTCATGCTAACATTGCTAGCATCATGACTCTGTTATTGGTACAAAGTTCATGTCTTATTTTTGCTTCTTTTCTCACTCTGGTTTTTCTTGACCTTTTTCTATAAGTGATTACATTTTTAGTTGAAGTTTTGTTGTATCATTCCCAATATTTTGACGAAATAATGTTTGTCTTGTGGAAAAGTTGCTTGTTGTTTTATGGAGCAATTCTTTGGCAAAATGTGATAACTGGTTATCTAGAAATTGTGTGTTGCTCAAACCTTAATGATGGTTGTAAATCTTTTCTTAAAATAGATTGAGATGACATGGAATTATATTGAGTCAGTGATAAGATAAGTCAATCATCTCAATTTAATGAATTTAGGTTACAGAGACTAGTAAATTCCAGAATAGAGGGACTTTAGAGTTATTGTTGATCTTTATGCTATACCTAATATATCATAAAATGCTTCATGTTTTATCAGATAAATGCTTAGTTATATACCACATTTTGGTGTTTGAAAAGAGTTGTGATGTCATTTATAGGCCAGAAATGTGAACTCTGTTCTATATTGTACAGGTCAAGTCAAGAAAAGAGTCACTGGTTTTTTGATACCCCATCTGAAAAAAATGGTATACATTTTTGATTTTCTGTGATGCTTTTGGCTGGTGTTACACATCCTTGATAAAAATTTGTGCAGTTTGTAAATCTATATAGAAAATCTAATGTTCAATTGGAAGTGAAGTTAGCATGGATGCCAGAGCATGCTTTTGAGTGAGGGGCTGAGGAAAAATGGTAAGCTCCTATTGGGTGTAGCAGTGGAGGTCAAGTGTGGAGCCCCTTAAGAATTATGCAATGAATAACACAGCAGAGCACTAGATAACAGTCGCTTTATTTATACTACCTCAGTGATATACACGATTACACGATTAGTTTCAAGTGTAGGCCCTGGCCTTACATTTAGGGGGATTTACATTTCGAAGGAAATTTGGGCTGGTATCATGCCTCATTTAACGTATTTTGTGCCTGCGAGCGCAGATCTGAGAAAAATGTGCCTGCAGAAGAATTCAATGTAATAGATGGTCGTATACAGATTTGGATGAAAAGTTCCTGCAAAATCTGAAGTGTGGCGTTTTATGCATGCGAGCTACTCTCACCGCTCACACGGATTGATGAGCTCTGGCTGGTATACAGGGCGCTTATGTTCATTGGGGCTTTTAGTCAGAAGGGCTTATATTTGGGATTTTGTGGCACCTCTGAATGGATCTATACTATTATTGCTTTGAATATGAAAAGCTTCGATGCATGATTGAAAATGTTTTTGAATTGAGGTGATGATGGGGTGTGTTGTAATCATGCAACAGTAGCTAATTACTTCACTATTTTACTACTTTCTTCACCCAAAAATATATAGGAAACTGACAAAAAAATGATTTTATACTTACTACTTTGTCTTGTCATGTCGCATTTTGGATGACGTACAGCAGAAATTTTGCTACATAACCAAATAGTGTCATTTATCAATTATCACGGTCGCTCCATTTGGCGCATCGAAGAATTAAATTAAGTACCAATTTATTTGTTCGAGAATCTCGTCATCGATCCAATAAATATTGTACTCGCAGATACTGGAGAGGAATGTCATTATGTTCACCACTTTTTATTGAAGAATCCGGTGGTATGTGGTATGAAATCCATGTTAATAAACACGTTTGCGGAGTCATCTAGACTCTATCATTTCAACAAGTACAATTAGTAGTTGGATTTCATGCCAATTGAAAGGAACATCTGTGCTGAACAAGTGGTATTTAATGGTAAATTGTGTACTTGATGTGTAAAAGGTTCTATTGCTTTTTAGTTTGTGCACAAACTAGTTTAAACTTTGTGAAAACCTTTTTCCGTAACTTTTCTTATGAAAACAAGTAGAAATAGATAATATAGTTTTACTTGGAAAACACAATGGAGAATCGCACAAAGCTCACTAACCTTGGGTTTACGGTTCCGGGACAAAAAGTTTCAAAACTTCTCATTTCGCCGTCAAAATAAACAACGGAGAGTTTTCAAAGTTAAATTTTGGCCCATTTTCGCCACATTGGGTTTCACTGAAGTACAGAACAAAAATTGTTGCTTCGCTATGCTTAGGCCAAGTGAAAGCGCCACTGGAGTGACAAAACCCTAGTTTACGCTTATTTGGAGGATCTAGTTGCCTTAGAAATGGTTGAAATACAGCATCCTTCTATTATGTCTTTCATGTTTGTTAGTTTACATACCAGCTCCTCATTTGCTCATTTATTTGCTTATAGAATCCTTATTCACGAGAAAACACAGAGTAAGTCTTCGAGTTTATGCTGTAATTATTTTGAAAGTTTAGTTATGAGATTGACTGGATGAAGATGTTATTACTTCAAAACACTTTCATAGTTCCACTATGTCCTTACAGATCATCATTGTTGTCATTTTGTTCTGTCTCTCAATGCTTGTCTTACATTTCCTTACTCTTCTTTGTCTCAGATTGTATTTAATTAGAAAAATTAGCTCTGGCATCAAACCCTTGCTCCTATACCTTTCCAAAATGCTTTTCGGTGTAATACTGCCATTATGGTTGGAATATGGGATGCAATTGAAAGAAAACCTGGCAGCAAATTGTAGCATCTGTGTTCTGTTTCTCATCTTAATGTTTAAAAGTGTTTACATATTGTTGTTTAGGTTGTTTCACGAAGGTCATTGGATAAACTTATTGATCCAGAGGTGTCCATTGGTTGGTTGGAATCAATGGCAACCCCACCATCCGATACATCAGATAGAACTGTTCAAATGTTAACTGTACCAGGTGTGTCGATTGTTGTAATATGCAGTGCATGTAAAGGTGGCTAGTAATATTTTTGCAGATACCTATCATTAGACGTTTTACACTTCTCCCCATTTTCTTTCAAAATTTTTGCTAAGTTGGCAAACATTAATTGGTCCTCTTTTCTCTCACTATGGGCAAAATTATTATATTGTTTTCGTATTAAGAAAGTTTTTTAGAGGCTCTTTTTGTGGTGGGGAAATAAAATTGAGTGTGGTGATAGAAAGTAGAAGATGTAGAAGCATTTAGAAAATGATAATGCAAGCTGTAGAGAGCAGCATTTTCTGTTGAAGGAGATGGTGAGTAGAGTTTCAGTGTAATACTTCACTACTTTGTATTCATTATTAGTGGCAATTATTAGCAGAGCTAGTCTATGTTTAAAGCCATTAAGCCCCCTAGTTATATTTTTTTGGCTTCCTCCTCATGAATGCAAACTTCCATTTCTTTTATAGTAGTGTAATGCAGACAGTTTCAGTTAGCTTAACCAAGTTCTTTACAGTTTACCACCTGAGGTTTGATTCTCATTTTAAAAGTGTACTTATTTGTGTAGGGATCCCAGTAGAAAAGCCCAGGTTGAACCAAAATGTATCAGGAGTAATTATTTATTTCAGATCAAAAAGAAAGCAACGTGTCACCAGCACTTGGAGTTGTTGACGCAGCACGGGATGAGCCGGAGATAGAAACACAAACAAAAAGAGTGAGTTTTTGTTGTGTTCTTTTTTCTCTATTATTCAGCAAAGCAGCAGAATTATAGCAGTTAAAAGATTTTAAGATTCATCAGTACTCATCCTTTGCTTGGTAGTGAATTGAACCAAATTTTCCTTTTGCTATTATAGTTCTATAGCCTTTGTTTTATAAATGGTGCAACAGTTGATCCTCGTTGTATCATATTGTTTCATTGATTTTTGCTGATTGCATGAGATGCAAATGCTTTCAGAAATTTGATTTCTTTTGGCTTTTTTTCTTGTCAAAGTTTGTTTAGCGTTAAAGTTCAGACAGTTACATTTAGTTATGCCTAGTTGCAGGGGCCGGGAAGTTCTTGTTTGCGTGTTTGCGGGTATGTGGGTGCAGCTCTACTCACTTCATCGCGTTAGTGCGGCTGTGTTGGCTCCGTTTGTTTCATGTATGCACACAAGTAGTCGTTCTTATGTTCAGAAACCATCAACACCAAATTACCATCATGTTTAATAAGTGGAAAGTGCAGTGCTTGTATGAAGCTTAATATCACTAAGTACCATAGACTGCTATTGTCAATATCATGTAGCACTAGAAGTCATGTCAAAGGAAGGAAGTATTTCGTTGGTTTGCTTCTTTGTTACAAGTTTCTTGGAAGGGATTGAACTCAGATGCATCCTACGACTGTTGGTATTGCAAATTCAAGCAGCAAAGCTTACCGCAAATCTTCGAATAAATCCCCACCTCCGAATATGCCCCCCTCGAATATGCCTCCATCTAAAAATCACTTTTGCAAATAAGCCCCCCTCGAATAATCCCCCATGGGGCCTTATTCGAAGAATTCATGGTTGCAGAATAATATCTTATGTCAAAAAGCCTCACAGTACAATAACTAGAAAGTATTACTTCCTTTGATTGGAGACTAAAAAGCCAAAAGAACCTTGAATCTCGTGATGATAATGGAGAAATCGTTTTCATACTAAATTCCATATGTTAAATAGCCGTTTTGAAGGTTTTTAATTTAGTTGATGGAGAATATTATGTCGTTTTATATATGAACCTTTGAGGAAAATGCCAAAGTTTGAAATAAGCCCCCCTCGAATAGGCCCTTCCCTTGAACAAGCCCCCACGCAAAAATTCATTTTTGCAAATAAAACCCAGGGGCTTATGAGAGGATTTACGGTAGGTTCAAAAAGTATTTGGACACTTTGCNCTATTTGAACTATGGCGTTTGTCGTGCTTTTGTTAAGCAAAGGCACATATGTGCATCCTGATTTTTGAGTATTACCTATCGCATTACTGTTTCTATACTTAGCAACAGTTGACATATGTTAGTATTTGGTTGAATAAGCATTGTAAATGATTCTTAACCAAGCTTCATTAAAAATTTCCTATAGACTAGAAAAATCTGCAATTTCAACTTTGAAATTACTCCATTGTCACGAATTTGCAGCCAGGAGCAGGCCATCCATCTCGGACTGGGAAGTTTTGAGAGCCACACCCTTTTATAATGACAACGCCCTTTTATTTCCAAAGCAAATTTCAACGCAAATAATTGACAGTAAAACGGCGAGCGGTAAAAGATGTGACGAACGCGTGATAGAAACTAGTATTATGAAGTAAAGAATTGCATTATAACAGAGGTCCCTCACCCCCGTCCCCAGAAATTTTCTCATTGAATTTGGACGAATTAGAAAATCAATCCTATAGCGAACTGGGAGGACATGTGTCCCCAGTCCAGTCACCCTCGTGGTAACGTCACTGCAGCCTAAATAGAGAAAATATAGAGTAAGGTTGAAATATCTAGAAACGGCAAAAAGTACGTAACAGAAAAGTTGGAATTTTGACCCCTTTTGTAAAGGCTTATCACAATTGACCTGATATAGCGCTCTTTGTTTCGTAGCATTCCGGAACGAGACCCCTAGCACCAGCCTCTGTTTATGTGTATAATTTGAAATGATGGAGTAAGGCAAAAGATAATAGCTAATATAGTATAAGATAGCTTAGAATAGAATAGAATAGAATAGTATTGTATAATGCACAATGGTACAATGTAATGTTATGCAATACGTAATAGTTCTTTACACTAAAATTTAGCATAATATATGCAGCAACATATTTGTTTTGATAGCAACGTTTACATTTTAATTTAAATTTTAAATGTGATGGATTCTTAGTATATCTCACCAGAAATTAATATTGCCATGGTGTAAGCCACATCTTAGCCGTCAATGACCGCATATTTTTAAAGTGATATATTGATATGAACATTAAATTATGGCTCAAAATCGTTGAGAAGATAAGAATGATTAAGGACAGTGTAAGACTCAAATTTCATAAGGTCTAAAATCTCAGCTTATTTGGTTTATTTGAGTGTTTTAGAAAGCATACATTGGAAAGTAAAAAAGTAGAGCTATTGAATTGAATTTTTGACGCTACGGAACGAAAGTAGTTGAGACTTTCCACCTCCCATATTTTTCATCACAGTTTGTCACAAAAATAGCGCATACCCACCTACCCCCAACCCTTGGGTACTTTTTGAATAACTCCATTGCAAAGGTTGCAAACAAAGTCGATAAAACCCAATTTTCGTTAACCTTCATTTGAATCACAGAAATTTCTATAGGAATTATATAAAGTAGTTGATCATCAAACAAGGCTAAACGTATTTATGACGTTGATTACAAAAGCGTTACATTCAGGCATGCATTCAAACTCCATTTTTAGTTGCAGAAAATCTATGCGAAATCAATATGATATGTTGTTTTTTTATTGAACAAAAGACAAAGAGTAATTGACAATAGAGGTATTCAAAACTGCATGAATTTTAGAAGCGTGCATGAGCTTATGTGCGCGCATGCTCACACTCTTTAGTTTCATCTTATAAACAGAGAAAGAGTAAACATTACTGTATCTTTGGAAGAGCCATGCTAAAGTAAACTTAATTTGATGTTGTATGATGCTGCAGT
>OLMO02000001.1:15471011-15491496 GCA_900291935.2 Cassiopea xamachana | reverse complement strand
GAAAGTTCGAGTGTCCAAATGCTTTTTGAACCTAGTGTATACAGTAGTAGCAGTACTTACTCGCTCTAACGGAATCCATCAGAAGATACGTGGGCTTTCATGAAACTTAGCCTAAAAGGTTCCTGACCGCAACCTAATGAGTCATTATTTATGATGTTCATTATTCGTTTTATTCCAGAGCGTTGCTCGGGTTTTATTCAATCAAGACAAAATGTTGACTGTCGCTAAACAAAAAAATGATGGAGACAATAGCTGTATATTCGCCGAAGAAGATGGACTAAAAGTCCTTGGGGACCAGAGCTATTGCAACAGTAGGGCAGATTTAATTAATCTATCATCTGTTGCTTCTGATAATGATGAAATACATTTATCTCCATGTGTTGTTGAAAACAAAATCGAAAAACTCGAAGAAAATGATGAGGGTTGCACGATGGGTATTTTCAATTGGAAAGACGCCATTCAAATTTCAAATGGAAATGATTGTGTCGAAGCAACAAAGGAAGCTTTTAGAGAGAAGAGTTACTTAGGACCCGCTTCTGTTACCTTGAATCGCCAGTTGCTTTCACTTGAATGGATTAATGAGGAAAGTACGGAATACGAGCCTATTTCATCGTCTCCTCCCGTAGTTTGTAGCGGCGTTAAGAAAAAAACATGCAAGAATACAGGCATTGGAAATAGTGCTAATAGAGATAGGACTAAATTACTTGATTGCAGTGGAACTAACAGGGAGGAAGATGATCTGAAGAGAAGGAATAGGCGCAAGAGAAGAAAAGAAAAGCGAGGGAGGGTTGGCGGTAGTAATGAAAAGCCTATGACTAGTCACAGCGAGCAGACGAACGCAAAAGAGGAGTCAAATAGAACATTTGATACTGAGTTAAAATCTGATGATTGTTTAAATGTTTGTGTTTCTCCTGGAATAGCAAGCAGCTTAGAATATAAGGAGAAAGGGAGAATTAATAAAATAAATAAAGGTATTGACACTACAACTTCTTCACCCTCTGCAAAGGGTTGCTGTAATACTTCAACCCAATACGGAGCTACTTCTGCATGCGCACGTGAAAGCATTATTCCAAATAGAGATACGCGCAACTTTATTGGTGGGGATTCGATTTGTTCACCAGTGAATACAGGTGTGGGAAAATCTCATCTTGAGTTGGCCTGCGAAAATGAAAAGTGTGTGCAGCAAAAACGAACGAGTAATGCTGGAGATGGAGGTAAGACACAGTCAGTTGACAGCCACGAGGAAAGTCAAGCAGAATTATATTTTTCTCCTTTCAAAGTTGGAACAGACAAGCAGGATTTTTCTTTNTTTCACCTAGGAAAGAAAGCGATATTTCAGAGACGTTTGATCTTGACCCTCCATCACCTACTGTTGTATCTGCATGGAAGCAAGACATTGGAGAAAGTTCGAAATTCTCCAAAAATAATGGTGATGATGTTTTTGGGTCAACACCGGGACATAGAAGTCCAGTGTTGTACGACAGACTTCCAAAACCACTCTATGAGAGTGATTTGCCACATAGTTCCGCAATGGAGAAGCAATTTACCGCCATCTCTCCTATTGTATCAGACATTTTACCGTGCTTAGATGGTGCCTTTGATTGTGTACTAAGTAGCACTACAGAGAATCTTAACTCAATTGATGATTTGCAAGGAATTTCTATGGGCAAAGCTGTATGCCCAGACACCGATGGAGTACAGCTAGAAAAGAAGAAAGGGAGTGATGGAAAGTTAGAAAAGAATAGCGAAAGTGAATGGGTAATAGGTAGTATTATTGAAGAAATATTAGAGAGGATGTTTTCAAAGTTAGAACAGTCATGGCTTGGGGAGTCAGATGTAAAAGTTGAGCTAGAAACAGGGCCTTTAAGGGAAGCACTTTCCCCCGCCGATGTTATTCCAAAAACTCCAGCAAAACAGAAAGCTAGTGAAGCTAGCCGGTTAAAACGTAGAATAAACATAAGTGGTGCTAATTTGAGACGGCGATCTTCAACTAGAAAGTGTATTCTAACTCAAAGTGTTGTTGATCTACCACCTGGTCTAGATTCAAGTATAGCAACAAATCATACAGAGCAGCTAATTAAGAGTATATCAGATCATAGATCTGTAGAATCAGAATCTGGAAATGATGATGATAAACATAGGCTGGGTTTTATTGAATGTACAGAACAACAGCAAGAATGCCATGGCCTTTTGGTCTATAGTGAATTGCCAGATGATGGATTAGAACAAGATTCTGTCAATGTGCCTCTCAGTTTAGTGCTGAGACATAGTACACACAAAGACTTCAGAGACTGTCTAAGAGAGCTCCCAGAAGCTCAAGAGAAAAGTAGTAAGTCAAAAGATGAAGAGTTCGGTTTAGAATTTTCTACTCTAACGTGTCGAAAAAGGCCAGTTAGTGGAATTAGTAATGTTGAAGTGGGCACTAACGTACCCCAACGCTTTGGAGAACAACATTCGATAGATGAAGTGGTAGGCAGTGAAAGTTTGTTGGTGGACACTTTGATATGTCATGAAGATCCAGCTAACCTGAGCGGTATTCCAGATAAGGACAGCCATACGTTGATAGAAAATGAAGATCTTGATAAATCAGGCATATCATCACGAAAGGGAAGTACAAACTTAGTGTACAGAGTTGCAAACAACGTCATTAGAGAAGATGCTCAGGTCCTCCAAGCTGTTGATGATAATATTTTATACGATCACAGCTCCCTTTTGTCTTCTGGAAATGACGCTGAAATCAAAGATGATGACGTCACTTTTACTTCAATGGAAATCCTTGATGATCTTATGTTTGACAGAAAAGCTCTAGAATCAGATTTGTTGACAATTTCTTTCAAGGAAGGGCCCGATTCTCTCGCTGATTTTTCTTCTCCAAGCGAAACACCTGAAAAAGTATTCCCTGGAAAGTTTGTAGGAAAAGCTATAGATTCATGTCATATAAAACAGAAAGATGATTGTTTGAAGGAAGAAAGAAATTTGCTTGACCAAATAGTCATAGCAAAACCCTGCCAAATCAAACGATGTGAAAAAGTTTTACAGATACCTTTCGGAAATTCAGTAGAATGTCGTTCAAAAGCCGAAGAAAGCCCTCCTTCAGAAGGAGTTGTTACAAACAGACTTGAACTCAGATGCCCCGATGCTGATAAATCAGTAATGGGTAATGGTGAAAAGTCTGTTTCAGATATGAAAATGGCAGATAGTGAAAAGCATGACAGAAAAAGCCGGGGGAATCAAATTATGAGCCATCTATTTAATGATAGATCATGTGGTTCAGAAGCAAATGTGTTCTTGAAGTCAAATGCAAAGGGCGAAAGAAATGATGCTGATTTGCATGCATCTTTGCAGGAGTTTGCCAGAGGAGATGGTTTTATTGATGTCATAAATGATGAAGCTATTATAAACATCACTATGTCAGATACATTGCTTTCCCCCAAAAAGGACGTTTCAGAAGCTACTAATGATAACTCTGACAACGTAGTTTGTGCTAGGACATCACATTCATGCATAGGTGAGAAATCAGATAGCAGTAATTTAAGTTTCTGTGATAAAGCATCATTGGCTATCAAAAAAGCATGTGCCAGTGCTTGTTATGATACAGAAGCAGGATTATCTCAGTTACTGAACAGTAACTTTGATTGTCATGAATTGACGCAAATGTATGAGGCAAGGTGCGAACCTGGTCAGTCAGAAACATTGATTTGCAAAGGTGCTATCTCTAAGCATGATGGAAGTGTACTGCATGAAAATAGAATTGATTCATCTTTAGAATTTAGTACTGCTTCTGGAAGGACAGTTGATGTTTCAGAAAAGATGCAGGATGCTGATAAGAAGAAATTAGAGGAAAATGATAGGGATGGTAAAGATAAAGAAGGAATTGGTGGATTTTCAGGATTTAGCACTGCCTCTGGAAGAAAGGTTGACATATCAGAAAGGGCGTTAGATGCTGCAAGGAAGAAATTAGAAGAAGATGATGGGAATAGTAAAGATAGAGAAAGAATTGATGGATTTACAGGATTTAGCACTGCCTCTGGAAGAAAGGTTGACATATCAGAAAAGGCGTTAGATGCCGCTAGGAAGAAATTAGAGGAAAATGATGGGAATAGTAAAGATAGAGAAAGAATTGGTGGATTTTCAGGATTCAGCACTGCCTCTGGAAGAAAGGTTGACATATCAGAAAGGGCGTTAGATGCTGCAAGGAAGAAATTAGAAGAAGATGATGGGAATAGTAAAGATCGAAGTGGAATTGGTGGATTTTCAGGATTCAGCACTGCCTCTAGAAGAAAGGTTGACATATCAGAAAAGGCATTAGATGCCGCTAGGAAGAAATTAGAGGAAAATGATGGGAATAGTAAAGATAGAGAAAGAATTGGTGGATTTTCAGGATTCAGCACTGCCTCTGGAAGAAAGGTTGACATATCAGAAAGGGCGTTAGATGCTGCAAGGAAGAAATTAGAAGAAGATGATGGGAATAGTAAAGATCGAAATGGGATTGGTGGATTTTCAGGATTTAGCACTGCCTCTGGAAGAAAGGATGATATATCAGAAAAGGCATTAGATGCTGCTAGGAAGAAATTAAAGGAAAATGATGGGAATAGTAAAGATAGAGAAAGAATTGGTGGATTTTCAGGATTCAGCACTGCTTCTGGAAGAAAGGTTGATATATCAGAAAGGGCGTTAGATGCTGCAAGGAAGAAATTAGAGGAAAATGATGGGAATAGTAAAGATAGAGAAAGAATTGGTGGATTTTCAGGATTCAGCACTGCCTCTGGAAGAAAGGTTGACATATCAGAAAGGGCGTTAGATGCTGCAAGGAAGAAATTAGAAGAAGATGATGGGAATAGTAAAGATCGAAATGGGATTGGTGGATTTTCAGGATTCAGCACTGCCTCTGGAAGAAAGGTTGACATATCAGAAAAGGCGTTAGATGCCGCTAGGAAGAAATTAGAGGAAAATGATGGGAATAGTAAAGATCGAAATGGAATTGGTGGATTTTCAGGATTCAGCACTGCCTCTGGAAGAAAGGTTGATATATCAGAAAAGGCGTTAGATGCCGCTAGGAAGAAGTTAGAGGAAAATGATGGGAATAGTAAAGATCGAAATGGAATTGGTGGATTTTCAGGATTCAGCACTGCCTCTGGAAGAAAGGTTGATATATCAGAAAAGGCGTTAGATGCCGCTAGGAAGAAGTTGGAGGAAGATGATGGGAGTAGTAAGGATCGAAATGTAATTGGTGGATTTTCAGGATTCAACACTGCCTCTGGAAGAAAGGTTGATATATCAGAAAAGGCGTTAGATGCTGCAAGGAAGAAGTTAGAGGAAAATGATGGGAATAGTAAAGATAGAGAAAAAATTGGTGGATTTTCAGGATTTAGCACTGCCTCTGGAAGAAAGGTTGATAAATCAGAAAAGGCGTTAGATGCTGCAAGGAAGAAGTTAGAGGAAAATGATGGGAATAGTAAAGATAGAGAAAAAATTGGTGGATTTTCAGGATTCAGCACTGCCTCTGGTAGAAAGGATGATATATCAGAAAAAGCGTTAGATGCCGCTAGGAAGAGGTTGGAGGAAGATGATGGGAGTAGTAAGGATCGAAATGGAATTGGTGGATTTTCGGGATTCAGCACTGCCTCTGGAAGAAAGGTTGATATTTCAGAAAAGGCATTAGGTGCTGCTAGGAAGAAATTAGAAGAAAAGGAGGGAAATAGTAAAGATAAAGAAAGAATTGGTGGATTTTCAGGATTCAGCACTGCCTCTGGAAGAAAGGTTGACATATCAGAAAAGGCGTTAGATGCCGCTAGGAAGAAATTAGAGGAAAATGATGGGAATAGTAAAGATAGAGAAAGAATTGGTGGATTTTCAGGATTCAGCACTGCTTCTGGAAGAAAGGTTGATATATCAGAAAGGGCGTTAGATGCTGCAAGGAAGAAATTAGAAGAACATGATGGGAATAGTAAAGATAGAGAAAGAATTGGTGGATTTTCAGGATTCAACACTGCCTCTGGAAGAAAGGTTGATATTTCAGAAAAGGCATTAGATGCTGCTAGGAAGAAAGTAGAAGAAAAGGAGGGAAATAGTAAGGATAAAGATAAAACTGATGGATTTTCGGGATTTAGTACAGCCTATGGAAAGAAAGCTAATGTATCTGTAGAGGTGTTGGATGCTAGGAAGAATGTAAAATCTGGTGTAGAGAATATGGATGAAATGGGGAAGGGTACTTATTTGCTAGACGTGAAGATTGCTTCAAATGAGAATAATAGTGGTGCTCATGTACGGGAAGCAGATAAAGATATCCTGCCACTTAGTCATAGACCTGTTGGAAGTTGTAACATTTCGCGACAAAGATGTGCTGATGTGTTGTATAATGAAGTCTCAGAAGCGCTAGTTGATCCTTCTAATGATATGTTTAATGATTCTCTAAATGGTATAGATTTGCCTTTTGTGGAGCTGAGTGAGAGAGTCAGTGAAGATAGAAAAACAGATGCAGAAATGAAGTCACAAATCCAAAGAGAAGATGCAGGGCCTGGCCTGAAGGAGCAGCACCAAAGGAAAGATGGGTCTGGTGGACCACAGTGCATTGCTGAGCCCATTGATTACGTTATGCATGAGAGCGTTGATCAGGTGAGAGCATGGAGATATATAGCAATATTCTACACCTTTTTTGTGAGTTCTTTCTAGCATTTTCGTTTTCACGGCCTTATCTCTGCTCAAAGATGCTCTTTAGACTGCAAGTTACATATTTTTTGAAATTTAATGGTAGCACTATATGATGTATTTGAGTAGACAGGAGTAACGGAGTGATGTTCTTCCCTTTATCTATCATCCTTTCACCAGTTCTTATACAGCTACTGCTTTTAAGCTGTCATTTCCGATTTTAAAATGCGATAGTCTAACTATTGAACTTAATTATTGATTTACAGGGACCGATAAATTTGCCCATGACAAAGAAAATCTTTGAAATGGGGAGACAAAGTGCCTTTACTTTTAAAGGAAAGTCAAGCCATCCATCAGGTGACAGTGCTTTCTACCTTGCTACCGTTTGTCATTCTAAACCTTGTCTTTTTGCTTCACAAGAAGCATTCAGAGAGCGGAAAGAGTGAAACTGTGCTTTGAAACCTGTCAAAGCTAGACAGCTGGGGCACAGGAAGTACTCAAAGTTGGGGGAGGGGGCACATACCTTTAAGGGGCACCCTCATAAACAAAAAAGGCAACTCTGTAAGCTGCAACGGAACGTTTTATGTACAAGCTTGTGAAAAGTATTTTGTCCAAGTGTACTTCTAAGGATCAAAGAAAAAGCTGGATTTAATTAATTGCTGTTGAATGATGTCTTTGTAACTAGTAGTGTAAGCGTGTATTATACCAAGAATATGTTAATTACAATTATTAATAATCTGGCCATACCAGGAAGTTTCTCACGTGTAGGAACCCATATTTTTTCATCGGCCTACTGAACTAGATGATGTTAAGTGGATAATGTTGTGTTTATGATGTATTCCCCACGTTATAATTTTTATACAATGTATTGCCCACGCTATAGTAGCTTGATTGCCTATGCATAATGATGTTTGTTGCATAATGATGTTTTTGATACATAAAGATCTCTGTTATTAGTTCTTGATGTTTTTACTTGATTTCTCATCTATAGAGTACCATAGTGACAGAGATGCAAAACATACAATACCGCTAATACCAAGGCTAGCTCGGGTACAGGATCATAATTCTCTAGACATGCTTAGGTAGATATTTAAATGTATTGCTTGTTAATGTTGAATTAGATGCACTATATTTGGAAGAAAGCCATGAAAGTTGATATATACTTTTCCACCTCAGCTTGCTGGCTGACTTGTTGACTCACTGACCGAATACTAGATCGCTATAGCCTTTTGCTACCTTTTTTGTTCCCTTTTGATACCAAATGCTTTTATATTACCTTCGAGATGCAGCATAAAGACACTTAGTGCTCTTTTCCTACACTGCGGTGCCCTTTTGCTACATTTTGCAGTGCCCTTTTGCTACTCTAGGCGCCCTTTTGCTACTCTGTGTTTGAGCGGGCTTTTGTGGTACACATTGAGAATATTTAAATGACGGTGGCTGGCTGATTGATTGTATTTTTTATATACTTTACTCTAGATATTTAATGTTTATCTTCAAAAGAAAAACCTGCTTTCCTTAGCATGAATTCTAGCCTTTGATCAACAACGGCAAAATTTAGAGAGACCATTTTAACAGAGTGACGGGGGAAGGGATCATTGTGTAGATATGTAGGAAAAGCCCCTGACGTGTTAGGTAGTCAGTACGTCCTGGTCATGAAACTGTTTCGATATACATAGCTTTGTCTTACTTAGGCACCATGCATTTTTGACATTCACATGGAGAGGAGAGAAAAATTAACCGTAGATTTTCAATAGTTGCTGATTGTATAGGCAGGGGGAAAGGGAGTCCAACACTAAACTGTGGATGCCCACATTTTTCCAATCATTTGCGTAACAACTTGATATCGATATTGTCTCTTTGATGTGTTGTTTCTAACTGAAGAATTTAGCATTCATAAAAGGAAATTGTCCTCGAATTCGGCATTATTGCGTATTAGTGGATGGTGGAGAGGGAATCAGATCATCAACACTTTTGTTTGGACGTCATAAATGTATGGTACCTTGTATGGTACTTTCTTAAAGCTTAGTTCCAAATCAAGAGGTAAATGATATTTATCTCGGCAGGCGTGGCCTCCCCAAACCAATGAGCCTACCAAGACGCCCATCAACAGCATCCAATTCAACGCCATCAAATGATTGTAGTACCAGTGACATGCGAATTACAGCAGCAAAGGCATTCTCCACTCCATATAAGCTGAAGAAGAATAATCCAGACGCTGAACATTGGACAGCTGCCAGACGCCAACTTAAGAGGCCTCTTTTGGCATGTGTGCCATTTGGAAAAAAACTTAAACTTGAATCTGAGAAAAAACAGCAATTTGAAGCAGTAAGTTCAGAGGTTCTAAGAAATGTTTTGTTATGAAGTTCTTTTAGGACCAGGATTTAAACTGTTTTATCCAAAAATCAAATAGACTATGGAAAAGGCGATGAGTGATTCAAAAACGCAAGCTTTCAGATGTCCTTTTATTTTGTATGTAAACCATATAGGTCCAGCAGATAATTGTGCTCCTGCCAAATATTTTGTCTTTATTACTATATATTTAAGTTTTTGTGACTGTATTCATTATTTCGAAATTTGGTAAGTAATATCGGTGGCTTATTGCAGATGATACATCAATTTTTAGAGGCTTATTTCATATGATGTATCAATTTTCTCTTGAAGTACCTTATTTTCCATGCTGTTTCTAATTTACAAATGCCACATAATTTTCCAATGAATTAAGGATGAGTTTCACATCAATTCAAGATTTCTTTATATCTGCAGCTTTTTTCTATAAATTGTTCGCCTTTAACTTTTTTGCTCATCTGTTGAGCATCTTCATGCTTGCATGAAATTGCATTTTATCCATGAAACAGGTTGTTTCAATGATATTGCTTACTTTTTTCACTATGTGCTACGCAAAGGAATTAATCTAAATCTCTCAGCCTCAAGCCCTCCTCTGTATTCATTAAAAATATTGCAGAGCATTGACGGCAACAGCTAGTAAACAACTTGAGCAGGAAAGAAGTGGTCGAATCCCATTACAGCATGCTATAGCACCCTTTTACACCATGTTGTATCTATACAACTATGTTTTGATATATTCTTGACTTTAGGCAATTTGTTTGCATGATTACTTCCTAGAGATTACTTCATGTTAAATTACATGAATGAGTCTTATAAAAACTTAGTTCTCTTTTTCCTAAGGGGAGAGTAAAACCCCAACCTGGACGTCTCTACCAGCTGAAAAACATAAAGCAAAGGCCAAGCTTGTCTCAATTAACCAATGATCAGCAACCTTGTTGCTACACAAAGGATGAGGTATGTCATCACTGTGGTTTTTGATACATTGCAAGAGTTCACTAGTGTGGAGTTTGGAAGTTGTAGCTCGAGCTTCTTCCAGTTATTTTGACACGGTTATTGAAACAGGCCGCAATCACATGAAATTTCGTCTTAAAGCAAAATAAAATCAAATAGCTTTCCATTTCCCCTAATGTAGAGAGTATTTCCTTGGTTCAACTTGGCGAAATGGAGAGTCCCATAGCTCAACACGGAAATAAATGAATTTTGTGAAGTTTTGATGCAAAGTACATGACGGGGTGATTTCTAGAAGTTTTGATAAGGGGGGCTGTAGATGCAATGTCATACAATGTGTTTGGCATAGTTGCAACCACGCCCATATTTTCAATTATAGAGAAATGACGTTTTAGTCTAATCATGACAAAATATAACCAAGAATTATTAAGATTTCAATAGCCTTGTAGTAGTGAGGAAATTCATCACACCATTACAATACCAAACAAGGCCAATTCACTTCAAAAAGAAAAATCAATGTTAAATTTTAGGGGGCTGAGCCCCCTAGAAATCACCTCTGAGTGCATGCTTTGAAAACTTAAAACTACTTTTGGCAACGATTGATACTTCTGAGTATTGAAGTGGAATTCGCTTGTGAATTTTCCATGTGCTTAGAAGTTATAAACAATCGTTAATCCTGTTTCTAAAGTTTCATTGGCACTTGCACGGTAATGCATACTTCACGATATATGGTATGTGTTCTCTCGATTTTTACCTACTTTCAACAGAAATTCCCATTGTACTGAATATAGTAGCTTCTAATAAACCGATTTTATTTCTATATAAATTTAGCTTGAGGACTGTGGATTGCATCAAACAGTGATAAACGTTTCCAGTGAAAATGCTAAGGATTTTCTATTTAGAAGAGAGTCGTTTAGTGATTATGCTCTACGAAAAGGAGTGACAATTATTGGAGATGGGGCGAAACTTGCTCTCAACAAAGAAGGTTGTGCAGGGTTGACCGAATTTCTGAAGTGAGTGCTATCTTTCTAGTATTGTGTGCCTGTTTTGATGTATGGATAGACATAAATGTCATTAGGCAAGTTCTAGCTTTTAACCACCTTTCAAAAGAACATGTTTTCTTTAGGATTGCAAATCCCATTAATTATCACAGTCATACTCGTATAAAGTGGGTCTGCCTAAGTCAGGCATTTCATAAGGCAGACAAAGACTTGTGGTTCCCCCGCTTGTTACAAATGCAGTAATTCCTATAAGTCGGATCTCAATTAAGTCCAATTGTTTTGCCTGGCCCAAAGAGATCTGTCGTACACGGGTTTGAGTGTATTCAGTTTAATAGATCATTTGATAAGCTTCTTGCTTCTGTAAACAATGTCGCTTGATGTTGTAAGTAGCACAGTTATTGCAAGCTTCTTAATGAAATGAATCTATGTATTTAAGTAAGTAATTTTTGTGAAGAAGCTAAATCTTATGGAATCATAGATGATTGGACATTTTGCTCTTAGTGCGTTCGTATCTCTTGCTGGTGTTGACAAAACCTTGATTAACGACGTTTGGTTTGCTAATCAATATCGTTGGGTCGTCTGGAAGCTGGCCTCATTGGAACGGTCATTTCCATATTTATTTGCTGGCAGGTAATGTTTGCGGCTTAAACTTTTGCATCTGTATTCCTAGTTTTACAAAGTCTCTTATCCTCTACGAAATACGATTGTTGGCCTAGTTTTTGATGTGAGTGAGTTATTTCTCTCTAAAGGCAGCGAAGTTGCTTCCAGTAGGCAGAATATAGACTTAACGTCAAAAGTGGTAATGGCTTTTAGTAATATCATTCATTCTCCAGTTGCTTCGTCAATGCACTCTTACTGTGAATATCCCCTTGCATCTAATGAACACTGGGAATGACATAAATATTGCGCCCAATAACATCATTTTCCAAGACATATTATTGATGCAACATTACCGAAAGTACATAGGGAAAATATGAAAGAATGAAAAGAGCGAAAAGGTTTTGGATCTGTAGAGATGGGTTGAGAATGGACTTCTCACGTATTCTGGGCCTTGTTTAAGTAAGTAGAATATGCTGTTGAGCAAGGCATTTTGTTTTTAGTTAAAAGTTTTGTCTCCTGCCCTCTCTCGAAGGTGTCTTACCCCAAATGAAGTCATGTATCACCTGAAATACAGATATGACAAAGAAATTGATCGCGCAGAAAGGTACAGTAATGGTTCACTGTAACTGCTGTTTGATATGACGTTGTATTGTACATTTTCATATAATTATGCCGTATCGATTCTCATTGGTTGTCCATCGTTTGGAATACTTTTACAAAGCAGATAATAAATACGGACCTCTCTACTACACTTTGTTTTAAATAAGAAACCTAGCTCAAGGCCTAGTTCTAAAAGTTTCTTAAATTTGGGCCACACTTAAGTTCTAAAAGTTTCTTAAAAGTTTCTTAATATAGCGAACTAAATTGTTGTGAATACGTTCGCAGAACGCAGAATGTAGCAAACTCTGTGTCCTACAACAAACAAAATGTGTCAGTACGAGTTAAATTCTAAAGCAATGTCATATTCACATTGTTATGGTACAGCTTCACGTTGAGCCAGGTAAAGACTTCATTGTGGTATTTGTCTTAAATTTCTTACTCTTTCTTTGTAGTTCTAAGATTTTCCTTGTCCTAAAATTCCTTGTAGTTCTAAAATTTAAGGCTGTCTAGTACTAGGCTGATTCTTAAGTAGTTTCTTATAAAAAGAAACGTGTAATTCATGGGTTGGTATTCTTGAGCACCTCAAGGAACCATTTGAAGCCAGTTCAAGCCAACAAGCAAATCACTAGGAGCCGCTTTTACTGGTAGTCAAAGTTTTGAACATCAACTGCAGAGAAACGAACCATCACAAATAAAGTGCATTTTACTTATAATTCAAAAACTNGCCTACTTTTGAATGGGCCACCATCTACTCATGCATTGTGTAGTCAGAGCAAGAAGTCAATGTTTAGGCATCTTGCTACCTGACAAAGTTACACGTAGACATTCATAAAAGTACTTGCACCAAGATAGGCGGAAGGTTAAATGCGTTAATGTATCTAAAATCATTAATTCTGTATTCGTCATATCTGTACCTTGATTCAAACTTAGCAATGCAAGTGGAGACGCAGGGTAGGGTAAAAGAGCCGCAGTTTGCCGACCACTACACCAGCCTAAGGGCGTGTTGTTGGCGAAGCCATGCTGTCGGAAATTGCACTTGCAGTCTCTATCTTTGTACAACAAAATTCAACGACCATACGAAGTTCTCTCGAATAGGCATCTTTTCTTGCTTTAAAAATTTGACTCGCTTTATTGTTGTACGTAAACACGAGAGGATGCCGTAGGGCAACAACACACCTCTCTTCTTTGATTTGGTACTAGAAGTAGCTCATGCCACTATAATGATTGTGTTAGCTGTCATCATACCCCTGGCTCTATCGTGTAAGAACAATCAGTCTTTGATCTAATAAAAGCAGTAAACGAAACGTCTGGTGTCCCCTCTAAACAACCCTAAACGCAACACCGCGAATCCGAGCTGTTGAAATGGAGCGTTTTTCAACACATCTAGTTTTTTACAGATAGGGAACAATTTTTAATTGGAGCCAAATCTTATAAGTCATTGTTTGATTTTTCTAGGGAGCTTTGTACATGCTTAGTTAGCATATTGTAAAGATTAAATGAATTCTTTAGTAAAGGGGGCGTTGTATGAATTATGTAATTATTAGTCGAACCCCTTGCTGAGACCTCGAGCTAAGCTAGGCCCAGAAAGTTCCAAGTCTTTTTAATTTGAAAACGTACCAAAGCAGGTGACGAGGAGTTGGAAGAATTGCCATCAAAGAGTGCATTTCAATTGACCAGAGCTATGACTATGAAATGTGATAAAAATTACGCATTGAATTGCGATTTTTCTGCAGAGAAGGGATATTATTTTTGGACTAAGTTCTGTGAAGCTATTAATGCCTTGCATATGAATTTAATTCTGTTATTTGCTAGGCATTATGCCTTCAGTGAAGTTTTGTTTATATCTGTATCATCCATCTAGATCCGCAGTGAAGAAGATTCTTGAAAGAGATGATATTTCAACCAGCAAGCTAGTTTTGTGTGTCAGCAGAATATTTTCCTCTGAGCAAACACCTGAAAGGAGCGAAATTATTTCTAAAGGCATTGAATTGGATGAAAATCACTCAAAAGTAACCATTGCTATGTAGACTACTGAGTGTCTTGTTGTAATTTTATTCTTTTTCATAATATTGCATTGCATATGTTCATCAACAGTAGCAACCAGTTGCTTTGTGTCCCATCAATGCCTTCTGTTCAAGTATTTGTGAGGATTACATGGAAAGTACTCGTTGTTCCTCCAGCAATGTTAGTATGAGTCAATCATTTTCTCTAGAGCTGATTTGCAGATGCCCTTAGGATGAAAACGTATCGTTTAGCTTCGAATTTTCTATTTTACATTTAACTGTTTATTTTATGACTTTTTTGAATTCTCGATTTTGCTCGTGTCATTGTACGCTCTACTTTTGGCTTTTTCAGTTTAATTCTGTGTTATTGAAAACGAGAAATATTCTTTATAGCAAGTCACTTGAATTACTCCAGTTTGAACTTCTCTAGGTTGTAATTGAAGTGACCGATGGTTGGTATCCACTGAAAGCAATTCTGGATCGTCCTTTGTCATCCTTCATTCAAGTTGGCAAACTAAAAGTTGGTCAAAAATTGTGCATTTGCGGAGCAAATCTGATCGGTAGTGAACAAGCTGTGCCACCTTTAGAAGTAAGTAGACTTTATCACATTGCTCAAGTTTGCCTCTGAACATGGTATTATTCGGAGCTGAAAATCGGAAGTGAAAATCTTAACTTAAGGAATGACTATTACTCATGCAATTTCAAGTGCACTTGGAAATCTATAAGCAAATGAGACGATGAGGGTACGAACTGAATCTACTATATTAGTCCATGACCGGAAAAATTGTGCAAGAGCGGCAATTCGCACGTATGGGCTTTTCTGCATGAGCGATTGCTCTTAATTCTTTGGAATTGCACGTGCTATCCAAGATTTGTGTATCCGAAATTGTTGCAGAAGCTTGGCAAATGTTTCATTTCGGATAAATCAAGAGAAAACAGAGTGAAATCAATAGGTGACAGTAACTAGTGTTGCAGTTGCGACAACGAAGTTCCTATTTGGCATGTGCGATTGCACGGTTGATAGTGATACTCAGACGGGCGAGTTTTCCCTCATGCTGGGAATTTTGCACGTGTGTAGGACACGCGCATGTACGATAGCACGTGTCTCCGGGCATGGAATGCTATATCACGATGCTATTGGCACTGAATACGTTTACTATCTAATTGGCATACCCATCGCAGAATGCTACGTAGGAGTACAAGTACATCCATAGCGAATGCTATCGAGTACCGCAATAGCTAATAAGAGATAGATGTATGGACACGAGTACATAGGTAGCTAGTGGGAGCAAAAGTGTTTGGCTGTTTAGGCCTCAAATTTTAGACCTGGATAGTACTAGGTAGGAAGCTATCTAATTAAAAGTAAGGAAGTTGTAGTGAAAAATTGGATACTTTGGTAATGGAATCTAGTGCTTGAGCATTCTTGAACATGTAGCACACGTACAATCACATGTAGAGCAGACACACAGACGCACACACACGTAATATCATTCCAACATTGGCAATTTATAATTGAGAATATTTCACATTCCACAGGCACCTGATTCGCTAATGCTAGAGTTGTCTGCAAACTCAACTCGCCGTGCTCATTGGGATGCTAAACTTGGATTTCAGTCAGATAGAAGGGCGTTTCCTGTTCCTATCCATTCTTTGTTTCCAGATGGTGGAATAGTTGGATGTGTTGACGTAGTAATACAGCGGATATACCCTCCTCAAGTAAGAAACCCTTATCGCAGCTTTTCCCAAGACACACACTTTGTGACTTCCATTCTATAGCTTTTTAATCTCATCTTACTCGATTTTTAGTAATATTTTTCATATGAAGTTGGAAAACGTTATACGGCATCTTTTATTTACATGTATTTTTTCTTTATAATATTTTGACAAATTGATTTCTTAGGAACGGTGTTTTTTCAAGTTTCTCTTAATACTTTCTGTCATAAATTATCAACGTTGTGGATGTGGCTGCAAAATGACCAGGATTAATTTTTTTCTGTAGTTCCCCTTGCTAATGCCAGCGTTGATCTCTTTCAGTCCGGTCATTTCACAACTGATGTGACCTGATTTGTAGACAGTACTTAGACTAGCCATGCTATTACTACTTGCTGCACTCTAACGTGTTGAACTGATGAAATGATGTAAATGCTCTTTTCCTTGCTTGATTCCTACCTATCTGCTCTGCACAGGGACAAAATATGCAGCCATACCTGCTCATTCAATGTATTTTGCCGTTATATCTCGCTTGCTCTAAGTGAAATGTGCATATTATGTATATACTGATGTTCTTACAGTGGATGGAAAAGTCTAGTGGTGGTTATGTATTTAGAAATGCTCTACAAGAACAAAGAGCATCCAAAAAATACAGTGATGAGAAACATTCGAAAATGGAGAGAATTTATGAGAAGATTAGGCAAGACTATGAGAATAGTTGTTCATCCAGAGGTGTGCATTTTTTTATCAGGTTTTGTGCATTGCTACAGTGAAACAAACTTGAATAAGGAAGACCACTGAATGAAGTTGCTTTATCTACCCCAGTTTATCTTAATGCATCGTCGTGTATTTTATAGAATACATTTCAAAGTAGACAGTTGGCTCTCAGAACGGTTCCTTTTTGGAAGCAATTGCCTAAGTTTATTTGTATTTCTTGTCTTTTTTCAATCAAACGTTAAGTTTATAGAGCAACTATATTGTAAGTAGTTTAGGTAGGTTTAAGGATTGTTCAAGTAAGCAGCTACAAGTAACACTACCAGTGAACAATTAATCAATTTCTAAATTGTTTTCTTTGGATGTTGTTGATAGGAACTATGCATCTTTCACATTTCTGGCGGTTATTACCTGTTTGTATTTACTCATCATTCTCTAGTGATTTTCTCTCCTTGGGCGCTCTTGATATGATAGATGGTATTGGATAGGTTACCAGCCGATTTGTAATTCGTATGAGTATTCAACAGTCAAATGAAAGTAGCTGAGACATTCTTGGTGAATGGCCATGAAGTTCAATTATAGGAAATCCAATGATTTATCTTAGTGTTTGGCAAACTGAAGGTCCTTCTAATTTTTGTCCTATGAACGGAGAGCATTGTTAATAAAGGAAACTGGATATCTTATAAAAATATTTAGCTGTTTTTCTGTTGTTCGTGATAATGAGACAGCAGTTGATTTTGCTATTTTTTTGTTTGAAATAGAAACTTTGGCGATATGTTGCATATGTTATTGAGGCACTGGCCCTGTTTTGCTTCTTATCATTTTCCAGTTTTCGTTTGTGGATTTTTTAGACAGACGCAGATCGCGACGAAAATCAAATAAGTCCTCAATGGCTGAGATTTCAGAAATTATGACTGGCCATGAATTGTATGAGATTTTTGAATCTGCGTATGATCCTGGCTCATTGCAGGTGAGAAGCTTTTGTAATTTAATGCGCTTTACATCAAGCAGATGTGCTTAATCTACTATTATGGTCAATGCCTTCGATAGTGGCTTATTTGTTGCCATGTAATTATAGATTATAATTTATTTGAAGTATAGTTGGGTTGTTTTTGTTGTTCGTATGAGGTCGCCTTTGGTAAATTTCTCTATTCAGTATCTGAGACAGAATTTTCAACTCATCTGTTTTTGCTTCCAAAATCTAATTTTAGTTTTGTTTGTTTGTTTATAAGAAGACACTTCTTATGGTAAATCAAAGCAGTTTCAATTTCTAGTAATCGAAGAGTTCCTTGTCGGAAGATGAACATTACTTAATCATTAACACTATATTGTGCGATGTTGGCTATAATTCTTTTAGGCAAAGGGGTTGCCTACTGTTTGCGAAGGAAGTTGTTGTGGGTTGCAAAGATATTGTGACAGTATTTTGTACCAGCTTTGACGGATGTGACATACTATCTTAGATGATTATCTACCCATGCTTTAAAGCATTGAGCTCTATCATCCAGCTATGAAGGACAATAGAAAGTTGCAAATTTNTGAGTGCAGAAGAATGAGTGGTATATTTGTTTTGATCACATGCAAGTAAAAGTGTTGATTAGTTGGGAATTTACTGTGTTTAGCTCTAGTCGGGGCAAGTATGTTTACTGGTGGAAGTACATCGTACTGGCCAAATATTTGATAGTTCAATGAGGTAGGTACCTTTACTAGTTATTTCTCTTCTATGACGTCATTACTACTGGTTGTAATGAGGTCATGGGAAGTAGCTGCTACACCAAATTATCGGATATTTAGCTGTACGAGCTATTACCGTCAGTTTAAGTAAGCTGCTAGTTCTCAATTTTTTCATGAATCCAACACTAACCTATGGCGATGAGCGAGTATTCAATTGTCTTCTTATTCCCTATTTTTCTAGCTTATGATTAATGATCATCAAAGAGACATCCTAGCTAAGTTTCGCAGTGAAAAGGAAGAAGAACATAGAGCTACACTGCAGAAGAAATTCGATGAAGCATGGAAAGATGTACTAAAAAGTGTAGGTATTTTTTAGAAATTAGAATTTTGAGATGAAATGGATAGAAAAAGACTCGCATATTTATCAACATCGCGTAGAATGGTCCAAATGCTTTTGATTCTTGTGTTATGGCACTATGATATGATAGGAAAGATGTTATATTACTTCAATTAGGCAATTGCGAGCTTCCTAGAAGTCTTCTGAAGCAGTTTCTTTTTACATAAAGCTCTCAGAGAAGCTACCTGTCAAATATTCGTACGCATAAGGTATTTGAGGTTTATACTCGTGGTGATCAGCGATCAAGGAAACCTTTGTGTTGTAGATCGCAATTTGACTGTATTTGTGCTGATTCTAACATATATTCATGAACTCAGAATCTTCGAAGAAAACTCATTGATACATCGTACGCTTCATCATATTACAATTCCTAACATATTTTCTCCATCGCTACTTCAACTCATCTCAACTCAACTCACTCAACTAACTCAACTGATTCGATTACAAACTACGGTGTTATATATTTCTAGTTTCTTGGCAAGTACATTCAACATAAACAAGTAAATTACGAATAACAGGAAAGTTATACTTGCTTCTAAATAATTCCAACCTATTGCGGCTCTACTATTAGTCAGTCCATTAAAGCACCGCTAAGTTAGTCAGCTCCTTTGAATTGCAAATATATATAGCGTACTTAAGTAGGATAAATAACAAATACAATATATATATATATATATATATATATATATATATATATATATATATATATATATATATATATATATATATATATATATATATATATATATATATATATATATATATATATATATATATATATATATATATATATATATATATATATATATATATATATATATATACGTGAATCATTTTAAGCATAAAACAGCGTACCGATCGACTAAATATCTAAATGAATGAACGTATAAGAAAAACATGTAAAAATCAAAATGTGCGCAGCTTGGAATTCCCCACACTTTGAATTCTCAATGTGTTTTATTTCTGTTTTGCAAATCAGGGAAAAATTAACGAATTCAATGAAAATATGGAAAGAATCAGTGAATCTTCTGATTGGCGCTCTTTCCACAGCCTTTTCAAGATTCGAATTTTGGAATTTTGCCAATTTCTGTGAAAGAAACCGCTGGTCACGCCGCCGATATTGACCGCATTCACTAATTTTGCTATTTAGATGTTTCCTTTATTTTATCTACAGCCTCATTTCTGAGATGAGGGTTTTCAAATCTTTGGACCTTGTCATTTTTGAAACAGAAAGCAGGGAAACTATGCTAGATTTATCTTGTTAACAAAAATGACAGGCTTCGATCCTATACTATTCCTACTTTCCTTTGAAATGCAATGATGAATTTCTAGTTGCAGCTTTCTTACAGCCATTTGGGTGTACTAAAGTTAAGGGAATGTTCATTTCTTATGACGTTCAGGCTGTGTTCACAGCTTCTTCCGAATTTCCGCTCAAATGATCAATTCAACCAAGGATATTGATAGGACAGGAAGTAGAATCTTTTCGTTCTTTTGTATTTGTTCCAAATTTCCTCCTACTACCAGGCGCCCCGTTCCATCTTATTCTTATCATACATTAGAGAAAAGACGTTGTAGAATGAGACTAGTGCAATTTAAGATCATCAATTCCTCATGAAAGTTTTTAATTTGAACCATGCTCAGTCAGATTTTCTTTTATGAATAGTTCCCGGAAAGAGTAGTCCTGCCTTTGCAAAAGTTCAAAGTTGCAAATTTCAAGCTTTTTACGAAGAAAACAGCAGGTAGGTATTTTCCTTGATTTGGAATGTTCACACTTTCTTTGGTTATTTTAGTACATTACTGAATTATTACTGCATTATTTAGCCGCTTCACTTTTCATTTCATGCTTT
>OLMO02000001.1:15449269-15460784 GCA_900291935.2 Cassiopea xamachana | reverse complement strand
ATCTGTTTACATCAAGACTCAAAACCCAGTCTTGTGTAGACAAAAAGAGTTTGTTTTCTCATTGGGACTCTTTAAGTAAACTATGATGATAGGTCCTAATTGGTCACACTTGGGGCCAATTAGACGCATCCTAACACATTAACTGCATCTGGATATAAATTTAGGTTTACCTTTAGGTCATTATCCGACGTTTTCATACTCTGATGAGTGTCGGACGAAAAAAGCTTTCAGTATGTCAAAATTATGTTGCCGCTTTTTCGTGCTGTGGTAAATTTCTGCAGTATCAACAGACTATTTACTAATTGAAGGATAATGCAAGGCTCAGGCGTCATCAAGGCTTTTTGTATTATCAAGTTTTCGTATCATCGAGTCACAATATTTATTATTCTGCTCAACTTTTATTTTGCTTTATGATGAATGAAGACACAAACTCAGATTTGAATATCCTTGATTTTCAGACGTAGTTACACATTTGACACCTAAGAATAATTTAAGAATAATGTCTAACTGAATACCAGAAAACTTTAGGCATATTGAGACTCAGCAAATATTTAGGCATTCTTATTATTGAAATTTGTGCATGTGGCAGGGGTTTTATTTAACGTGCAGTTCCACACAAAGTGTACAACCGAAAAAAAGTTTGTGCAGTTCTAATGAAAAAACTGTAATTCAAAAGCTTGTTACTTAGAGGCCTAAGGGTGCAAGAAAGTAAACAGCAGTAGAAATGGTAGATTTAGGTATGAAATGGTAGGTGAAACACAACCAGAAATGGAACTGTTAGAGATAGTAACATTTATCTACCCATTATCGCTAAAAGCAGGGAGGGTAGTTTCATCTGCAACCAAATGTGCAGTTCTAAGCTGTTCTTTAAAAACCGCTGGTATATGGCCTCAATTTTTCCAACTCCTTGATTATTAGTTTTCCGGAAATCTTCCAGCCCCCAACTATTCCCACTTTCCAACTATTAACTAGTCCAGAGTAGGTAGATGTATATTCTACAGGGGCGTCGATGCTGTAGGGAAATATCCGTTCCCTGCTAGTTCTTTATATTGGTTAAAATACAGGCAACTCCAGCAAGAAAGAGGCTTTCCTTGTTAATATCTGAATTTAATGATCTATGCTCTATCAAACTCCCAAATCAACTGCCTACTAACTACATGTGACATACTCTTTTATAAAATTGCTAAATCACATGATAAATGGTACGATAAGTGGTACGATACATGGTGGGATACATGGTATGATAAGTGGTACGATAGATGGTATGCATGTGGCGCAAAGCTAGGGGTATTCCCCAACACTAGGAGTATTCCCCAACAGACGCCATAAAGAGGTTGCGGGTTATGCATCCTCCAACAGTCAATTTGTGGGCAAATTTGCAGTACATCAATAGTGCTAGTCTACGTTTTGTTACTTATAAAACGCAAGGGAAGTCGCCTTTGTCGGCAAATCGGGGACAAAGACACAAGATATTCAGAAGATCAGGGACAAAGCTAAGGGAAATTGCTAGCCGACAATTACCCTTAGCTGTGTCCTTGATCTTCTGAATACTAACATTAAAGATTGCTGGCTGCTGTCTGAGAGTAATGAAAACTTAAACTTTCGCTCACAGGTTGACGGGTGAGTAAATACAGGGGCCGCGCAATAGGGGTGCAGGGGGGCCATAACCCCCAACTTTTTCAGAGATAAAAAATTTTTAGCATACAAGATATATAATTTTTAATAGTTTTGAATTGTCTATAGAAGTAGCAGCAACGTGGAATACGTAGTTTTCCAGTAGCAATGAATGCAAGCAAATGGAGGATGGCATTTGAGTGGAATAGAAAGAAAGCTATTGATGTAACTTATCAGCTATCAGTATTGGGGCTACTCATCAACTGTTAGTCTGAAATCAGTATTTCTGGAGTTCATAATTTTCAAGCATTCATATGAATATATTTATTACGTACAATAATACACCTCTCATATAATGGTAGTGTACCATTGGCTAGTTTGTACTATACCTATACATGAAAAGTAACCAAAATAATGATAATAGACATACAACATAACTCAAAGCTAAAATAATAAGAAAAGGAATTAAATGTTCAGAAGTTCTGGGTTGTTCCATGTTTTATTTCTTTGGCAAAAGATGAAGTATGAGGTCCTAATGGCAATGTTGATGGTCTTCATAATAATTCTTTTTTGAACAAGTTTGTCAAAGCTTAGATCCTGAAGCAACGATAGAAAGGAATCACATGAAGAGCCCATAACACCAAGAGCACCCATGGAAATATTAATAAAAGTAACTTTGCTATAGGTAGAGGACAGGTCCTTGATAAGTCTGTTGTACTTATTGGCTTTCCTTGTATTATTAACCTGCATATTAGTCTCGAAGCCTAGTGTAAGTTCTAGAATGTAGAGTACGTTATTCCCCGTGACTAAACGAAAGTCAGGACGAAGGGAGTCGCTGGTAATCAAACATGGAGAAGTAAAAGAAGGCAAATCAGCATAGACTTTGCATGGGCTAAGAGATGAAAATGCATTAGCAAGGTAGAGAAGGACAGAGTTATGGCGCCAAGTGTATCTCCTCTCCTCGAAGTAGCATTTACAGCTAGATATCACGTGTTGTAAAGTGTCTGATTAAAGGCAGAATGAACATGCTGACGATTGAGAAATGGACCATTTGCAAAGCTTTTTCGAGTTGGAAGAGTGTTGTTGAGATATTTTATGGAGAAGTTGAAAATATTTCTTGGCATATTTTGTTGAACAGTTGACCAAAAGCGTGAAGTTGTCTGACATGAAAATTTCAGAATAGATGAGATAACCAAGCCTTGAGAAAGGAGTGTATTTTTGATGCGATACTAATAGTAATAGTATACTTAAGGATCACAGGTACCCCACTATCTCCAATGAAAGCCATCATCCCACAAGGAATGCAAGCAATACAGACGAGGAAACTGTAGCAGTCCAGATTTGCGCTTAGGTCTGTGTTTAGTCTTCAATCTCACTCTTTAGCCTTTTACTGAAACTTTCTTGGCTTTTCACGCTTTCAATATCAAGATATTCTTAGGCAGGGGCGGATCCAGAGATAATTCTGATTGTCGCAAAATGTCCCAAAGGGCGTGGTTTGAGTAAGGTTTTGGGTTTCCACGCACTTTTGGTTCTTGACGCTTTNTAAAAACAAACATACCAACAAAGCGGGAGTGTAAGCTCCTGATACTTTCCATTTTGGAAAGCTGGCAGACTAAAATGAACAATTTTCTTTTCACACCATCATCATCAATTAAAATTGTGGGCAAACCCATCTGAAGTGCGCTGTATTGCCTAGATGACGAGTACCTTATACACGAATGTAATGAATTATCACTTAATCTAGTAACTTCTTACTTCGTATATTAAAGTAAATACCTTCCAAGGACTTTCTTACGTCCAGGGCGGGTGGAAAGCTTGTTTGATGGTACAAAACCAACCACGTGTAGATATGGGCTTGGAAATCCTATTCTAGTATTATTAGATTGGATTTCATACAATTTGCTTCTTAAAGTATTTTTTTGCATCGTTATAACTGAATATACATCGAATAAAACTTCAATCTCATTCGAATGTATGTACTTCGAACGGCTTCTTGAGTTTCTATCTTGGAAGCTGTGGGAGAGTAGTGCTGTGGTCGCTTCATGTTTGTGCCGTGGCCGTAAGTCAGTCAATGCGAGTGCAAGAATCGACTTGAGAATTTTTTTCGTACTGTTGACCACAACTGCGAAGAAAATAAAGACCATTCATCGCATCGACTGACTTACGGCCACGGCAGAAGAATCAATCGATCACAGAAGAACAACTTAACGGCCTCGGAGGTAAACATTAAAGAAGCCGCAAGCCTACAAATATTGTCCACATGCCTATTGCTATGAATTCTATTTTAACAAACTGTGGGGGTTTTAGAGAGGGTTTCAAAGCGTCACTGCCTGTGAGGCATATTGAGAACTCAATCATTATAATACAAATTGTTGTTCTACACTTTGCTCCAGTTTAGCTTGGTCAGTCAGAAAGTGGAGTGACTTTTGCAAATCATTTGTGACAGTCTGGATCGGCCCCTGTTCCTATGACTTTTTTGGCAGACGGTTCTCGAGTTTCGATGTTTTGCGCAGGTATGGTGAAAATTGAAAAAATTGTATTTTCAGCCATAATATTTAAAACTCTTAATCAGTAGAAGAGGATAGACTGTTGAAGAAGAGCCCAAATGGAACGCATATCTTTTTATAAATGGTTAACTTGGAATCTTGAATAACTGCAATGCACTTGAACCTATGGCCTTTCTTAGTAGGTCTATGAATGCAGTATTATACTTTCTTTGCATTCATTTCTATGATACGAGTTTCTTATAAGAAAACGTATTGTCATTATGTTAAGACTTGAACATTTTCAAATCAATGTGCTGTTGCTGATCCAGAAAATAATTTCTCTTAAGTTCGAAGGAAATCTTTCTGAGATCTGAGGAGCGTAATTCTTAAATGTTTCTAGGGAGCTTCGCCCCTCGACCACTTTGCCATCTTTACGTTAAAACTTGCCCTCACTAATTTTTCCAGCTTTCTCTTCTCTATAATTTGTTTTGTAGGCATTGAAGCTTCTCAAAGAATTGATAAAATATGCTGTTACCTATCTAGAAAGCGTGAAGTTCTAAAGTAAAAAGGGTGTTTTTATGAGATTTAGAAAACTTTTTTCTTAAAAATTTTTTCAGAGGGCTTCTCCCCCTGACCCCATTTCGCCCCCTATCCCTAGCTACTCAACAAACAGTGTTGCTATCTTAGCCTTGTGTGTTAACGGTGACCATAAATTGCAGATGCTATGTAACAATTGTCTAAGAATGAGCTAGAACTCAAATAATTTGAGAATATATATGACATGGCATGGATACGTGTTAAATATTTGTTACGTAAGCTAATCTCGGACAAGCTATTGCCCTTTACCAAGGCTTCAACTTTCAAAATCATTGCGCGGCCCCTGAGATAAGCCGAAAGGAAATATGAAAAAACAAGAGAATCACTCAATTAGCTGTTGACTATTGATAAACAGTGATGAAAAACAACTGTCCTCGTTTTAGCTGAGTTGAAGTCTCGTTCACGAGCTAAACAGAAACAAGAAAATGGCGGAACATTTGATAGAGAAGGACTTACAACTTTTGCAGCAACTGAGTCCGTATTTTCCAATTAGGGACAACGAATCAGTACTTAAATTATTTGCTGAACAGCTCAAATCCTGCGAACCAAATCTTGCTGTGCTCTCTTTGGTTTGTGGCTTTATAGAACACCATTCAACAAGCAAGGCAGGCCAGCTTCAGAAAGACGTTTTTCCAGTCTTCGAGTTTAGCTCTTTTCTTCAAATGTACAGGCAGTACGCTGAGTTGCTTGAAAAAAATCTAAGCCACATTAACGTGAGAGTTAAGAACAATGCAAATGATTATGTTACAGAGAAGATTGACAATGCAAGTAGTGATATAGAGGACCCACAGAATCAAAATAGTCATGATATGTCAATGTCTGGAACATGTCGGATAGTTATAAAGGGGATTGCAGACTTCGTGTGGAGCCAATTATCAACCTCATATTTTAAGGATCGCCCGCATATTCAAAGCCTTTATAGTTTCCTAAATGGTAAGATTCGACAACCTTGGAAATGCTTATATTACTTAGGAACAGACCTTCGAAATTTGGTGGGTGCAAAACTTTGAGATATCTTAAAAAACCTTGAAATTTACAAAAAGAGCTTGAGGAAAATGAAACCACTTACTGATTGTTTTATAAACACAAATATATTGTGATAACAACTCAATGATGTCATAGAAAGTATGATCTTTGTTCCTTCTTTACAAGAGAGCACATGAATAAAACTTGCAGAGGGTGCGGACGAGGTAAAATGCAGTGAAAAAATCAGAATTACCGGTATCAAAACAGCTCTATAAGTTAAATATGCAGATACACTAGCATTTGTTCATCAAAATGGCAGATTGGGAGGAGTCTTTATTTATTTTATTTATGAATCTACTATGAGAAACTCCTCAAAAACTGAAAGATCATCAGATTTCTATTAAAACCATGAGTCCCATGGCAAAACCAGGGCACTTAGCAGGTCTGTAGGAAGAGAATGTAAATTCTATTGATTAAAATGAAACTGAACTGAAATTGAAACTGTATTGAATAAAAACTTTACCATGAAGACTTTGTATTTCATTCTTCCAAAACTGACTTGGTATCAATGAGTAGAAAAATATGCTTTTGCCTTGAAGCAACTGCACACTGCTTAGCCAAGCAATGTACAGGTACTTCAGAGAAAAGGCATGTTGCCAATTATAGGAGCATAACTGTGTGTTGTCTTAGTTACTACCTTAGCCAGCAATCAGATGCAATTTTATCAATCTAGAATGTATTACTGACAGTGATAAAAGTGTATTACTGACAAGATGATGCAGTAATCTTCAAATAGTGCTGAAAAACTTACATTAAAATTGTGGTATGTGAAATATTTTTCACACCTGTATAAAGAAAATTTGGCTAGAATGTAATAGCTGGTCAGATACAGATTTGGATTAGAGTGTCAGCAGAATTTAAGTTATAGCATTTTGTGCCTACAAATGGTGCTTGTGTGCTGGCACAAATTAATGAGCTGTGGTCAGCACACCAGAATATCTCAGCATAGGAAACAAATTTTGAAAGTGCTAGAAAGACCATAATCAACTTAGTTCCTGTCATTAATTCATCTGTTCAAACTATTTCATTTAGAGTTGAACCATGATTTTAGCATTGCTTTGCTTTAGCTACTCACTTTTTGCAAATTAAAAAGCAACCTTGGCCAAACATAAGACAATTGGTTCTGAATGATGGGGTCTAAAGTCAATTTTCTGCTATGGTTAGACAACAATTTATGATATCAAGCTTCAAGCAAAGCTCTATAATGGCACCATTTTTGACAATTAAGTACTATTTAAGCCCCATACATATCATGCTTTGGTTTCCTTTAGAAAACTTATCTAGAGTCAATTTTTTATTTGCATTTACCTGATGTAGGCAAAAGATTGGATTGCTTTGGTGTGGCTCTGATGGTAGTTATGACTTCCCAGTACCTTGGACTAAATGATGTCCATCTCTCACTATCAGAAGACCATGCTTGGGTAGCTTTTGGCAAAAATAGAGAAGAAAATGCTGAAGTAACTTGGCATGGTAAAAGAGATGAGATTAAAAGAGGAACTCCAATTGACCAAGGATCTCTGGTTGAATTCTCCAAAGACTGGTTGTACCTAGGAGGCTATGGAATGATATGTGATAGATACATGGAAGCAGCTGCAATTGTTTCAGCAATGAATCCAGGTATGGATTCAAGGACTGACAGTGCATTGCTCAGTAGACTTCAGCAGGTTTCAAATGAACTATATAATTTTGACTATTTTATAATTTACTCTGTCTTCCCAGGAGCTTGCTGCAAGTTTGTTTTATTGGTAAACAGAAGTTTCCAAGTGTTTTTATTTTTTTGCATTTCATTGTATCAAAATTTTTGTTGACTTCTAGATTTGCAGTAAATATGTACTAGATCATAATATATTAAATTAGCTTTATTTAATTATCAAAATATTTAGTATGTATGGGATTGTTCATCCATGATGACTAATGCAAGGTTAGAAATGGAAATTAATAATGAGATAGTGAATTGCTCAAATACCTTTACTGACTTAGCTGTCTTGGCAAAGGATCTATTTTACATTTAGAGGAGGACAAATATGGATTCTATGTTCCAAAATGTACAGTGGAACATTCTGTAGCATATATGCTTAGATTATTAGCAGAGTTATTTCATATGCTAGGAAATCATTGTTCTCTTTTGGTACTCTTTCTTTTTGAAATTATGCTGTAATCTTGCAAGGCCCCAAAGGTCCTTGATCATTCTGCTAATGGAACTTGAAGCTCCATTCCTTGGCCCATGGTGTTTCCAAGAGCTCTAGGCTTATTCTCTTGTTATTCTATTGTAGGACCTACTTTGGTATCTTTTTGATCATGAACACCTAAACAAGTAAGGTCTTTATTTTATTAATTGTTTAAGGTACTGTGTCAGTGGTTTTGTATTTGCTTCAGTATTTTGTTCGGTGATGGAATAGCTAATAGATACTTACATATCCAATTTCATATATCACAGTGATTTTCAACCACTGTGCCATGGCACACTAGTATGCTGTGACAGTATGTGTGCCTTGAGAAATAATCCAATTTTTTAAAATTACCTTTTTTAACATTAACATTTAATAATAATTTTCCACAAATATTTTTGTCACTGTCAAGTATCCCTGGTGTAAATACTGGCAGAGTAGCATAATTGCATGTCAGATTCATTGTATCATAATTATGATGTAAATCCTAAATATAATTATTTTAGTTTTTTTGACAATGACTTATGTGTTGCTTTAAGTTATTTATAGTTGCCCAGGAGTTTGTATGAATGAATGTGCATTTGTGAAATGAAATATTTTCACTTACTGTAGATGAAAAGCCCAGCTGCACTTTAGATTTCTTGCATACATTCATATATACATACATACATTAACTATTTGTTAGTGCAGATTTCTTAAAAGCAACAAGGGTTCATTTCGACCTGTAACTGCAACCAAAATGGGCTAACTTACATACTGTTAAAACATAATATAAATAAAATAAGGGCTTAAGATAATTAAAATATATATCAAATGTCAAAAGTACAGTCTGCTCCAATTAGAGCCATTCAGCTTATAGTCACACTATTTCTATTTTAAAAATTTAGCTCCAGTCAAATCCTTATAAATTCACTCCACTTTTAGTCACTGCTCTTCTTCTCACATTCCTCTTATAGTCACTACTTTTTCCTTCCACAAGCAGGAGAAAGCTCCCCCTTTTACAGACACATTTGAGGAGAAAATTGCTGAAGTGTTGTAAACAACATCTTTGGAAAAAAATTTACTACTTAGAGCTCTCTTTTTTGCTTGCATTTTTCATTGATGAAGTTAAAAGCTAATTTGAGTTCGTTAAACTCCGCAATTGAAAGCGTCTTTGACAACTGTTAGCCGTTTATTTCTGCTCTCTTCCCTTTTGCAACGCATTTTCCTATCTTTTGATAGCTGAATGCTAAATACTGAATGTTATCATGTGCCTGTTTAACTATTTGTAGCTCCCTTTCACTCAAGTCAAGCATAGTATCGTGTGGTTATATTTCATGATGTACCTCTATAAGAGAGTTTTATCTAATTCTTATTCTTGTTTCCAATAAATATCACTTTTGCTCTTCTCTATCAGTCTTACACACAAGGTTTTATTTATGATAAGTATAGTTGGTGGCCAGTGGAAAGTTTCTGCTTAAAAAGTGCCTGGAGACAATTTCGGTAACAATACCATAAATCCTCGAATTAGCCCCTGGGGGCTTATTTATTTTTGTGGACTTTTGCATGGGGGCTTATTCGAAAGTGGTCTTATTCGAGGTGAGGTTAAGAATTTTTCTTGGTAGTTGGTCATATTCCAGTTGAAATTTTCCTACTAATAAGCTATTTTTTAAAGGACAAGCAACTTTTTGTTAATTAATGGCTCCTTTTTGTTTCCTAGCTCCATAAAGCACTAACAGACTCTCAAATAGGTACAGTCACATGTTTGGTTTGGGCTTATTCGAGGAGGGCTTATTAACAATTTTTAGCTCTAGGGTAGGGACTTATTTCAGGGGGATAATTCGAGATTTACAGTATAACGCTATTTTAATACTTTCTGCTATCTATCTATCTCCGCTTTAATTTCACACTCCGCTTACAGCATAATCGTAGGAGGCGGGAGTAGGGAGCTACAACCCTTTCATGTTGGGCAGAAATCCGTTTCACTCGGGAAAATTTTCTTGTTGTTGTATTTTCTTTCTTCTTCATATCTGTTAGTTAATAATCAAGTTCCGCAGTTGTTTCTCTATATTTAAGTGAGTTGCATCCTATGAAGAGGGTTTTGGTATATCCGCTTTTCATCCATTAAATTGACCATGAATTTCCTCGAAGCATATTTTGTAAAAGATTTTTTGCATACTAATCAATAACTTCCTTTTGTATATGTAACTAATTGGCTGCCATCAGCTATGTTAAGAATTTCTGCTATTGATCCAGCTCCTTTTGTTTTGTGAATCAGTTTTGCTGCTCTCGTATACAACGCATCTATCATGTTTAAGATTGTGGGTGATGAAGTGCCCATATTGCTATGCAATACGTGGACTGCACTAACAACTGATTTGAAGTATATCTCCTCCAGGACTTTAGTAGGGAGATAGCGAGGTCTTTCTAATTCTTTCAATTTGAATTAAAACTTTTTGTAACCTTGGTCAACTGTTTTCCCAGCTACGTTTATTATCAATGATTATATCTAGGCTTGTGTTTTGTTTAACATGGTTGGTTACTGAGGTGCCATATAAGATAGGTCGTAGAGGACCAATGAATTCCTTTGGAGAAAGAAGTATTGCCTCTGTTTTGCACCCCTGCACTAGCATCACACTAATTTCTTTTATAAACATTCGCTTATAAGCATACTTATGCTAACATCCTTAAAAATAACCAGATACTAAGCATATTTCCCAGCCTCGGAATTTTTTCCCGCACTGCCATTTCTTTTCAAATAAAATGTAAGAAATAGTATCACACAAAGTGGAACGTTAAGTGATAGGAAATATCATTTTTGCATGAAATAATTAAATGTTCATAGCAAACGCAATATCAGACAATGAAATGAGTTTTGAAATTAAGCACACTTTAACCATAATTTCAGGTTCAAATTGGGAAAATCTTAAGCATCTTGAGCTTAAACCCAATTTACCGATATCCTTATAAAAGGAAGAGTATAACAGCGTTACTAAGTTCCCTCTTGTTATAGTTCTATATTCTCTTTAATGCCTCCGGAAAGCAGTTTCATTTATTGCTGATCTGTGCTTGATGACTTTCTTACCAAGCTCTTTATTACGTCTACTTACTCACAATTTTGTATTGTCCTACTTATTACTAATATTATTATGGTCTTATTTTTCTTAATATTTTCAATCCTTTCAGGAGAGTGTTTTTGCTAAACAATACTTTTTCTAGGTTTTGTATGATAAACATAGTAGCCTTTTCTTGTACATATACTGAATCAACTTCCATTTTAATAGCCTTGACAGTTGTTGATCTTCTCTTTGAGGTACTTTCATGAAGGTACGAGTTGCTCGTTTGTGACTTTTCCCATTTCTCTCAAGCTTTTGTTATTATTTTTCAAAGGTATCCAATGGCCATATGTAACCTTGCAGATTTGGAAGAAATTCAAGAGAGTCGGAGAAGCCCAAGTATTGACAAAATGTATGAACAAGCAATCAATATTGCTGAAAAAGAATATTTTGGTTATCATGTCTATCCTTACACATATTATGGAGGTTACTTGCATAGACAGAGGAAATTCTCAAAAGCAACAGAAATTTGGAAGAAAGCTGCAAATGCAGCTGCAAGGTATGTTCTGGTATTGGTACTTGATTCATT
>OLMO02000001.1:15429389-15447960 GCA_900291935.2 Cassiopea xamachana | reverse complement strand
TAAAAGAGAAGGGTAAAAGTACTCTACTTTGGCTTTGAAGATGGTTGATAATGTTTTCAAGCGAAAATCATCATTGCTAAAATATCCAATGGATAATTGTGCAGAATTTTGTAGCTTATCGGTCAAAGTAGTTTCTTGCAATTACAACAAATGCATCATTTGTCTCGGTGGTATTGTCATTGGCATATTTATCAGGGAGTTGCTAGATTTTGTGGTAAATTATTTTGATGCACTGGATGCTAAATGGTTTACTACAAGTTGAAATCAAAATGTAGCTGTTCCTTATGAAATAAACTAGGACTTCCCCTTGAGTGCTACCAAGTGTCTAAATAAGAAAAGGTGTACTGTTTGCTGCAGTGTTTAACAGATGCAACAAAGAAAAAGGTCTTTTGGTGATTTATGTCTCTGGTGTAACATTTAGGCGATAACTCTCATAGAGCGTGCTATTTGTGCCTGCAATGAATTTTCTTCCATCTATTCTTTGCCTGTATTGTTATAACCAGCCAGCATTTGCGAGAGTGGTGCTTAGCCAACTCACATGGTACCGGTTCCAAGCCCAGATAAGAGGGGGAGGGTAGTCAGGATAGGGTTAGCACCCCACTCGCATAAAAGACCATTGCGCTAGAAGCCCACAGTAGATCTTGTTAAGCAAAGAATTTGAGTCTCCAGTCCTCATTGTGCTAAGATATCGTATATCCGCCACTGCTTCATTGAAAAAAGTATAGTAAAATATGGGAAAAAAGTATTGCCACTCAATTTATTGAAAATGCTATATTTATGGGCTAGTCGAACCCCATTTCAGATATTGTTGCTCTGTTTGGGGCTCATGTGGGGCCACTTCCCGCAAAACCCTAGATAAATTGCAAAATAGAGCCATCCGTATTATTACAAATAGTGCTTATGATGTGTCTGTTGGGCCCCTGCTAAGACAACGAAAATTGCCTAGTATTTCAGATATTATCAAACAGGAATCCGCAGGCATGGTGTGTAAGGTATTAAATGCAGAGGCATCTATATACTTTGCGGAGCAGTTTTCTAGAGTCTCAGTTAGAACAAGTAGGACTTTACGTAGCTCAAATTTGAGCTTAAGGCCTCCAAGATGAATATCTATGAATGGCCAAAACTGTTTTGCTTACAGAGGATCATCTGTCTGGAATTCCCTACCTAGTGAAATAAATTCTAGGACTTTTGGCTCATTCGAGAGAAAATTAAAAGCCCTGCTTGCGGAGAACAATTGGAAAAAATTCTTGCTTTTGCTTGACTGTTAAGTTCTATACATTATGTTATTGTGTAAAATTTCATTTAGCTGTATATATATATAGTTTTTAACATGGCCCCCTGTAGCCCTTGTATATTCTATGTATTCCAACGCAGTGGAATTAAGCACTAATTCGGCTTTAAATAGAGAAGGTTGAGTCCAAATACGACAAATCCATGCAAAGCTGGTTACTGCATTGTATCAAAAGATGAGCTTTTCTTATTTACATACTAGTATTGCATTACATGCTACAGTCTGAAATACAACTTAGATATCTGTACAGCCACTAATAGCACGGTATCATAGAAAGCGAGCAACAAAACGTACCCCACGACCATGACGATAATGCATTCCTACATACACCTACATAATCAATTAGCAAGACAAAAGTATGCATAGTGATTGCTATGTAACTGAAATTTCAGAAATCCAAGTCAAACAGATAATTTTATGAATGAAATGAAACCTCTATCAACAGACACCTCTTGAAAATGGACGGAGTACAGTCTTATCTGGCTGAATTACTATTTTCATTAAGAAAACCTCTTCATAACGGACAACATTGTCCGCTATAGATAGGTTTCATATAGCGTGACCAGAGCAAAAAAATTTCATTAAACTTCGTTTTCTGACGGAAGTTGTGTTCAAAGACAACATTGGCCTCCTTGTGTGTGGAATATTGAGGCTCCACAGTAGTTCCACAGTATTTACGCATAGTGTTTACAATCAAGGCCAGGGAAGTTCCACCGTATTTACGTTCAAAGCCAGGGTTGCTCAAATTTTGAACAAATTGTCGTGTCCTGTGGTGTAACATTATTGAATAGCATTTTGCAATTTAAGTCATTTTAAGAACTGATTCGGATACACTGATACTTTAGTTTTTGATGATGTTCAAGTATTATATAAATATATATATATATATATATATCTACATATCTATATATATACATTTATGTATTTATATAAATATATATATATATATATATATATATATATATATATATATATATATATATATATATATATATATATATGTTTATTTTTATAGTTTTTTTTCTACTTTTTACAATATGTTAAATTTTGTATGCTCTTTATAAGCAAGACAATTATATACTGTCATGTATGTTGTGAGGTGTATTATTGTAATTAGTACTCTCTCAAAGATATTCAGTATCCGCATCTACTTTGCTTTTAATATTTTTGTTTTTTTATTTGTCTTATATACAACACTCGTTATTTACATTTTTGCATTGCAACTCAGGCTAGCCAATTACAAGTTACCTTGTAATAGCTAAATTTGTAATTGTAGTTTATTTACATGACACGTTATTGTTTCCATTATTACAGTAGTTCTATTTAGATTATAATAGTGATTATGATATTTCTTCGACTTCCAGTGTGGCAGAACATGTTTTAGTTCTTCTTCTTCATATGCCAATAATCCTTTAGCAAGACGAGTTTCATCTTCAAAGATTTCTTATGTACAGCATCCAAAACGATGATACTCCCTTACGGCCGACACTTCTCTGCAACGGAAAACAATATTGGCCTCCCTAATGTGCGCTATATTGAGGTTCCAAAGTAGTTTTATTTAGTTCATTAGAGTGATTATGATTGGCATACTGGCTGCCTCTAAGCATCAATCATAGAAATGGTAAATGGCGGCAGAAATTCAGTAATTTATTCATACGTGAAGAATTAAATGAAATTGGTAGGTGCTTTTTCAGTAAATGCAAGCATAGGTGGAATGCACCCATCGAAGTTTCTGTTACAACAACTTGTTACTTCAGAAAGCAAAACATTGTCGCACAGAACTTGTCAATTGACCACGCGGAGTGAGATACATATTTTTGAAGTATTCAAAATGATCCCTACCGAGCAGCCGTGGCCTAACGGTAATGCAATTGACTCAGACCAACGTGGTCCTGGGTTCAAGGCCCATCGCAGGCCATTGGTGACGTCAGGAAGGGCATCCGGTCTTGAATGCTTGTGCCAGAACTAAAGTCCTCTTAGAGGCACCCTCCAAGCCCCAAGGAATTGGGAAAAACGGATTTAAAATCGAGTAATTCAAAATGATCCCAACCAAAGCCCAGGTTCTCCGAAAAGGGAAGTTAGATGTGCTGCAGCCCACTTCCTTTCTGCAAATGAATAACCTCTAGATTGTGGCATTCCAACGAATTGGAGACCTGGCCTTTTATCGATTTCAAAATTTCACTTTTCCTTAAAGGTTTGAGGATGATGACTAGATAAAGCTGACGCCATGGTGCCATTGACGAACTAATGAGGTGTATCTGGGCAGTAAAGGCTTCACCTCTCTATAGTATAGTACATTGAATCCTACTAAAAATTTCGTAAAAATAATAGAGAGCAGGCTCATCTGTGCTGAGCGTTTAGCATCGAATTTTTGATTATGTGATTCTAAATAGATCTCATTGCTAGTGCCTCCACAGTTTTGCTTGACTGGAAAATATTTTTGTACAAAAGACTCCATCGAACTGTGTTGGAGGCTCAATCAACATGTATTGCATCAAACTATCGTTGGAATAAGATGCTGTTATAGAACAACAAAGAGACGTATTGGATTTTCTCATAGCCATGTCTATGATTTTACCTACTATTTTCTGTATGGGAAGGACGTGGATCTATGCTCAAATAGGGTCTTTCCTTCAGATAGTTTGAAGAGTAGCATTTTTGACTTTGAAAGCAGAGTCTAGTATCTTTCCATGATAGAGTTGATCATGAATTTTGTGTTTTAGTCTTGTCTACTGCAAGTATTAAGTAAAAGCTGCATACTCATAGCCAATACTAGAAGAAAAGCAACCAGACAACACACGAAGGCCCTTATATTTCAATACGGCCTCTACAAGTCAATCATGCTGTCCATTGCTCAATATCCTCTGCATTATCTTTTTATTTTTCAGTCTTGGAAGCAAATAGGGTTGGCTAGTATAACCGGCTGTTTTAATTCTTGCAAAGCTAAAGTGATGAAATACTCAAATGTTCATCCAACGGACTTAGCCTGCTTGCACTATCTGATTTAACGCTTTTTAAGCTGCCGTTGAGTGTGACCAACTAAAGCCATCGTGGCAAGGTGAACACAGATTTTTGATTTACTTATTAGATAATCAGAGTAGATAAATTCTAAAAAGAATACCTCATGCAAGCTGCATTTCAGCCAATTAGATTGTGATTTGTTTTTTCATGCATTTCGAGTCCAGGGTTGCGTTGGACATGCCTTAATCGTGACTTAAATTTGGTTATTAATTATTTATACTCTTAAATTTTACAGACTATCAATCTAAGTCAAAACCAGAAGGATTATTCTGGTGTTAAGTCATATTCCTGAACCTGCATTTAAATGATTTCAATGCTAAGCAGCACGATTTTTCTTTGGATACATGCACCTTAGTTCTCTACAAAGTTAAAGTGTTAGACTTAACTATATCACACTATATCACAATTATCATCTGGGGAATGGCTATGAAGACACAGGGACGAGGCACCCCAATGGTATCAGAGACTACCGAGAAATATTCAACATGTCGGTCTGGATTCCTCGTTCCCTTCTAGCTTACTACTTTGGAATTGACCAGACGACTTGTGTCTTTTCCGGCTTTGGATGGGACAATAGAAGATGCTCTGACGTCGGGAATTGGGATGTGTGCTTTTCCCTAGTTTTTGAAAGTTCACCGCCAGCTTATCTTCTATCTGTAGAATTTCATCACATCTAAGGCAACTGTCATTATTAGCTTGCTCTGCCGATTGTCTTTGTCACCATCAATGAATTAGCTGTTCTAGAAAGCTAAACTTCAGAAATTGCCATGATCAATAATGAAAAATGCTTTGATTTCATAGTAGTTGTGACATGCACAAACTATAATTGTTGCTCCTAAAACTGCTCTATTTTGCTACTGTTTTCTTTATCTTCATTGGCTTGTCGTTGAAGCTTCCTAAGTATTCAGTCCCGTGCTCCCCTGTAGGGGCATCTGCATGGGGTTTAGTGGGGTTGCATGGACCTTAGTGGGGTGTGCATGTATATTCTAGTTATTTTGGTGTTAGTTTCCATTCACTTGAAAAATTTGTGGGAAAGCTTTGCTCGTATTACTCCAACCTTATTTCTTTCCAGATATTCACTTCCTTCTGAATTCCGTTATATAATATCCTGAGCAAGTCCTTAATATTCAAACTTAAATCAACTCCTTTATTTCCTTCTACAGAAAGATATCGAGCCTTCGTTGATTCTTTATTTCTTTTCTTTCGTAGTTGCCCACCATCACAAAAATTTTGCTTGATCTTTTGGCAATAGCTGATTTTCAAGGCACCCTCCACCTTTTTCTTAAAATTGGTGCCCATTGCTTTTTCGGAAGTCTGAGGTGCTTAGTTAAACATATTTTTCTGGGTCCAGACCCATCCTTTTCCTTACACTAATTTATTTGATATGGTGACACAGCCGCCTTCCTTTGGGGCTCCTTCTTAGATGGGCTCAATCAAAATAGTTTATTTTTGATAACCAGCACACTATTTTATCCTTCCCTTCATCCATAGCCGTTCATCGTAGCTTGTACCATTTCCCTTTTTAGGGAGAGTTCAACCAGCCCTCACGCACTAAAATGTATGGGTATTCATTGTTAGTTGAAGACTTGGCTTTCTATTAGTTTACGCTCAATGGCGGCAATTTTGCAATATATTGACTATTCACTGAAGTACTGAAAGCTGTTTGCTTAAACAGTCAACAAACATTAGAAGAAGAAATCGTGAAATATATATGAATATGCTCACTAGTGGTAACTTATTGGAAAATTTTTGTAGAATCTAGGGGAAAAGCGTCTCCTTCTGCCCAGTCCCTGAAAGAAGTGGTGCAAGGGCGGCAATTCGCGTGTGCTCTCTTGTCTGCATGAGCAAGTGCTCTAAATTATTTGGAATTTCACGTAGAATCCAAGATTTGTGTATCCGCAATACAGAGTTTCTTCTTGCTCAAACATGTCAGATGTCGCATTTAGGATAAAACAGGGTAAAGCAGAGTCATGAAAGCAACAGGTGATAGTCACTGGTGTTGCAATTACGACAATCAAGTTCCTATGATTGCACGCTAGCTAGTAGTTGTGTAGAAGATGGGACGTTGGGGGGCAGCACCCATTTCAGTGACTTGAGGGGGTGCTGCCTCCTAACTCTGAAAATTCTTTGGAAATAAGAGCGTAGATGCATCATTATTCTCTTATAGAAAGTTATTGTAGATTTAAAAGGCTGTCGAGAAATTGTTAGTTCACAAGATATAGGGTATTAATAACACTTTCTTTACTGGATGGCATTATCGTTTCCTTATATAACGGCATGGATTAAGTTTAAATTTCATTAAAAGGATTCTGTTACAAGAAAAGAGCCCCCCTAGCTATCGATTTACTTCTTCACTACTGGTTGATAGTTATGTTGGTCCGGGCGATTTTTAGCTTGTACTGGAGATTCCACACGTGTGTTGACACGTGAATGTGCGACTGCAAGTGTCTCTGGGCATTGACTGCTACCAGAATTTTCACCTCATCTTCATCAGATATAGTTTATCCTATTTAGAGATCATGCACACGTAAATACAAGAAATTGATTTGAGATCCAAGACAATGCATGTTTGATAAATTAAGATAAGTAATGAAGTTGCCATCATTTCTCTGAGTGTGCAATGTGAACTGTGTCATCAGCGTATCAAAGGATATTTGTGTTTGTACCATTTATTATCATGCCATTCATGTCTTTAATTCTTCACAATATCTGCTCACTATATAAGGAAAACAAGTCTGGTGAAAGGACGCTTGTCTTTAACCTACGTTTAATGTCTAATATCGGAAAGTAACACTGATAAAGAAAAACACCTGAAGAATGGCTAAATTTCGATGGGAAGTGTAGAAGGGGATATACCCTCAGTAATTAGTCAGGCAAAAAGGATCCAGTTAGTCGCTAGTCAAGAATTCTGTTGTTAGCTAGTCAATATATCTTTTTGGCACAACTTTCCTAGTATTAAGACAATATAAGACAAAAATATGCTTGCTAGCTTCATTTGGGTATTGCCATATACACAGGCTGTGACAGAACTTTCATACAGTGCTATTCTGTGATAGACTAACAACAGGCTATTACATTTAGAAAGGGTATTAGAAAGCTAAAGCAGAGAACCCTATCATTCAGACTGGGAAGGGAATGGATGTACGATTTCTCTCCCTCTCCTTGTAGTAGTTGGGAAAGATACCTACTCATAGTCAATGGTGTAGCCAAGGCCGCATTTTTTGGGGATGGGGGAGGTCAGACAGGGTGATACCAGGGAGGGGCATTGGGGTAGAATAGGAAATGATGTCAGGGGAAGAGGAACATCACTTGCCAATGAGGGCATACTATGAGGATTAAGGACCACATAGGGTAGAAGGGGTCTTTCATGGCTAGTTTGAAGCTATAGTCTCAATGCTTGTGAGCTTTTAGTACCTAGATGAAAAGGAACTATGTAAATTATTGAAAATTTTGGTTTTATCAACAAACTTTCTTCTGAAAGTTGAAATTATTTCCTGTAGTACAGGGGTTTCAGATGTAAATTCACAGTGGACCACAATTATGCAGTGAAGTGAAGTGACAGGCCAGACTCAATATTTATTGAACATTTAACTGCAACTAATATGTAGTATTTAACTCTTTCATAAGGAAACAAACTTTAACTTCAATTAAACACAGAATCTGGAACAACCAAATCTTGACATTACAAACACATGAGAAATTAAGCTTGAAGTAAAAAGATATAGTACAAAACCGCAGGCCAGCTCTTATGCACATTTGATATGAGCTCGTGGGCCAATTATGATTACATTTCGGGCCAAATTTGTCATAGGTCAGCTGGATGAACATGGGTAGTCATTAGTCTTAAGTTCTGGAACAAGTTAGTCATTAGTCAACAGGTAAAATAGCTTGTTAGCCAGCTAGTTATAACCCCTTCTATACCCATTCGATGCGTGTTGTGAAGGGTATCTTAGATCATATGTAGCGTGTTTTGTCATTGCTTTTTAGGAGTTACCGCAGATCTAACTACATACTTAAATTTTTTTGGTGCAGAATAGTTTTTGAGGGATATTGGAGGATGACTATTGATGGGCTAGTCTTATTTCTTTACAATAAAGTAGGAAAGACTCAAGATTTTAAAAGTTGGTCTTACTCCACACTGTCATACAAGGGATTCACCTGCATTTTTTCTCAATCCATTATTTTCATTTAGGTCTCAAAATATTGACAACGAAAAGTGAGAGCAGGTGTATAATCAGTGAAAGGTGCTGTATTTTAGGAAAGAAATGACCTAACTTATGATATATTACTTGCTAAATATTTAGAAATAGTCTTATATTTTTCTTAAAATAAGATCAAGCCTCGGCTGTTCTCAATCAACCTATTATAGGCTGGATGGTGAGAGCTGGTCAAGTGAAAATTCTAGTCCCCTTCGAAGGTTTGTTAAGTTGGCTTCAAACCCCTTTCGAATCATAAAAATCAACTGCGCTTTCATCAGAATAAAATACAAAAGGAGAGAATTCATTGGCTTGCAAGGCAACCTAATGTGTTTTATTGTATAAAATGGTGACTAAGAGCGTTCTGTGATTGCCAAGAATGGCACCCCCTTGGACCTCAAAATAACACCCTCACACCTTAAAGAGCATGTTGACATGTCGCTTTGTTGTTATGGTCCCCCTCAAAGCATAATCTTAAGGGGGAACGTGCCTCCGCAACCAGCATGTAAGTGATCGCGATTGAGCACTGAAACACTGATAGAATAGAGCAACTTAATCATTGCTTAGGAGACTGAAAAACAGATTATCTAGAAATTAAAGGAAAATTAAGAAGCTTGCTTGAAATCAACAAAGGGAGGGATTTTATGGTCGAATTGAAGCAGCGAATAGCAAAAAACAAAGCGGTTATCTTGGTAGCATTAATCACGTGTGCTTATATCTCCATTTCCTCGTTACAAGGAAAGCTCCCTTTCATTTCATTACAATATCATTAAGGATATTTGACATTTCATTACAGTACACATTGCCACCTAATTCTACGCTCAATAATAATAAAATAGTTGTGCAATTAATGACATGTAGGTACCATAATTCGAATAGGCCTTTGATAATGTAGACCATGCAATTTTATTAATCAAGTTGCAGAACCTTATTTATAAAGGAGTAGTTGAACCACACTTTCGATACTGCTGTTCAGTGGTTGAAATTTTTGAGAGTCTAAGGCTACGTTTACACTGTACCGATACAATTTTCATCCGCTACATTTTTGTTACGGATCCAATGCGTCTACACTGTACCGGATCAGAACTGTTCCTCTTGCCCTTCCCGTCAACACTGTACCGGATCCACTTGTTTCTTTGATCTGAAAATGCGCACAGCCGGTATCGCATTGCAGGCAGGGAATTAAGTTCACTCTGAATAGCCGCCAAAGCAGATTCTAATCGTTTCACAACAAGTCGGCCAACTGAGTACTGGTTTCGTTACGTCTTGGATCCGTACAGGATCAAGACTAGTCCCCTTTCGTAGCAGGATCAAAACTGTACCCGCTATCAGGATCAGAATAGTACCTGTTCTGCAGTACCAGTGTAGACGAGAGGCATATCCGTTGCTTTTGTGGTTTGGCTCCAAACTGTACCGGTGCGGTGTAAGCTTAGCCTAAGAAAAATGTTTTACAAAAGCTACTAAACCGTCCAGCTGGAATAGTAACAAATAGCTGTTATGATGCTTCCGCTTCCCCACTGCTATCTAAATTACAATGGTCTTCTATTGATGAAATTATAAATGGAGAGACAACTACCATGGCATATAATTCCATATTCTGTCTTGCACTCATTTATCTCTGCAACTAGTTTACTAACACTTCTTCTTGGGATATTTTCACTCTGAGAGATTCTGATAAAGATTTATACGTTCTCTTCATGAATACAAAGAACGGTCAAAAGTCGCTTACTTACCGTGGTGCCCATTTGTGGAATGGTTTGAAACCTGCATCTAAGAGTGCCCCCTCTCTTTTCGCTTTCAAAAGATCCATGAAGTAGTAAAAAAATTAAAAATCTTTTTTCAGTTACCATTAAGTTGCTAATGTGTGTTGAACTTCTAATTTGTAATTTCTTCCTCTTATATCAAAAATTGTAATTTTGTTAATATTTAGACTTCGATTTTTAACCTTTTTTATTATTGTTGGTATGGTATTTTAGATGGAGAGACCCTTGAGAACCAGCATATTTGCTGAAAGGTCCCCCTCCGTAAAGAATTTTAAAATGAAATGAAATATTAGAAAACATGAATTTTCACTTGATCACGCTCTCCAAGATTGCACCATTACCACTCAATAAATTTTCATTTCTACAAAACATGAGAAATTATCTGTGCATAAGCGTAGGAGACACGGGGCATGGGGGACAGGGGGCTGCAGCCTCCCTCCAAGTTGGGCAGAAATCAGTATCACTCAGGCAAATTTTCTGAAAGAAAAATAGGAAAGTAGGGCAGAAAGTTTATAGAAAGCTTACAGTCTCCCCCCTTACATTTGACGTCCTCCTACGCCCATGTTTATCAGGAGAATGGTATTTCTTCCAGTTAGTGCTGTAGAGAGCTAGAACATTTCCTTAATGAAAAACAATATCAATTTGGGGGCTAATACCAAGATTATGTATGCATTATACACAATCAGCTGCGAAGTTTAGGAAGAACAATCTTAAGACAATGTTGAACTAGGATTGAAAAACATATTTACAGCTTTCCTTACGAGCCGTAAATATTCACCTTATATGCCACAATGAAAGATCATGGTTCCAGCGAACCGAGGTCCGATGATCTCCCAATTAACATCCCCTTAAGTATTCTAGTGAATTCTTTCAAGGCAAAATGTATTATATTGACAACAGAATTTTACTCTTGCCTTTTATGAACAGGTGAGCCAACTCGTTGCAAATATTTAACTCTTGCTGCAAAATGCTGACGGAAAAGAAGTGAAATTGAAATTCTCAAATACGATGTAGCGTGCAATTATTCGATACATTGAAGGTCTGGTGAAAGTAATTCAGATCTTCAAAACCGTCACTCTCCTTACATGTAGCAGCAAAGCTTTTTTTGTATTTATTCGTATAAATATTTACAAAACAGGCAGCTTAAAACGATACCACAGGGAGCATGAAAGTACATAGCAACCTCGTGGCCATTACAAAAAGCCATAAACACCATTATTCACAAATAAAGAAATAAATGAACAGATCACTCACCCGTTATACAACTCCTCCTCCACCTGGTAGGGAGGACACCTCAAATTCAATATGCAGCAAAGCTTGTGGTTTCAAGTGCCTTTTCTTTGTAATCCAGGCCTTGCTTATGGAAAGCCTTTCCTTGTTTTATATAATTAGCTAAATATCATTAATCAAATTTACGTCTAGTTGTCGGTTGGAAAGCAATTCCATGACTCGAATGCGTCAGAGAGCACCGTCTCCTGCTGTTCTATCAACATTAGAGACTGGTTAAAATAAATCTTACTTTCCTAAACAGACAACGCATGAGTTCCTGGCTATAAAGGCATGTTTCGTTATGAGTTTGTTGTTGTTCGAAGAGCTAGAATACAAAAGCGAAGTCGTAACTGTTCTTTTCATTCCGTATTCTGGTCATTGTTCATTTGTTGAAGAACCAATGTGTCTTTAGTAAACATGAAATGGAAAAGGTGCTATGCAATGTTGAGAAGCTGTTTGTAGTTCCCTGTCTATGACTGGAATTGGAACTCATTCTAGAACTCCCATCGGTTCTTAATTAAGGGCAACAAACTCAGAGGTATGTTTGATCTACCATTCGACTATTTGCATTTGTTGCAAAATGCTCACATCGGAGAAAATCAGACACTGTCTAATACAAGACAGGCAGGCCAAATCCTCCACCAACTTAGGCAATTTCATTTGAGCTTGTCAAGTGTTTCAAGTGTATTTAGTGCTGTTGACACTGGGTTTTGTTAACCTTGTCCCGTAAAGACTCTTTCCTTAAAGCAGTACGTACGGGTTTTCAACAGAGATAACGATACATTAGGACCAATGAACCAGAAAATGCACAACAGTGAAAACTCTCGCTTTTATACGTATGGCCTAACAGTAGTTCTCAGTTGCATATGTTATTATTGTTTATTTTTGTGCTATTTTGATACAAGAGCTAGTAAAAAATGTGTTGTAGCAACTGCAATTTGCTAGAGTACATGATCAGCCAGAGACTCAAATGAGTCAGTAGTGGTTACGATTACGTTACGATTACCTACGATGAACACACCAATCAGTGTTGTGGCTTAAAATGATTTGTCAAGTGCCACATGATGAAAGCACACTTAATATAGAATACCTAGCTTTTAATTGAGCCTTAATATTAATAATTTCGTAGCCCAAGATTAATTGCACAAGTATTCCTAAGCGACATATGGTGTAGTTTTGCCTGAAAGTCAAAGGCAAATATTGAAATCAATTTGGCAGTGTTACTTTTCCCCACAAACAAATTGAACTTAGCAGGCAAATAGCTTTGGTAGCTACAGTAAAAAACTAAAGCCCTGTTATCACGATACAAACGAACCCAGGCTCAACACACGATCATAACCATAATAGTTGGAACGCTTCACAATATTTGGCTGATTTCCTCTACTCGTTCATTCCTTCCCTTCAATGCAACGAAGAATCACAACCATTTCTATTTGTTTTTACTTTGTTTTCAACTATTAAAAAGTAGATGAGTTATTCATGTATGCAGACCAACGATATTTTTGGGAGGAAAGGTGAGAGGAAAGTGAGAAATCACTATTTGACTGAGCACGTTGAAAAGGTTATACAACTATAATCAGAGGTGACTTTCTGTATGCGTTCCAACTTGCTTTGTCCAGGACTGTAGGTTAAGTATAACCTATGTTAGATACCATCGTGTACCTGTGGCTAACATAAGGTTCAACCTGGGTTAAATCTGACTCATCTTCAGAGGTAGGCTCAACGTAGGTTAAACCCGGATTGGTGGCTTGTGAACAAAACATGGGTTAAATATAAGTTATTTTTAACAATGCAGGCGTAATCAAGCCCGCTAGTTCTGATTTTCTGTAATTTCCCGTATTGTTGTGCTGCAATGTATTTCAGAATGAATATTTCCTGGAAGCAGCAAGCAAAATCATGTTGAGCACCCAAATATAGAAAATGTGCATGCGTAGAAGTGCTAGCCCAGGTTTGCCTTTGGTTGTTGTTCATACAAGGTATTTGTTTTCTGCCGAAATCAAGTCTGTTTTGAAACCTCAAAAGCTCTGAACAAATTAAGCAGCTAATTAATCCGGATTGTCTTAACTCCTATAATCCGAATTTTAATTTTGTTTGATTACATATGCATAAAGGTAAAGAAGCTCCAAGATGTAATTCACTTTTCAGTTCAATGCAAAATTAAATACTTATTTTGTCTTCACTATTATCTGTTTTGTTATGCGCTTGAGTTTCCATGTTTGCGCCTTCGTAGCTTCAAATACTACCAAGAATAACCATTCCATCTCAACATCTGCACTCATGTACTTCTTTTCGACAAATTTTCCAACCCCTGCTCTTAGTGGGCAGGGGTTGGAAAATCATCATCATCATCATCATCATCATCATCATCATCATCATCATCATCATCATCATCATCATCATCATCATCATCATCATCATTGTCATCATCATCATCAATCATCATCATCATCATCATCAATCATCATTATCATCATCAATCATCATCATCATCATCATCAATCATCATCAATCATCATCATCATCAACATCATCATCATCATCATCACCATCATCATCATCATCATCATCATCATCATCATCATCATCATCATCATCATCATCATCATCATCATCGCTTAGCTAACAAAAAATAGAAAGCTATATTATAGCTAAATTACACCTACTTAACAATATTTATATAAATACAGACCTAAAGTTAATAAAGAGAAGTATATATAGAGACGTGATAACTTCAAAATCAAAATATGAAAAAATACTTATAGTAGAAAACCCACTTTTGGAATATATATTCAGCAGAGCCAACAGTTGCATCTTTCACCGTTCCTTTGTCTAACTCGTTTTTCGAAAATAGAAAGAATATTTGATTGTTTTATATCGTGTGGCAAATACTTCCATAGTTTATTTCCAAGATACGCTAGAGTTTATATTTCAAAAGACGTGGTCTGTACCTTTGACATTTGAGGGTAATGGCCATGCCTTAGATTGCAGGTAGTACCTGGCTCCATAACAAATGTCTTATCTTTGTACACAATTTGTAATGCCCTCTTGTAAACATGATTTATGCTATGGTTCAAAGTTCTCTCATAAAGCATCCATACAAGTGGAAAATCTCTAAATTGCGAAAAAAGCAAATGCTCTCATTAGCCGCATTAATTTTTCAGCTGCTATGTCGCAGAATATACGAGTAGGAGCATGAAGCTTTTGGCTGTCCTTGCTACAAAGGGTTTTAAAATATAATAATTGACCAAGTGCTATACCCAGAATATTTTGCTTTTTACTTACTTTAACACAAGCCTCACCTATTTTGATAGTTATTTCAGTATTTCACTTTGCTCGAAATATCATTAAATTGTACTTGTCTTCATTTAGGCCCGTGCAAACTGTACCGGTGCAACTTCTGTACTGGAATAGAAGCTGCCGCGGTTCAGCATACATTTACGCTGTTCCGAGGAATCCGTGACACTTCTTGCTCCTCTTGCAGGAACACCTTCTGTACCTGCTAAAAAGCAAGACAACTCTTGTAACGCATCAGTTCACTTCTTGCACTGGGACAGTGTAGACGCCTAACAGCAAAACTTTCTGTTACGGATCTATAGCGAGGTAAAAGTTAGGCTTTGTTTGGCTTTGCGTGGGGTGGAGATTATTAGTTATTGCCCACAATTTGTCATACAATTCGGAGTTTGCTTCCACCATGTGGATTTCAGGTAGAAAACTTGCTCAAATGAATGATTCAAAGTTCAATTTCTTTAGTTTCTGGTAGTATGCCTTCCCAATCAGAACACAGTGACGTTACTTGACTCGAAGGCACTTCATAATTGCTATTTCGCCTTGTTATTTTCAATCGGGCAGTTGATTCCTCATTCGCTCTTTGAATATTCAACAAAAAACTTGGTGAAACCGGAAAGACAATCAAAAAAAGAATGAGAGAACAATCGACATGTCAGACAGTCAAGACACGTGATATGAACTTTAGCTCTTCAGCAATGCACTATAACAATGCTGCGACTTGATTAACAATAGCAACCGGTACAATGAAAACGGTAAGGCTATCTGGTACAACTTCTGCACCGGAGCAGTGAAGATGCAGGTGATCCGTGACACTTTTTGTTCCGGTACAGAAGTTGCACCAGTGCAGTGTGCACGGGCCTTAGTTTCATAAATTTGTACGGAAACCATTGTTGTTTTAAGGGTTTCAAGCTCTAGATGCATCAGCACGGGTCCAATCTTAGGGCCACACGCATAAATGGATGTATCGTCGGAATAGTTACAGAGTTTGGTTTCCTCAACTTTCAAGTCAAGTGCATGAACAAGTCATTTAAATATATATTGAATAAAAGGGGTCCCAAAAAGGGTTCATATTAATATACTAGGTATGAGTGAAGCTAGATAGATCGGGGATGGACTATTTACATAGAGTGACAAGACGTCGAGCCCTAATTGTATATCGAGCCCTAATTGAAAGTCACATCCGGTATGCTGATATAATCTAGAGTAGTTTATCAAGCACAAAAATTGAATTTCTTCAACATCTCTAAGACAGAGCAGTTTCTATGATTCATACGTCCAGGATAAAAGACAACTGGACACCAAAATGTCTATCAGTTGAACAGCCTATTACATTTGATCGTGCCGTTATGGTTTACAAAATCTTTAATAAGCTGTGCCCAGACAATCTATGGAGCAAGTTCAATCTAAGGTCCCACCACTCCAGATACTATACACGATTCTGCAGAAATATCCAGATTCCTAAGTATGATCTAGAGTATGCAAAGAAATGATTTTCATACTCAGCTCTTAAAACCTGGAATGAAATCCCCTTAAGCATTAGGGAACTTCCCACGCTGTCTCACTTCAAAAAACAACTGAAAATGTATTTGATGAGCTGACAATACATCAAACACGACCCCCTGGAAGAACAGCCTAAGGTGTATTTCAATTTTTGTTAGTGTAACTAAACCATTATGGCTATGATGTTTACTGAGTTTATTTTAGTTTTGGTGAAGGATAATACGTGTAAAAAATAAGTTAATATGAAATATGAATATGAAGACAATCATGTATTCTGCCGGGAAAGTTCACCTTAGAAATATTGGGGTCACATCTCAGAAAGGGTCATTGCTATTAAATTGCAAGGAAAACCTTTGGACAGCAATATTTTTCAAGTTTATTCGCTAACTGCAGAAAACTCTGATAAAGAAATTGACTGGTTTTATGAAGACGTTAGTGACGAGATTTCTGTGGCATTACTGGATTTCAACGGAAAAGCAGGGGATGAAAAACATAATGACATCTGTGGAAACTATAAGCTTGGAACAAAAAATGAAAGGGGAAATAGACTGAAAGAATGGGCTCAAATTAATGCACAGAAAGATGGCAGTGTCCTAAATACAGGGTATGTAACTAGATTGACTGGATAGGGATAAAATAAGGAAAATGTTAAAGCGCATTGCATTCTGAAAAGACAAGACCATTGGCAGAGATTAAAAAGTGATCATGTACCATTAATATCTTAAATGCGAGAACATCTCAAGAAACAACATCAAACCACAAATGGGGTGTAGAAAGGCAGGTAACCTTAGTCATGGAAAAAAGGGTCCACTTTGTCACCAATCAAGATTTCTGCCTTTTTTTTAGTCAAAATTTCTTTTAAGTACTAATTTCCAGATGTTAATATGACAAAAATATGCTTGTTAGTCTCATTCGGGAATTGGAATAAAAGCAGGCTGTTACAAAACTTTCAGAAAGTGTTACCCTGTATCATACTAAGAACAGATTGTTCTATGAAAGGATAAACAATTGTCAGTAGTGTAGCCAGGATCGCATCTCTGAGGGGAGGGAATAAGGCAGGGTGGCACCATGGAGGAGGAATTGTGTGTAAAATAAGGGGTAGCGCTAGGGACAAAGTTTCGAGTACTTTAACCATTCTACATTTCTTAATAGAACAGGTACTTTCTAGGTGAATAGAACCTGGGTTTGCAAATAAAAAGTTTCACCGATCACATAGAAACTAAGGCCACTAAAAAGCCAAATTTTAAAATTAAAATTTTTACAGCAAAATTGGAACTAGTGAAAGTTATTTACTATCTGAGGTGATTTCATCATGCAAAATATCGCAGATTTTGCTGGAATCCAAGTTTAGGGTCACATGACTAATTGTCTACAGTATGCTGATGACATAGCTCTGATTGCCAACAGTAGAGAGAATCTTCATAAATTACTCAACATAGAAATAACAGAAAGCGAGAAAGCAGGGCCCAAATTTAACGTGAAGAAAACTGAGGTCTTGATCATTACTAAAAGTAATCTGGCTCCTACATGTAATATTAGCATTTTTCAATCTAGATCGGAACATGCTGATATCTTAAATTATCTTGGCACAATGATAATGAAAATGGCAGATGTGGAAAAGAAAAAAGTCAAAGACTGTACGACTAATGCAAGCAATCAATAAATTAAGAAACAACCTGACAAATAAATAACTATCTCTCCAGATTGGAAAGTTTTTAAGGTTCTACAAGTACTCTGCCCTAACTTATGTGTGTGAATCATGCGTAATGAGCAAAGCTATTGAATAAGATGTCAGGCAGCTGAAACGAGGCTTTTCGAAGGACATAAATGATTCCATGGACAGTCAAATGTACCAACGAGAGTGTTCTGATGGAAGTAAACAGAGANAGCAGTGGGAGGTTCTGATGGAAGTAAACAGAGCAACAACTCTCTTAAATAAGACCAGGGAGCAACAAGCAATGGGAGGTTCTGATGGAAGTAAACAGAGCAACAACTCTCTTAAATAAGACCAGGGAGCAACAAGCAGTGGGAGGTTCTGATGGAAGTAAACAGAGCAACAACTCTCTTAAATAAAACCAGGGAAAAAAGGCAAGGTTTATCGGACAAATGGTAAGGTGCAGCCTGGAACATCTTTTATCAACTGCAAAGATAGGAGGGAAAAGAGTCAAAGGAAGACAGAGAGAAAACAATTTTAGATAGTATTACTCAATGGCTTCGACAACCAAAGCTAACTGATGTAATGA
>OLMO02000001.1:15361969-15388467 GCA_900291935.2 Cassiopea xamachana | reverse complement strand
TGGTTACTGTTGTGTTTGGAGGTTACGCTGTGTATTTGGTAGACGAAGAAAAATCCTTCATGGTATGAACATATTTTGTTTTTCATGGCATTATTGAGTTGAAAATCATTCGTTGAAGGGAATGTCAAAGCTTTAAGCCGCTTGCTCAGAACAAAATTATTAGGTAGCAGTAAAAGTGATAATAATAGAAAGGATATTGGAAAGGAGTGAAAAAAAGAAAAAACAACAAGAGTATTTGCAGCATTGTTGCCACGTGTTGTTAAATTTTCAATTGCAGTGTATTTTCTGGACTAAGCGAACGTACTTTAGGGCTATGTTATTGATGAATTTAGGGAACATATTGAAAAGTCCAAGTACATTAAAAACTTGTTTAATTACATATTGATGCAATGACAACAAATGAACCGTGAAAAATAATCACTTATTACGAGGCCATCGAAAACCGGGGGGGGGGCCGGAGGGGCACTGGCTTCCCAACTTTTTTGCATAAAATGGAATGTTTGCATTTCTTTCACACTTACTTGTAGAATAAAGTACCATAGAAGATCATATCTATTTGTTCATATTCTAAAAGGTGTGAAAATGNGGTGATGCAGCGAACAGAGATGAGCAGAATCCTGAGCTTGTCTCCAAATTTCGTGACCAGGCCCCTCCAATTTGGAAGTTGCTTTGAAGCCCCTGCATTATAGAGCAGAAAAAGTTAAAAAGCCACGTAAGAGAGAGTAGCTTGCAGAGTTGGGAGCGTTACACCTCCATCTTTAGAGGCTGGGTTAGTTTATCTAAATCCAGTAGCGCATTTCGCTATGGGGAATATCTGCACAAACAAGATGCACTTAATGGAATATGTGTTATAGGAAGGACAATAGATATGAATTTAACATTACATGGCTATTGACATGAAGTGTTCAGTTGGTTATAGTTCTCCTTAAAATAGATGGCATGCCAAGCCTCTGACTACAAGCATATGATTGTAAGTCAGAGACACAGATAGCGAATACTAGGCGCACAAGAGAGAATTTAGCTTAAGCAAAGTGCAAGTAGTGGCGGTTTGCTTTAGGCAAAATTCTATCATATGTGCAGCTGGTCTTGTAGGGAATTTGCTTTCTCAAAGATAGCAAATATGTTGATATTTTCTGCCACGAATGACACTTTGCTTACCGCTTGCACAGTGCGAAAGCAAATTGCTTGCGACTCGAGAGCACAGCGCATGCGCTTATTTTGTTGATTGTTTATTCATGATGTATTAAAATGGTTGGCAAATCGTATGTAAAGAAATTATTAATATTATTGTTTTCATTATTTGCAACCAAATTTCAAAGACTGGTGGAAACTTCAATGCTAAATAGCGAAAGTGATGGAAATACACAAGTTCAATAGGCTAACTCATTCAGATAAGGGCATCACTTTTTGACAGCAAAAAAGCTCTTGGACAGTTTTTTTCCAACTTGGCACGATTTCATATTTTACTGTGTGGTTAAACATCACCTCATCAAATAGCCATACCTAAAATAGAGAATTTGCACAGTAATAGGTCAATTTCTCTCCCGAAAAACATTATTCAACCATGCCATGCCATTTGTCATCATTCCCTGAAATTTCTTTATGAACTAGAAATAAAGCAAATGTGCTTTACTCCCCGAGTCGTTTGCTACTTGTTTTCGCACCGCGTTAATGGTAAGCAAAGCTCCATTTGTGGCAGAACATGTCCAACATGCTTGATATCTTTGAAAAGAAAATTTTCTTGCAAGATTGCCCATAAACACGAGAGAATTTTGCTTAAGCAAGTTGGAACAAATAGCACCTTGCTTAAAGAAAAAGCCTCCTGTGTACGCATAACAAAAAACTGCTACTTTTCGTGCTAATTAGATCAAAAATAGGTGTGTAGAGATTACTGTCTATTTACTACGGTTACAAATAAACCTGATTCTATTTTTTAAGAACAAAAATCTCATTTTATTCTTTAGTCGCCAAAACATGCACTTTCTTTTAATTAATGAACTAGTTGATTAGCTCGAATCTTAATGGGATACAAAGGGGGGTGTTTCCGATGAAAATGATTATAAGCTTTATAGGTTAAACTTGTTGAAGATATATGACGGGTCAGAGAGAATAAGGTCCTGGCCAAACGACTCGATGTTTCACCCGATGTTTTACTCGACAAAAATTGAGGCAAAAACTAGCCGTTTGGCAACCTCTTTGAGTGAGCCTAGTGGAGTCGAGTGATGTTGAATGAAGTTTGACAATTGTCTAAAAGATCAAACAACAAAATTGTTATTGAGTGAAAATCGATTCTATTTGGCCACCTTGTCGAGGAAGTCGAGTGAAAGTATGCGCAGTAGCGTCTCATTGGGTGGGCGAATATTTGTGATGGTAAATATTTTTAGCTGATATACGTTGAGNGGAAATATGAGTAGTTGAAAAGTCAAGAGAAAAGTCGAGTGAAAATCGAATCGTTTGGCCAGGGCCTAATTTATATTCAAATGAGTCATGTTCCAACTCGACTCTATATCCATGATTGCGAATCATCCTTTGATAAACTGTATTACTGTAAATCGTGTTTGAATTCATAGTCTCGCAAATAGTGACGGCTTATTGTTTCAAGTTCTCGTGATCATTCCTTTGAGAGAACCATGAACAACATTTGTTTCACGATGACCTGAAATTTTTGGCTCACCTTAATGGCGCATAAACGTATCATCAAGTTTAGCAACTCTCAAGTTGTAAAGTTTCTTTCTCATTCTATGTCGCTAGTACTCCAAAATTCGAAGCCATTCTTTTCCCTCAGGATGTTTGTTCTCAAATGCATTTTTGCCTTTATTAATGAGACACTTTAATGCAGGACACAATATGGATGCTTATTGTAACAATGACAACTGTTGGCTTTGGTGATNTTTTGTTCCTAAATCAACAACCGCCAGAGCATTTACCACTGTAATTGCAGTCATTGGAATATTTCTCATGGCATTGTGCATAAGTTTAGTGCATGAGTCATTGCAGCTAACGCAACAAGAAAAACGCATCTTGGCCTACACTGAAAATACTGGTGAGTTTATAGGCCTACTGTTTCATTATACTTTTGTTTTTGTAGATCAGTTAAATTTTACGTATATTCTTGCATATATTTAAATTGAAGATTATGAGTAAGTGCAAATGTGTTTTGTGCTAGAACACCTACGTTTGATCAAGGATACTGCTGCGAGATCAATTCAAATTTGGTGGAAGTATATGAAACTGGTTCAAAAAGGGAGGAATTTAAAAGGACCAAAAGCTTACTATCGTGTGAAAGTGACTACTACGAGATCTAAATTGTATTCAACTATTTTGAAATGGCGAACATTGAAAGGGAGCAAAGGTAATTGTTACTTTTTGCTGATCACTTCTGTTACGATTTCGTACCCAAAGTTCTTAAGTGGCCTATTACATGGATGGTCTAGCCCTGCTTACTGAGCTAGGTCGGCTAGCAGTGCGTCAATAGAACTCCCAGCTATTTTGGCACGTTCGATTACATAGTAAGAGGGCTGACTCCAATAGCAGAGACTCCATGTCCTGCCTACCTGACTAGCTTGGCTGACCGGACTTAAAACTTCATCTGTTTCTATATAGTCTAGTCGGAACTGGGTAACATACAAAAATATGCTGATTGTTCAGTAAAGCGCATGCGCTTTGAGTTAGCTTACATTACAGCGCGACTTATTCAATGCGGCTTGATTTCGGTGTATAGCAAGCTTGGTTAGCCTAATCCATGTAATAAGGCTTGAAGCTCTCACTCTATGTGACTCTAAATAAACTCGGTCGTTCTTGCACATAGTGTAAAGCATTTCTTGTACCACCACAATTGCTGAGTGGATATGTTTACTTGTTAATCAGGAACAGCGAGGTATGATACTTTGAAATGAACAAAAATGTGCACTTGTGTGCACATGGGATGGCGTTATGAGAGAAGTACATGCCTTATCGGTGAAAGTTCGTCGGTGAAAAGTTACGAATTTTTTCCTGCTTTACAAAAATTTTAACCGAAGAAATAATTTACGGACGAAACAAAACCCTGACGAACTTTTCACCAATAAGGTAACAAAAATTTCGGTTGTTGCAGTCACAAAATACATATAGCTGTATGACAAAATGATAAGGAAAATTGGTAATGCTACAAGCCAAAAATCCAGCAGTATTGCTCTAGGAAGAGGGGGTGTGTAAAGCGTGTTAGTTGAAGTGATGAGAGGACTATAGTTTTTCATAATTTGCTTTGAGTATCCCAGGAACTTTTGGTAACTATTGTAGGTACACAAGGCAATGGAGAGTTTTGCTTAAACAAAGTGCCATTTTTGGCATTTTACTTAAGCAAAATTCTCTCGTTCGCGCGAGTGATCTTGCAAAGAGTTTTTTTCACAGGTATAAAGCGCATTTGATAAAGGTAATGCACTTTTGGCAAGGAAATTTCTTTACTTTATTGAATCTTAGTGACCCTGCTGCAATCATTTTCAAGAAAATATCTCACGAACACAAACCAATTAGCTAGGGTTAGTGACAAAAATAATGATCTTATCTTTAGGCAATGGTTCCTACTTAGCAGTAAATACTTCCAAATGCCATTATGCTATAAATGATTGCTTTTAGGAGGTAGAAGCTTTCGATTAAATACGCTTGAAATATCATTATTGGTTACATAAATATTAACCCAATAAAGAATAAGTTCTTCAACTTTTAAATAGTGATGAAAGGAATAGTAGACATAATCATCATTTCAGAAGCTAAACTAGAGAACACTATCTAAAATGGAAAATTTATAATCGAGGGCTTCAAGCACTATAGACTTGATGTAATATCTGATAGAGGGGGGCTTCTTGTCTACCTAAAAGATGAAATCATAAGCAAGGAGCTAAACAAAGGAAACATCTCAAGCAAGTGTCAAGTAATTCCTTTAATGGAAAATATGAATAAACAGACGTAGTTGCTGCTGCCACATTACAATCCGCCCAACCAAGACCCAGTGTTCCTGAATATTGAGATAGCTACACTAATTCATAATAAATTAAAATCATGTGGAAATATTGTAATAATAAGCGATTTTAACATAGAATCAAGTGATTCAAAAGTTCTTCCTCTGCTTGAAGATTATAGCCTACATAATTTAACTGGAAAAGATTAAAAATGGAAGTTGTATTGATCCTATATCAATTGCAACTCTCATTCCTATTTTGTCGTTCATTTGAGATTGGGTATGGTGATAAACATAAGTTGCATATTGAAATCCACCTACAGTGAAGTACCATTTTTGCAATATTTCTGTAATTCAACGGACAGATATTTTGATATAGATCCCATTTTTGAGGAAATGCAAGTAAATATGTCGATAGAACAAATGGTTTTGAGAGCTATAAATAAGTACAAGAATCTCCCATCTATTAGGGTGCTCAATCAACATAACGCCAAATGCTACTGTTTTTCAATTTTCTCATGTAAACTCAACTGAGGTGATGAAGCAGAGAGATTTGCTTGACACGAATAAATCCAACAGTGACTGTATTCCAACTAGAACACAAAAGTCGATGAAGGATATAGTTTGTCCCTATCTGACTGACTGCATATATTCTAAAATTGATGACTGCCATTTCCTAAAGAGCTAAAGAAAGCTGGGGTTTGTTTTTGCTCAAAAATAGTGCTTCAAATCACAAAAGAAATTATAGGCCAATAATTTTGTTGCCTGAAACCTTAGAATTCTATGAAAGTGCCCAAAAGAGACCAAATGTATCTATATTTTAAAGATAAATCCTCTAGACTCCTATGCGGTTTCGGAGAGGGATATAGCACTCAACATGCCCGGATACGATTGATAGAGAACTGGTGGAAATTTTTATGTGCATCAGGTATAGTAGGAATAATTCTAATGGACTTATCCAAAGCATATGATTGTCTGCCTCATGACCTTATCACACATTTTAAGGCGTATGGATTTGATTTTAATAGTCTTTGCTTATTGTATAGCCTTTTCAATTGCCGTTATCAAAGTGTAAAGGTTGGGTTGCTTGGAAGTACTTCAAAAAGCATGAAAAATTGGGATCCCAAAGGGATCAATCTTAGGTCTCTTGCTTTTTAACACATTTATCAATGATTTATTTCTCATGAAACTCAGCTCTAAGAAATTTAATTTTATACTAATGTAGGAAATATCTAAATGAAATTGTCACAAATTTGAAAGTGATATTAGTAGATTGCTTAAATGGTTTGCAAAGAATGGTATGGTTGCAATCCCAAAAAAGTTCCAGCTGATATTTCTTGGATTGATAATACACAGAGGACTGCGTCTTGACATTGAAGGAAACAAAGTATCTGGAGCAGATTGTGCTAAACTGCTTGGGGTTGAAATTGACAACAAGTTAAAATTTCACAAACACATTACAACACTGTATTCTAAAGTAAGCAAAAAAATAAGTGTCTTTTCTAAACTAACCACACATTTTCCAGAGATCAGGCATCATTAATTTGCAGTGCGGTAGCCGTAGCGACTTTTGATTATTGCCCTTTGATGTGTTTATTCTGTAATAAAGGTGCGACTAAAGAGATCTTCCATAAATATAAAAGCATTTTTCGAATGCTCTATGAAGACTATGAATACTCTTTTGAAATATTACCTAACCGCAGTGGTAATGTTTGCATTCATGCGAAGACTGTACAGAAAATAATGATAGAAATTTACAAGTTAACAAATCATCTTCTTCTATCGCTTGTATGCAATTTTTTGTGAAAAGAAGTATTTTGAGTATAATCTAAGGACGAAAACCTTGACAAGATTTGCCTAGATCTGACCATTTATAATGAAGAAGACTAGGCTGTTCCTAAAGAATTTTCTTCAGTGGTGTTAGGCTTACATCTGCCTACAAAAATAGGCTTGACCAGTTAATATGGGGAGAACCAGGGTAACATGGACACAGAATAGAGTTAGGCAGAAGGGTCACTCGGTGTAGGTTCCTTCGATGTTTTGCTGACACGGATTTTCAGCCAAAGACCTATGGGCATGCGGCCGCACTTCCTAGACTCGATATGAAAGCGAGGTTTTTGGGAACGCATATCGCGATTCTGTGTGACGATGTTGAACTTGATAACATTGCTGCGTTAGAAGCACAGAGGAATGCAATGGTACAAGGATTGAACCCTCTTTTGTTTGGGCGCATTGAAATAAAAGGTATGCCTTTGAACTTTGTGTTTGTGGCTCATCAGTGCAGCTAGGCCTACCAGCTGCAGACCGGTTTTGCTTCTTGGATTCTGCTTCGTAGAAATCAGTCTGCTCTTCACCGCAACCATAGCATGGGAGGCTTAAGAGGTAGTTTATGCTTGCCCATTGCACAACCCCAAGGCTAGCAGATGGAAGAAGCCACCTCATGTCTTCTTGCTACCCAGAAATAACATACAGAGGATTTACCCAGCAAGGAGTGACTAACTGAATGTGTTGAAGACTAGGTAAATATTTCTTAGTATAATTGCCACAAGTCAATACCACTTGCGTGAAAATTATAATCCTCTGCGATTACTCACATGGTTCTCGCTTACAAGTTCGTCCTTTATTTATAATTGCAGGTGGAGGGTTTGGAAGATTAAAAATTGTTGGCTTGATATGACGTGCCAGTTTTCTGCGACTGTTCGTGAAATTTGGTAGTACGTGTGCCTCAAAATGCATGGAAAAAAAGCAGCAGTTCTTTGAAAAATACGCCAGGGAGTCCCCAGAAGGTCTTCTCGACGACAGTTCTGTAGCCATTCTCTACAATCAGAATGCAGGCAATTCTAAGCAAATGTTGTACTTTCTTATTGTTTTTAAAGTTTAAGTTATGTAAATGAGTTATTAAAAACGATTGCTATCAACATGATCTTGCACTTACCGTTTTTCATCTGACAGGAAACGGTAGAAAGTTGGATCGGGATTTTCCGCTGAGTTGTTTAGAAGTTCACGGCCGAACAATAACCACCTTTGGATTTATTATCCTTCTTTGATGCTTCTTTTCTGCGACATTTCATGGATTCAATGTTCCGAATCGAAGATAGACCCGAAAAACGATACAAATTTCCTTCTGTTTACGGTCGAACACCTTATAATTTTGCAGACACGCACTTGTTTAGCCTCGCTTTCATTCACCCCCATGCTAACGTATGCGCGAAAAAAGGTGTCAGCTTCAAAGGAGCGGAGTGACCCTTCTGCCTAATTCTATTCTGTGACATGGACGTTGCCGCTGACTATAAGTGGGGGTTTATGCAAGTAAACTCTGTCATCATGGTAAACTTGATAGCCACACCTGGTTGTGAAACATGTGCGTGGTTGGGAAGGAAGAAAGTAGAATAGTTTGGAGGTAGAGCCATCTAGGCTCACAATAATCATCTAGGAAATAAATGGTCTAATCTCTTAACTGCTTTCAGATAAGTTTCAAGTACGCAAGATGCACTATCACTCAGAGTGAATGAATTCTTGCGCAAATGCCTTGGTACCTTGAGCATGTATTAGGAAAGCATTAGTTAATCCCTCTAAAGCCTATCATTGTATTGCACAAGAATTTATGATTACTAAATTGGAAGCTTATAGTTTTGACAGAGAGCGTCTCAAATTCATCTATAGCTTTTTGACGGGCCGTTGTCTAAGAGTTAAAGCAGGTTTTTCCTATAGTTTCCTTGGTACCTAAGGTAGGGGTTCCCCAAGGATCAGTTGTCGGTTCTCGGACCATTACTGTAATGTAGTTGCGTTAAAAAGAGACAAATAGCTTGCAAAGAGGAAAACTGTGGCTGTGAATTATGTAGTTACAATTCTATTTTTTATCGTTTTGGTATCTTTCTTGTAGTTGGCTGTAACAGTAGCTTTCGTTTAAGACATTGCATCTATTTGTATAAAAAATTAGTTTTAAGAATGTATTTAATAAGAAAGCGTGCACGGAGCAAAAGCAATTTTGCCACGAGTCGGGAGTACAGCAAAAGTGCTATATCTTAAGTTCATAAAGATTTCAAGCAATGGCACTATTGGGGAAGAGAAATTGGCTGCTTGGTGTACATATTCTCCCTCTTTACAGAATATAGGAGGTTAGAGAGGTCATGTACAGTGCAATATGAGATCATGCCAAGTTGGTACAAAAAAGTATCATGAGGGATACCTTGTCTGACTGAATTACGCTACGAAGTTACGCATTTCCATAAATTTCTCTAATTAGTATAAAAAATTGTCATTATCTTTTGAAAATCGGTTTTTAAGCGATTTACTTTCGCAATGTGCGCACGGTCAGTATAGTGACATCTGTGAAAAGGAATTTTCTTATAGGGCCACCCGCGCACACGAGAGAAATTTGCTGAGGAAAACTGCAATAAATGGCACTCTGCTTCGGCAAAATCTTTCCGTGCACGCCTAACATAAGATCTTATATTTTGTTATCGAGATAGATGATCATTGGAAAAAGGAGTTTCTTGGTGATAATACAGCTATGCTACTAACGGATGTTTCAAGAGATGTGAAAAACATACAAAAATTGTTGAATAAGACTTTCCAGCATGAAGAAGAGTCCGGTAATCATGGAGCTAAAGCAAGTAAATGTCAACAAGGAAGCCAAGAGCAAGAGTGTGTATGGGAGGAAAACAGATTACTGGATGCAGGTGTAGAGGTAAGAATACTTATATTATTGATGTGCAATTAAGATGTGAATCTAAGAGATGCAAGAAGGCAAAGTAATAGAGTATGGGTACACATTTGGTGCTATGGTGGGTAGCACTCCCAAAGGCATAGCAGCTGTATAGTAGCTGAATAAAATTCTCTGATTGGGTGAAAGTTGAACTGCTTATGGAAACGATTACAAAGTAGATATAAGGCAAGCACAGAGACTGTTCAACCATCTCGCTTTGAGAGGAACAGTCTCACTTTCAGAAGACTTTTCCTTGTTCAGGGCACAGTTTTTCCCGCTGTAGGTACTACTTCATACAAAACTGTAGTGATGGTCACCAAAATGAAAGCAAACCACATATTCCTCATACAAGCAGAGGACTGCTAGGCGAAAGTTTAGAGTGGGCGCTAGATCTGCAATAAGACATCATGCCAGTTGCAGTAAACCATTTTAGATGTGAAGAATGTTCCCTTAAGAGCTCAGGAAATCCTTTACACATTTGCGCTTTGCTGTATAGATTTTCAGAAGCAGAAATGGCTGGCCAGTGCTGTTATTTTCTACATTGGTCTCGAAGACAGAGAAAAAAAACAAAGACCTGCTATTCTCAAATATCCCATTTATTAAATTTTAAGAAGGTGCCACACTAACATACTGAGTTGGTTGGGCAGATTGTGCAAACAACAGTAATTGACTTGAGGACAGGTTGGATCTTTCCAACACCCCCAAGCAACATTTAATTCTCCCTTCCAGCAAACAAACGATCATTATTTGATATTTACAGCAATTCATGTTCATTCAAGTTTCAAAATGGGCAAGGAGGAGTATTTATTTCTTATCTAAATTGAAATAAACTTTGGCATTTGGGCTTGAAGATTGAATGTGAAATCAATGAAATGATAGACAAATCAATCCTCTGCTAATATGGCTTCCAATACCAGTTTCACTTTCTCGAGATGCAAGATTCGCATTCAAGGCAATAATTTAAGTCAACTAAAGGCACAATTCTCGTTGTTTTCTATATACATGCAGGCTTTCAAGTCAACGGGGGTCTACAAAAACTTAGAAAAAAGGTTTTGAGCAATTGCCTTGCATCTGGTTAAATTTGGGTGCTACTTATTTACTGTGGTTGCAGGGAAAATGTAGCTTTGGGGCCTGTAAGCAGCTGTTACACGCAGCTGGTAATAAAGCTGGTGGTATAGTGGATAATAGTACTTCAATTGATGAAGTTTTGACCAATTCTAGCCTACAATCTTTTTATATTTTGCTAGAAGTCTCCATCACATGCTCAAGGCCAGATCAGCTATGCCCAAGTGAATTTATCTCCTGCCAAAGAGAACTTTAGTGAATTGCAGAGCCAGCATGCTGAAAAAGAGCATTTACTATACAGTAGAAGCAGCCAGCATTGTGCTCATTCAAGAAGCACCAGTGGCATCAGCAGTTTTCATGGCTACAGTTTTCCCCCTTCCCCTAATCTGCAAAGCAATTTAACAGACGTTGAATCAATGATTATGTTGCTTCAAAACCAGATAAAAGTGATGCACTGTAATTTAGACGACATGTACTCAAAATCAAAGCAGGAACTTCGAGATTTAGAGAACCTTGTGTCATGTGTGTGCCATATTCACAGGAGCATTCAACTTGAAACGCAACTCTGTTCAAACTGTCGCATGATATCACAGCTGCGATCATCATCTTGTTAGATTTAGATAGACTGAGGTATCAAATGTTAATTTAAGTAAAACACCTGTAGCTCTTGCATTTTATCACTTAGTCATCTATTTTCATCTGCTTTCATTTACTTTTATTTATTTTCAATACTTGGCATTTGTTTTCATCGACATTTCGCCTTTTGTTATCCATTTTTATTTATTTTCGTACATTTTCGTCTATGTTAATTATTATCCCAATTTCATTTATTTTCATGACTTGGATTTATTATGATATGATTCATAGATTCCGCAAATTTTTTCTTAACTTCCTTTCCGTCTACACTTATCAAATCAGTTGCATCATACTTTCCAATGTAGGAGCAAGCTCCTATACGCTCTGCTGATGATATTATTGCTGCTATGTTTGTAGAAAGTGAAATAGGTGTATGAAATTACGTAGAAAGTAAATAATGGTTTGTGAAGAGCTATTTTATGTTTAGGAGGTGTTAACGCATTGGGAAACAGAATTTTGGAAGTTATTAGGTGGATTATGGACAGCAGGAGATTGGGAGCCACGTTTCGGCTATAGAAAGCTTCTGGTATTTGAGGGATAGAATTATGGGGAATGCACAGCACATCATGTCTTTGAGGAAAGGCATAACAATATGGCTTTAATTTGGATCTAGCGAAGAGTGAATGCAATACTTATAAAATATTGCCGTTCTCTTTCTCTTTTATTTTCATAATCACAGCATGCCCTAACGAACTTCTAGCAGACCGAAAGTGCTTTCGAAGAAATATTTGAGAGTATGTGCTGGTACATTCTGTCAAAATCAAAAGTTTATGAATGTCCCTAAAGTGGAGAATTTTGTCAATAATGATAGGCAACATGACTGGCTTTGGCTAACTGAACCACTCACCCAATGTCCTTGAAGAAACTTTTAACTAGTCTTTAATTACTCAAATCTATTTAATCTTTCTGACGATCTTCATTTGGAATTTATGTCTTTTCGACGCAACTTCACATTAAGGCCCCAATTACACCGCTAGAGGTTACTTTCATGTGGATTAATAAGTTATTTATTGCAGTGTAAGCGGGCTCTAAAAGTGCCAATTGTATTTAGTCCGGATCACTTGTTTTACTATTCCTAAAAAGATCAAAAGTGATACTGCTAACTGTATCAGCTTTTCTACAACCGTAGCTAGAAGTAGCGTATACAAAAGGGTAATCCGTGTCATTTGTTATGCAGATCAAAAAGTGATCCATAGCAGCCTAACCGGCGCCTAAATCGACCAATAATATTCGGGGTCCGATAAAAAGCCATTCCAGCGTCTCTCTACAATCGAATCCAAGTACATGTGAGCCTGGGAAGTCAAACTGCAATGCTCAAAAGCGAATCAAATCATGCTTATTATATTCTAAAACTACCTACACATAATTTATAATTAAGGATTGGATTTATCCATTATATCTATTTCCAGATGTAACATCTTGCATGGAATAATGTAGAGCGCCTGCCTTTAGCAAAATGGGACTTGAATTCTGCAATTTGAGTGTACTACACGCAGCCTTGGCATAATTGAATAACTTCGGTCCACTAATTCTATACAAGAATTATACATTTAATTAAGAGTAAGGTTTTTCAGATGGAGAAAATCTGACAAATCCTGTTTCTTTTATACAGTACTAGTTATGTACAGTTAGTGCTTTTTCGAAAAGCTTCCTTCCTGCACATTTGAAGTTGGCAAATAAGTTACTGCAAACGTAGAGAAAGTTTGTAAATTGTATTTTGTGTAGCCTTTCCAAACTGCTTAGCTATTATTTTTGACTAGCTTATATTATGCAATATTGCATTCAACTCTTTGTACATTTTTGAGGTAATTTAGATGTATTAGCGTGAAATTATGTGAAGTCAAAACATCAGTTTCACTATTAACCATCTGTTCTTCTTGCATCCTGTCACACTGGAGAGGAATTAGTTTTCAGAACACAATTTTTAAAATACTGAGAGGTAGGAAACGATTGCCTTGACTATATCAGCCGTTGATAATGGTGGTTACCGCTAAAGAAGCACTCTATTTCTGTGTTGAAAAAGGAATCTTTCGGTTCTCGTTAACTGACCAGCCAAAATCAGTTGGTTCTTCCAATCTTAAAGCACATAGACAGTGTTTAAATGTGATTATAGTTTGATTTAGCTAGATGGCAAGTAGAGCAATCCTCTCATTCACAACCGTAGCCACTGAGGGTGTGATGGAAGATAGCATATTCCATCATAGCCTAGAGATTTTCTCAACGGACTGTTTTAGGTCGACCAATATTTGATAAAGGGACAATACTGTGCCTTACTAAAAGTGTAGTTTTATAGCCCTATTGTCAATGCATTTCAGTTTATGTGTCAGATGACGTCAGAAGTTGTGTCTGACAGCAGAGATGAATATGATGATCTTCTAAATTTCCTTTTCAACAGCCTTCTAAGTAAAACAAAAAATAGTATTTAGAATCAGAAAGTTTATAGTATTCGATGAACACCCTACAATTATAAGAAAAAACAAAGCCTGTATAATTTTTATTGATCGTTTAAATGGGAAATTAAAATGCCTTTCCCCATGCTGACCTTTCCACAATTCAATACAGCAAACATTTAAGTTGTGAAATATCACAGACCAATGAGATTTGTAGAGCTAATGATGTGGATCGAACATGAACTTCCTGTTACCAAATTCTGTCACGAATAGAACCGTAAAGTACGCTGAGAAGAGAATGTTTAAAGACTTGATTGTAGTTGTTGTCGAAAGGGTATGCCTGTTTTGTGGAAGTATGAAAGGAGAGTTCTTTTATGCTTATCTGTTCAGTAAACAGTCTGTAACTAGACTTTTATGCTATTTTGTGGCAGTAGCGATTGCAAATAAAAGGTAGGTTATCCATATTTTTTCTCAGTAGTACCGTAGGCCAATTATCTATCACACCATCAGTACTACAAGGAGGATGTGCTTTATGATTATGCCCTAGAGTGCTCTATTGAAGGTCGGAGAATTTCAAAATTTTCTGTCAACGATTTTGGACAAGCCGTTTACAATAACTTCCTCTGCAACGTGTACCTCTTGTTATCTGATGTAAGAATGATTTCATACAGGATGCCTACAATGCATCCTGCATTAAGATACTTTGGCCCAGTTTCAAATAGGCACACCCAGCCGAACCCCAAAACACCTATAATAGAATATCCAATCGAATAGGTCACACTACGCCACTACACTCATCTCAAGCTAGTAATATATGGTGTTCTTGCTGTCTTTTATCTCAATTACCCTCAATTTCTCCGTTACTATCTGATTTTCCAAACATATTCTACCCTCAGTTCTCCAGTTGACTTTGTAAAATTTTACTATTAGCCATTTGTTTTGAATTCTTAATTTTTATCATCGCTTGCTTCTTCACAGCAGCAACGTGCTCCAGGGGTGGTGTCTGGAACTTTCAGACGGGCGAGTAAGTAGTGGCTATAAGGGTATGAGAACCCTTACCGTGCCGAAGACTTTTGATTAGGAGTGTAGCAAAAGAAATTTATTGACAGGCTTAACAATTATGACTCGCTTGAAAATAATTTTGTGACTAAAATTGACTCAAATAGTTTCTTTTTCGGACTATAAGTTAGCGTTTCCTTAAATTTAGATAATCTGCAGATCTTTTGTGCCTGTCCAGTATCCGAATCATACAAATGTTTCGACCACATATTGAGCATTGTACGGTCAGCAAATTTTCAAGAACGTGATATATGTCCATAAAACATGGAGCAGTGATGTCAATCATCTCAGAAGAATCGCAATATGTTAGTGCTAGGGCAGCCCATACCTTTTGATTTCACTATTCGGTTATTTATCGAATAATCGATTATTCGGTAACGTGATCGTGGTCATAAGTTAGGCTGATTCCACAATAGGCGTGGTCAGGCATACGGGAATTCTGGTATGAAGTTTCTCATGAGCGAACTCCTTGCAGAACCAATGCGAGAAAGCCGTCTGTTCGGCCGCTTTCTCGTTATCAGTTTTAGTATCGGTCAGAGAATCCGCTGACCGAATACTAAAACTGATAACCGAAAATCGATTAATCGGTCTTTGTTGAACAACCCTAGTAAGTACTGTATCAAAATTGAATTGTTTGGTCGGTGGAATGCGAAGTAGCAACGGATGAAGCTTGGAAATATTTGTGCAGTATTCACAGTCATGAATGGTTTCAATGAGTCGTAAGCAAATCCCTACTGATAAGTAAACTACGTTTATTTATCGTCCTAAGGCCTGCTATCCCAAGCTGGAAAATTTATTACTATTAGCCCATTCTGTCGATAGAAACTTGCTGACTTGTCCATTTTTGTAATTCTTGATCAAATTTGTCTATTTTCCTCTTTGTCTATTTTAGTCCTCTGGGGTTTTTAGTCGCGTATTCTCTACTTATGTTAGTATTAGGCTGTTTAACCATAGTTCCCTTGTTTTGATAGTTCATCCTTTCCTTATTTAGGCAATTATGAGTGTTTTCCGCTGGTTGGTGGTATATTTCCTTATATAGGCATTTACTTGATAGTCCCGCATTGATTGTCTCCNCCCGTGAGTTTACTTTCCTTCATTTCCCGCTTGTTATTCCCAATTGTTTTTTCCCCAATTTTGTCTATAAAACTCCTTATTGCCACGTTTTTGTTAGCTGAGGATGAGACATGAAGTCTTGACACGTCCTACAATTCTTAGGTAAAGTCTTTTTGGTTATATCGTAACATCGGTTACGTCTTAAATAACATCGGTTACATCTTATGGTATGTCGAACTAATGAACTCTGGAATGTCGAATAAATAAAGAAGAAAGGAACTCTCTCTGACATGTTTCTTGTCGTGGCTCTTCTGTTGAAATCTGTTTCGTTTAAGAGGGCAAGACTTTGGAAAAGCTTTTCAGCTATCTACAAGCAAGCAGCCTCGCTGAGTACTTTTAAGCAGCATGTTTTGTAATCAAATGAACGTTGATCTTCTAATTCTTATTTATTTTGTGGACTAAAGGGTGATGATCATGTTGCTACTCAGCAGCTCTAAGGAACGGCTATCTCAAGGAAATTCACGAAATTAGTGAAAACTCTTTCTATCTCTATATGTATTGAAGCTACAACGCCCAAACTTTCAGAAATTATTTACTACCATAAAAGGTTGCTATTGAAAAATTGGCATTGTTATAACAACTATCACGTGACCACAGATGTCGAATTTATAGACCAAAATATGCCCTCTTTAAAGCGGACCAGAAAAAGTGTTTATGCTACAGTTTGTTTAAGAAATTATAAATGCTTGGATTGAATTAAGATTTATGTATCCCTCTCGTAATTGTGCATCCATAAACTTTTTAGGGATTAATCAGCAAGGCAATTTTTAAGAACTAAGATAAATTTATCAGAAATTTATGCTTCAAAATGATATTTGCTCACACCATCCAAGACTTCTAGTTGGAATGATGATTTTCAATGCTAGTACAACATTTTAAGTCCAAATCTGAGTTTTTAAAAATAGTTTGGCACTTTTTCTAGGACATTTAACATGCTAAGCAAAGCTCTATACTGCTGGCTTGCTGGCTCATGCACAGTTGGTCAGCAGATTGCCATATAAGCAACATTTCCTTGGTTGCTAGGTTAGTAATTACCATTTTCTCCCTCATTCTAGCTGCCATCGTTGCATAAAGTAGTCTTGTTGCCTTATCGTTCTCCGTTACCAGGACAACCTCATTCACAGTTTCACTTGCTATGACGAAACAATAATTGTACACTCAAAGTCTAGCAATGTGATGCTATTAGAGTTGCAGTCTCTACTTCATTATTTGTATTATAGTTTCATATAAATACCGAAAGGTTTTGGGTTCTAGTGATGGAAAATAATTAAAGAATTAAACAAACCTTGGCTTAGTTTGATGTTGATTATTTTCCATGCTTAGAACCGAACGATAAGGGGTTTATATGCCTTCCCACCCTTTATTATAAGACTTTAATGCTCCCTTTTTTCTAGTGTTCTTTTTCCAGGACTGGTAGACTTCACAGGCATGTATTTGAATCAGGTCGAACGCAACGTGTTGCTCATATAAATCCCTCGTCGTTTGGTTCTAGGCATGGAAAATAATCAACATCAAACGACACCGAGGTTTTTTAATATTTTAATTTTTCAAAATCAAATTGGGAAAAACTTGACCTAATAGAGAAAAAAGGTTTTCCTATCTGGATTCAGCCTTGCAGCAATTTCTGAAATCAGCTAGAAGGTCATAAACACCTTTCGAAAAGTACTATTTTGTTGCTCTATGTTATGCATTGTTTTCTTGAAGGGCTTTTATTTAATTGTTTTCTTGTTTATGTATTTACGTACTTATCTTTTTCTTATTTTTTCTCTAAATAATAATTTTAAGCACATTTTTAAGACCTCATGGTATTTGTTATGTAAATGAAGGGCCCTTGGAAAACCAGCTGCGGCAGAAGGAATACTCTACCTAAATATGTTAATAAATATAGTAAGCAAGTAATATCAATATTAGTAATATTGATTGAGGTAATGAAAAAATCCGTATTAACGACGATCCTTATAGTCAAGAGGGCCATTTTTTGAAACACTAAATGAAGAAGTGGTTGAAATAATGTAATTGCAACGTGAACCTGATAAATATGATATATTTGATATGAATTCCAGTAACATTTTGATAATGTTTTCGATAATGCTTAAAAAATTTAATTGTAACGATGTTTCAATGAAGCCTTTCAAACGTGAATGGAAATCAATGTAGTTATTGCCAATCTGTCGATAAAACTGCGGAAAGCACTAGGAAAACTTACACATTATCTATAATCACCTGCTAGTTTTTTTGTATCTATTTTGTTGTTTATAGACCACCAGGCGTCACTTTCTCGATTTTGGTCACGTGTGTTTCTTTTTGGATTCACAGAAGATTTCGTAATGGACAACATTGAGTTAGCATGACTGAATGTTATGTTACGTTCTTACCAAGTTGCTATACAGGTAACTCTTGAAAATTTAACTATATAGCATATACTGAGCCTCGCTTTTAGCACTTTGCTGTAATAAATGAAAAAAACTAAAATTGGCCACTGCAAAATGTAAAGATGAAGGCAGTCGCAACTTACCCCGACAGGCTTAAAATATAAATTTGCAGAACTTCAAATCAATCAATATATCTCTGCTAGATCCTAGGAAAACAGGGACAACTAATATTGAGTAACTATCTGATGTGAATCTGTTAAAATTTTGCAGCTATCCAAAGCAAGAACTATAAAATGCATATTTTGTAGTCATTTTATGAAAAATTTTAAACTGTAAACCTAAAAAAACATAGGTTTGATATTGTATAAAAACAAATGTAAAAACGTTAATCAATATGTAAGTAAATAGTTTGCAACTGCCTTTCTAAATAGTTGTACATTTCCAGGGCGACACTTGGAAAAGCTCTTTGACATTGCCAGGTCTCGAGCTGCCGAATTTGAACTGTGAACTCAAATGTTATAAGCTAAATGTTTCTAACCTCTTTTCAATTGCTATATACCAAATGTTTTTCAGGTTTAAGTGATCAATAGAGGCGCACTTTCCATGTACCAAGGCAACAGCTTCGTCGAGAGATAGGGGTTTTGGGGGCTTTCCCCTAGAAAAACGTTTCAGGATCTCTCTCTCTAAGACGTCAGAAAATGCTTCTTTGCGTAGTAAGAAAGCATGTGTTCATCATTGATCTTGATTCTGGGGTGGAAAATATGACCGCATCATTCAATTTATTGCATACTATTTGTGAATCATCAATTATTGCATACTATTGCATACTATTGCATACTACTGCTATCAATTTGTGAAGAAAGCTGCTAACATTTGTGTGTGCTCCGGAAAGTAACATTGCAAAGTATCTTTAAATGCACCTGCATCTTAATGGGCAGAGACTGACATACCTCATGAATAACGTAAATTAGCCTCCCCTGTGCAACCTACGCAAATACAGTGCCCTTTCCTGGGCAACTGTGGAGGCGATGTAGGCCATACAAAACACCAATGCAGTTGATGTATCATACTCTGGACGTATCTAATCCAAATAGTCTACGCTTTGTCTGTCGTGCAGACAGCTGAAAATTTTTAATCTGCAGCGTAAATTCACCATTTGCAATCCATGAGAGGGGATGTCACCCGCACACTCCTCGTAAGGAAGCAAATGCACATTTCCTATCATAATGACTTCACCTCGGAGTCCGTTCCAATCCAAGTTCGTTCTAGGATGTTGTTTTCTTATGAGTGAGTTGATCTTACAGATATAGGATAATGATGAAATTGCAATATTCAATTTTCTTATTTTGTTCTTATTTTGAACATAAAAATAAGTCATGAGTATAACCTTCGCTGATGTAAAGGTGGTCACTCATGACATGGGAGGCCTGAGATATTAGTTTTCCAGCTGTGCTGATTCATTGCCCATCGCAGAGGCTTGAATTGGCCATCACAGAGGCGTGTGGTGGTAGTACGTAAGCCCTCCAGCCAAAAAATTTTCGCCAAATCTGAAACTTTGTCGGTAAATTCAGATGCATTTCTGATTAAGATATCGAAGTTTGTTTGCTTGTGGGTGAAAAATGTTCGACAGAAAATCCTTTCAGTCCCAAAGGTAAGCAAAAATCTGGCCTGCTTTGGAAGCATACAATTATGTCAGTTAAATGTGACTCATTCTATTGGTATCTAGCTGCCTTGCAAGGATTGTAATGTACAATTCCACAAACTTTCCTGATGATATGTAAATAGAAAAATACTCTCAGGTGCCTAATAAATGTTCCCCTGCGTTTTAATTTTTCGATTTTTCCCGACCCTTTGGGACGGCATTAGAAACCCTCCCCCCATTCATTGATTTTAAAGAAAACGATCTTTTTTCCGAACTCCTCATTTTATTTGTTACTATTCATGTCTCTTACCAAGGCAAAATAGAGTACTTTCGTACAAATTTTATACTTTATGAAAACCTGTTTTTGTTCTTACCGTCGCTTTATTATCATTTTAAGCCATTTCTTAAGTTCGGGCACCCCATTTATAAAATTTTGGAATTTGTTCCTACACCCTGTTTATTATGGTCCACATTTGTTTGGCACTTGAGAGTATGAGTTTTTGCCGATTTCAGATTTCAAAATTCCCCAGGAAAGCATCCATCTAACTAATCCACAGCTGGGGACTGGCGTAATATTAGCCAATCTTAATCATTGGATGTCATACTGCATCCCCAGTTTCGCTTGATAAACCCAATTTTTGAGGCAAAAAGTGTGGTAAATAATAATAATATATACAAAAATAAGTAGTGAGTAATAAGAATAAGAAGTGAGCGCTTTCCGTGGTTTTATAAATATCCAAATTTTAAATTTCTGCTTGTTTGAAATGCAAAATTCAAGCCGTGCATAACAAGTTAGTCTATGACGCCACGCAACTGGAATAGACGCAAAATGTTTTATCGGTTCGTAAAGTGTTTTGCTCCCCCAGAAAAAGCTTTTCCCAACTGTTAAAATTTTTTCTCTCGTAGGGGTCCCATGTTGATGAAATATCTTCAAGTTTCGGTCTTACTAGCATTTTGCATGCTTTAGCTTTAACTTTGGTAGAGCATACAAAGAGGTTGCTAGGCAGGAAACCGAAGGTGTTACTCGCTTTATTGCTAGTTTCTGTTGTATGTTTAGACCATGACATGCTTTGTATTAGTTCAACTCCCAAGTAAATATATTGGACAGCTTCTGATACCGGAATATAATTCATTGTGTATTTGAAATGAATAGACTTCCTTTTATAAACTTTTTAAATGTGGCACTTTGTAAAAATAAAAGTTGCTTGTCATGCTTCTGCCCATTATATCAGGGACCGAGTCGTCCTCGAGTCTTTCAGGGTCAGCTGAAGGATCAATCTCTTGATATAATAGACCATCAACGGCAAAAAACTTTAACTGTGTACCCTCAAACACATTGTCTCCAATTTTATTGATATAAAGTAGGAACATTAAAGGACCTAGGACTGTTTCTTGTGGCACTCATGATGGTACACTTCCCTTTTCTGACATGTCACCATTCACTACGATAATCTGCTGCTCGAAGCGGACACCTTCGAGATTTTGATGAAGTGTCCCGTTTTAACAGGGTGCTCACAAATTGCCATTGCTGAGAGCAGAAGAGCTCAAATGCAAAAAGGCATTGTCACAAATTCAATAGAGAAAAAGGAAATTACAGCATTCAAATCCAAATTTATGTTTTTTCTGTGTCAAAATCAATATTACCATCTGTATAGGTTTTGTAGCAGCAAAGATAAAAAAATTCTCTTTGACCAATAATGGAATTCTTTTTTAGCCAAAAAAGGCTAGTAAAGGTATGGCAATCTTAAGAAAGTCTCAGCCTCACTTTTGCAAAAATTGAGAAAATTGAGGCTCAGATGGAATGGTTTTTCATACAGAAAGAGCATGTATTTGGGTTTTGTTAGAGCGTTACTTGCAACCAGGAGCAAAAAGTAATATTACTTATTGAGTACGAGTTGAGCAAAAATGAACAGATTTTGGAATGACATTTTTCATCGTGAACAAGAATGGTAAAATATCTGATACAGTGATTTCCTATTTCACGTCATTCATGCATCTAAAAGCATGGGAGCCAGCAATTGACGAAGCTCCTCGATGGAGCGAAGAGACTGACACTCTGGAAGATGCAAACGTCATCGCTGTGATGACTTGTAACGTCATTTTCCAAAAATACAAGTATAAGGATGACAATAATTTTGAACCTAAAGAACAATTTATGGCTTCTTGAGCAATTGGGAAAAGTAACTAGAGGGAGTGGATAAGGGCAGAAATTCTTTGTTAATATATAACAGAAGGTGACACTAAAGTGTACTGGTTTTTGCAAAAGATTTTGAAAAGAATGCAAAATTGCGTAAAATTTGGTTGCTATCAAACGAGAAGAAAAGTCTCGAAAACGAAAGTCGCGTGAGACATCACATTCAATGTACAGACTGTGATATAACCTCTTGTTGTTGGAACTGTTTCAATGTAATTTAGTCAAGCCAAAGTTGTTTTATTAATGTCCACTTTAATAAAGTTTATGCACTTGAGACAAAGAAGTAGTGCCCGCTGTCTATTTTAAGAGGTGTCCGATAGAGACTTTCATAAAGTTTCCGTCTTAGCAAGGTGTTCGCTTTGTAAAGGTGTCCGATAAGAAAGACTTCACCGTATCTATGTGTTACCTACAACCATCTCTCACAAAAATGACAGTCAGCTAGTGGAATAGTTATGCAAGAATCTGATAAATGTGGTGCTTTCTACCTGCTTACTTTTAGGCCAGGAGTTTTTCCTAATATGGCTTTGATAGTTTGGCAATTTCGAGCAGTTTTTAAATCACTATTTGATGGAGGAACTCGGATAAGCGGATTATGTACCAAAAAGTTATTGGAGAATGGAAATATCCGGATAAACCAAAAGTCCGGATCATCCGATGCTGGATTTTCCAGAGTATACTGTAATTTGGTACACAATGCTGCATCTCCATAATCAACGCCGAAATGGCTTTCTTTCAAGTCTATTATAGTATCATAAAATAGATCTCATTTTTGTAGGAACATGTTAAATTTTGCAAAGCCAAAACGCTTAATAACCTCAAAAGCATATGGAGGGTATGTCCTTGAATCACTTCGGAAAAGTAGAAACTCTTTCCTTGATTTTTTAAGTCTTACAGCAAGGAATTTTTTTGGTAAAGACGTGTTCAAAAGCTGCAAGGCCATGACTTCACCTGTCGACCACAACAGTACTGTTTTCTTCGGTTTAATTATTACAGAATAGTTTATGTATGCGATTATTCTCCCTTCTTTTTTTTGCAAGCCAATTTCATTAATTGGTCAGCTGAATAGCAGTGGACCTAATATTGAGTCATGTGGCATTCCACATAATCCTTCTCTATTAAGTGCAACGATATTTTTGTTGCTAAAGCGGTAGATTTTGAACTACTTTAATTCACGTCCTAATACACCATGAGCTGGTAGCTTTGACAGGTGTCTGCATGATCGACAGTTTCAATTGCCTGACGAAGACTGGTTTTGACAAATATCCTTCTCTTATATTGATTCTTATGTTGTCTGAAATGAAAGCAACAACGAGTTCAATGAAAGAGCTACGTCTAAATCCAAATTGGTCTGTCAAAAGATGAAACAGGAATATAGCTGTATGCATGCTAGTAGGATGATATATCTGTCTATTCACTTTAACCAGAACTAGAACTATCTAAGTCTCTCTCTAATTTTGTCTGTTTCATACGATTCCTCAGTTGTAAAAATGGATGCTACTTTTTTACACTTCTCAGTTAAAAATGTGTGCATAGGTAGCAGATTATCACATACGAAGAGGCAGAGGTGTGATAGGACAAAAGTCCCCTCAGGTAAGAAATTTTCGGCAAATCTGAGACTTTTGTCAGTAAATGCAGACCTATTTTTGAATAAAATTTCGACTTTTATTTGATAGTAAATCCTTTCAGTCTTGAAAGTAAACCAAAGCACTGGCTGCTCTGGAAACATCGGAGTATGTGAAACAAAAGCTGCTCATTCTATTGGCGTCTAATTTGCTATGAAGAATTGAAACGCAAAACTCAGCAAAATTTTCTGAGGCTAAATAGAAAATTACTCGTCTCTCGCCATTTCAGATCTCAATTTCAAAATTTCCCGGGAGAGCATGCCCACCGAACCTCTAGCTCATTTGCTTTTTTGCACTACATTAACCCATTTCCATCATTTTATGTGTCATACCATATCCCAAATTGTGTGTTAGAAGCCCCCACTTCTTAGCAAAGACGGCGGGAAATAATAACAGGAAATTCAACAACTTTTTCTGGAAATAAGTATGAATTTTTTCCATGGCTCTTGAAGTTTTGAATCTATGTTACCTAGAATTGCAAAATGTAAGATGTTCGTAACAAAGAGGCATCAGATTTTACCAAAATAATTTATGCCACACTGCTGGAATAGACGCAAAAAGTTCTGTCGTTTGTTCAAGTATCTTTGCCCCCTCAGGAAAAACGCTCAATTTCCGTCACTGGATACGAATGTGGTTCACGTAATGCGACAGACCAGCAGTAAACAGAGCAGCTTGTGCTTTTTGCATCCCGTGCATTTGTTTCATTTTAATGATCTTAGAATGTCAAAGAGATCTCTACCTGAAGATATTGTAAAATCAAATGACTGTTTGCTGGAGCTCGTAATGGGGATCAAAGAGGGGAGAAATCGTATGTCACTACTAACATCTGCTGTTAGCGTATGATTTATGGATATAGATCAAAAATTGTTTTTCGATTTTGGTCATTTTTCATATGCAACTACGGTAGGCTGCTTTAAATTCCTAGCCTATGGCAATGTCTATTTTTATAGATAGACAAACAAGAGAAAATGTTTTATAGAGGGAGAAAAATTGTATTGAGGGGTTGTCTCCAATATGAACAAAGCTGAAAAGGTAGTGTTACACGGGGACAATTTCCGTTGCCTGAAGTTGAATTCTGTTCTACTTTTCGTAACGATTGCCAGCAATTTGTAGCTTTTGTATCGTGTGTGTCACTGACTTTCTGCAACTTACAACACAATCGTACGTCTAACGCAGGCACAATATGCTTCTCGTTATAAAAATGGCTGTGAAAGGAATGACCTCAGGAAGTGATGAGGTGGCAGAAATTTTGCTATGTCAAAACCTAATGCGTTGCATAGCATAGAATTTGCATGTCACATAGGGTAATCGTTTTGCAACTTGTGTCGCAATGGCGTTGAGACAAGTTGGAAAAGAAATTTCCCCGTCTAATACGACCTAAAGGAACATGAAAATGCCAAGATCATAACACATTGGCCTATAATAGTAACAAAATTTTGTTCAGATTTAATCAGCAAGGTGGGAGCATCATCAAGCTACTGTTTGGAATTGGTGCAAGAGGCTTGATATTGGTTTCCTTTTAGCCATAAAGAAGGTCAAATAGAGTGTCACATGGGTCATGTGGATTATACACAAATAGTATCGTCAGACGGTTAGAGACTTCTTCTCAGTGCACAATTTAGGATGCTACAAAAAAATAAGAAAGCTTATGAAAGTAAAGTATGATCTATTGTCATATGTTTTCATCATTATCAAACGTCTTTATCTATGAAGCTTCCTTCAGCGTACATACTGAATATATTAAGAAACAAAATATAAGTCTTAATTGCATTTGCGTGCTTCTTTATAACCGGAGTGATGGCCCAGTGGTAGAGCGTCTGCCTCACAACCGGTAGGCCGTGGGTTCGAGTCCCAACCAGTCATACCAAAACTTTAAAAATGGTACTCACTGCCTTCTCATCTGGCGCTCAACATATGAGAATGGAGTGGGAAAGTTAAACTCGCGGAGTTACCAGTAGACCAGCCCCCCGCTGTAGCTTTCACTGCATTCACAGACGCGTGGTCTAGGGCTATAGAAACGGAGATAGGCACCGCCCTATGTGCCATGTGGTGCGGGAAAGGACTTTGACTTGACTTTGCTTCTATATAAAGATGAAAAAGATTGTCAAAAAATCCTATGTGGTGCTATTGGTGCTTTCAGTGGAGCAAAGCCCACAGAAGCCAGGATAAGAGACATGGCCTCTAATTTTCTCTTTTAAACTTCATGCTCAATCCACACTTTTCATACTCTATCTAAACACAATGCAACACCATGATCATGCATGCAACTTTAGACATGAAGTTGACGAGCACCTTTCCTTGATGATGTTGCCAATTTCCTAAAATAACTTTCAGAGCATACAGTGTAAGCTGCCATCCATATCTACTATTTTACAAGCTCCTAGGTACCTAATAGGTGGGGGTCTCAATAACCTATTAGAAGAGGAATTTAAGAATCATAACAATGACGAAGAAAGGCACATAACATTATTTCAGTGTATTTCAATATTCGACTATTCTTTGTAAGTCACACTGGAATAGTCTTGTTAATTAACACTTGGTTATGTCGAATATTGAAATACACAGAAAAAATGTTATGTGCACTTTCTTTGTTATTTTTCTGATCCTTAAATTTATTCAAAAGCTGTTATTAGAAGAGGAGTAGAAAATGTATATATATATATATATATATATATATATATATATATATATATATATATATATATATATATATATATATATATATATATATATATATATATATATATATATATATATATAT
>OLMO02000001.1:15348235-15358906 GCA_900291935.2 Cassiopea xamachana | reverse complement strand
TGGCCCGTGGCCATTGATAAAAGCAAAGCTTGGACCGCATGACAAAAAGGTTGTCCATGCATGTTATAGGCTGTAAAATGGAAAAAATTGACGCTGCTGGCTAGCTATAGTTGTAGAGACCAGAGTAGACAGCAGAGATGTATCCTCAATTAGACTTCCATACCTTTCTTTCTTGACCCTTCCATTCCTCAGTAGTTAGTTGCTTTGTTCTGCGAGATGACTGCAAGTCCCTGCCGTTGAACCTGACTGTCTCTATTTCTAAATTAGACAAGTATATAACTCTTTCACAACAATATACTATGACGAAAATTGGTGGATCTCTGACGGAATTTACACTTAATTATGAGCATAGATGGGTAACTGAACTTGGCATGTTAACATGCGTAGTTTCATATAATACACGATGATAAATCAACATACGTAAGCATTCGAGTTCCTGTTGACTAATCGTGATTCTTTTGGCTTATCGTGATTCTCTAGAACCTCCGATGAAACTAACAAAAATATTACACAAAAAGGGCACTTCTCAAAGATTCTCATGCGTTGAGAGTCCAATTGCACAAAGGCAAAATGTTACGTCCTAAAACAAAAACATAAGTACTTTTTTAAGCTACTGCTAACTGGCTTAATCGTCCGATGAAAGGTAAATCTTAGTACAACCATAAATATCATATTCGTAAATCTAACTCTCAAACTAGCAGTATTACAAGGCCCCAGGATGGGATCGCAAAAAGTATCCAAAATGTAATAAGTATCCTCCATTCTGTTAGTACATTAAAAGTAATGCTGGTTCACTGTTTACAGCACACATGTATGCAGCTTGCAATGCAGGCCCGTAGCCAAGCCAGTTTATGGGTGGCAAAAGTTTACTGGAGGAGTGGCAAAAATCTGAGAGCTTAGTTCATACTTTATGCTATCCCAATCAAATGGACAATGTATGTACAGGAAAAGATTGAACTTTCTAGTACGTCACAAAGACCAAGGTTGAGCTGAGCCAAGATTCCAGGAGATCTCTCCGTGTCTACAAATATAAAGCAACAATCAAAAATTGCAAAAAAATTTCCAGGTTGCAAAAAGCTGTAGTCCAGTAGTCCAGTAGTCCAGTATTCCAGTATTCCAGTATTCCAGTAGTCCATGGGTAGCATTTGCCACCCCTTGCCACCCCATAGCTACGGGCCTGTTGCACTGGTTTTATAATGGCATCAATGGGAAAGCATTATAGCAGCATGACTGGGATAGGAAAGCACATGTAAGTGTCATGGTTGGTGCCTTTCTTAAATGCAAGTGCCTGTAGCACATTTTCTGTGCTAATAAGTCTCACCTGTTTGCTTTCTACAGTCAATTCTCAGACCAAATGGGAAGGTGTTAAACACATCATGAAAAGTCCGGCAAAGCTGAGATTCCGAATGATTTCAATTTGAAAAATCCCGTAAATCAGGCCCCGATCGAAATTCTTAAACCCAGATCCGGTACACCGCTATTCGGCTCATATTATACTCACCTTAAATGGCGTCGATTTCGGTACGTGATGTTATAAGGGCGGCATTAAAAGAGTCAAAGAAATGGAAATTTTCTTGAAAAGCAACAGTAAGTTTGTAAAACCCATTTTTGCTAATGCACACCATATTTAAGTCTTTTTCACTAAGGACGCGTGATTCAGATCTTAGGAGTCAAATTATCTGTTTTTTAAAAAATAGGAAATTAACAGGACAATCATGAGTTGGCGGGGATGTAGCATTCTCTGGAAGAAGACGAAATAGACGAAGGTGGAGTAGTAACGCTGATAAAAGAAGTCTGGAAAGCAGCGAGACAGTTTCAAATGACAAACGAGGCAGCTTTTTCGAACAAATAAAGCAAATGACCGCACAAAAGTGTGTGAAAATTTCCATCATCGATTCTGCTTTTCTTGCACTCTAAGTGGTGTAGCAAATTGCTTCAAACGGCGTTGGAGCAAGTTTTTGGCCAACTTAAAAAGGGCCAGGGTTAACTTAAAGATCAATGCAGAAAGGGCTAATAAGATATTCTAAGTCAAATACACAATTCCACAAGAAAATTCCATGGACCATTTGTACAATCTGGAAACAATTCTTGATGCTCTGCTTTAAGATATGTGTGGGGTTTGGAAAAAGGTGCTGATTTACTCAATGAAATCATTGATTGCATGGATTGGAAAGAAGAACTATAAAAAAAATGAGTGGAATCATTAATATGCATTTTCTATTTATTTCAATATGATGAAAATTGCAAAGGGAATAATATTTAGTAGTAAAATCTGTTCTGAATTAAAAGTAGTTCATGGACTATCAACATATCAATGTGGACCCCTTCAATTTTCCTTGTGAGACCCCAGGAATATTTCATAAACCCCTACTCTAGTGTACCGAATAATTATCCCCCCAATTATTAATTTTTTAGAAATTTTCCAAAGTTTTGAGGACGTGAATTTATAATGTTCCCCAAATGTGAACCAAAAATGGAACTCCATTGCATTTAATAATGGACAACGTGCCCAGTTTAGTTGGAATCGTCAGGCGGATGGTATAGATATTAGAATTATTTCAATTATTCCAGCTATTATTAAATTTTCGAATATTTCCAACACCTCGCCTCCATTTATTTAATTTTCGAGAATTGCAATCTCCCATTTATTCCAACCAGCCAATTATTCGGTACTCTCAATTATGTTGACCCCGGCTGAGCACCAATGTTTTAGAGAAAGCAGTTCCACTGTTTCATACCTAATGGTCTTTTTGGATGTCGTATAGGGCGTTCCATCAAAGACCGTTTCTGATGATAGTACCCGACCCTCCAATTCCTGTTCCTCTCACGTTTCAACATTGCACTTCGTAGTTAAAGATTCCCAATACTTCTTAATTTCATGTATCGAACCTGAAGAAATCTTACTTGTAGGTGTTGGCGTGGGGCGTCTAGCGTCCTTTTGGATTTCATAACTCAGTTTTGAGAATCTACATGTTGATAAGATATGTTCACGCATTCCCTATGTGCATAAAATTCATGCAGTTATTTTGTGATGTCCCCTATGCGAGGCTGCTTTATATTGCTTCTATAGCTTTTGTCAGTGACATTACATAGACGTTAAAGAGGAAGTGAATTCGTTGTGTGTAAATTCATTCCCTGGTCCTTTAGGTAATTTTCGTAGCACGTTTTGTTCCATTTCTAGTTTTTTCTCACCTGCTAAATATTTACAATAATAAGTTTTCAAGACAAGTATTATCAAAACTGAGATTTCAAAATCCCGTTCTCGTTTGGGTCCCATTGAGAATTCCGGTGGCTTCTCACCATGCACTACCTTCTGCACACACTGTTAGTATTCTGTCCTCTGATAAGCAAAACCCAAGAAAAGCGATTATCACAAAAGATTAATCAGAAAAATCTTTTTCTGAATTTGGTATGGGCTATTTGAATTACTTCAGTGTTGTTACTAGTACGTTGTAGTTGATAAACAGAGCGCCAAGTATGGTTCATATCTTTTAATCGGTTGTATGAATTGGGTTAGGATTTCCTAGAATTCCAGAAAATGTGTTGTACAAGCAAAGCATTAGAAGGCATTTATTAGCTGCATGGAAAAATTATAATGTTCTTGGGCTAATACATACTCTCGAATAATTTGCACAGAGTAATAAAAACAACGACTTGATGCTAACTTCTTATCGATGGTTGTCTGTCTTAGGATAAAGAAAGCCTTCCATCTCAAAGAATTCATCTTTTGCAGCAGGTACATGGAAAGTAGCAAAACATTCTAAGCATTCTAAAATCCGTAAAATAATAGCCACATGTTACATTAGATAATCCAATTAGAGGAGTTTCGCTATTAACTGCTGAAGAAATATGACTTGTTTTCTCGATTTTGACTCAATGTAATTCATATGAGAAGTGGGTGATTTCTGAGATCATTGGGTTAAAATTCTAGCTGAAAGGAGTTAATTAGTTAGTAATTTCTCTCAGTGAATCAAATGTCTAGCATTGCAAGCCAAAAGCTAATGAAGAAATTATATTATCTGATTCTTCAGGCTAAGCAAAAAAGCTTATTTTTGATTTATCTACCCTTAGTTTGGCATTAAACCTGTTTACTACTACCCATTTGATTTTCTTTGGGATTTCCTTTGGAATTTGCATTGATTTTCTCGCCTGTTTTTCACACTTGCTTTCCCCTTAAGCTATATAAGCCTCATTTTACGCATTGTTAAATTCTTTAACTAATGATGAGACACGTTGTCTCGAAGCATTCACAAAATATCATGGAACAGTCTTCATGTCTAGGTCTTGGTATGGCTTTGTCTTAGCTACACGGAATGGTTTCTTCCATTCGTTGTGTTGCAATAAAAGAAAAGAAATTGGAATGCTTTTCATCGTGGCCCTTCTTCTATTTAAAAAACAAATTCAAACTGATGTTTGTTCTTCTAAACTTCTAATAATTGCAACGGTTGCTACCTTCTTTGCGGACATTTTTTGCACAACAAACATTGATTAACGATTAACTCTATTCTGAAATTTTTCTATATGAAAGTACTTTTCAGACTCTCACGACATTCCCAAAGTTTTCAAAGATAATTGCCTAGCACAGCAAAGCAAGGCATAAATTGTCTTTGACATGCAGCTTTCATTTAGCTCCACCTTGATTCGCACATCAACTGTACACCTGAAGATGATTGACGATTTGCCATTAAAGCGGTGCATAAGCATACATATTTTTGTTTAATTCCATCAAAAGCAACGTTTCACGATAAATTAATGGAGCAAATTCTATAGTCGTTTGAAATTTAGAGCCAGCCATCATTAATACGATAAATCGTAGAGTGCCCTTTTGTTAGTATATCAAGCATATGGCAGGTGTGTTTTTGAGCTCTAAAGTGTATGCAAAATAAAATGTGTGCCAAAATATCGACACCATCGAGTTGTAAAGGATGTTCGTAGCTTACGTTCCTATTCTATTTCATATGAGACAACACATTGCATGCCATGACCTAGTGGAGGCTGGCTGTTGGGTCATGGAATTGAGTGTAATTGACGAGCGTCATTGTTATGGAGAATAGCCACCTGTCGTGGCTTATGTCAATTGCATATTTCTGCAGAATTTAGTTTCCTAGACCACAGAAGCAAACGATCACATTAGTTGCTTTATAGAAGGTAAATGAACTTTATTTTCTAGCAATACTTGTTAGTTACTTTGCAAATTTTTCAACTCAATTTTTCATGATTGTTAGAAAGCATAGTGCTTGATAAAAATATAATTTGATATACATTCTTAGAATCGCACTGAGTTTTCATGTGTTAAAGTCGAGCTTTGCCACACCTCAGAATTATGTTAGGTAAATGAATTTTTGTTTGGTGATCTCCATTATGTGCAAAGTTTCACACAAATTCAAGCTGCCAATTCAAGGCTTGTTCTACAGCTAAAGCCTGTATTACGCCTTGAACTCAGTAAAACCGTGAGCGGAACATGCTCAGTAGCTTATCTCTGCAAGTTGTTGAAAATTTTGTTTTATATCTAAGTCACTTAATTAATAATTTGGGCATAAAATGTACTTTTTCACTTAAGCAACGTAATAGTTCCCAAAGGGTTTTAGCGAAAGAGCTAAGCCATCGAATGCAAATTTTATTTCTTGTGCAGTAGAATTTTTGCAAGGGTAGTGGAGTCGCTACTAGAAAACATGATGTATTTCCTTGAAATATTGCGGAGGTGAAACGTGCGTGCTGGCTTTCTTTTTTTCTGTATAGTGGATTGAAATGCAGGGAAGTGATTTTCTTTTGTGATACCACAGCTAACAGAATTAGAGCCTGAGCAATAGAGCCTGAACTGGTAAATAGAATCTGAACAACAGTTTTCTACCAATATCGAGATGTTTTTAGCATTTCGCACTTATCTTATTACCAATGAGTTCCATCCTTGCTGTGGAAAAGAGGAATGCCTTGAATTATGAGCTCAAAAATAGGATTTATCAATTTCCTTTGATATGTAATGAGATTTTAATTCTAAAATTAAGTCAAATATTTGCTAACCTTCTCTGTTAATCAAAGATTAAGTATACTAGCTGAACTAATGGAGTTCAGGCACATATCATAGTCACATGTAACTGCTAACCTATGATGATCATATATTGCCACTTGCAAAAGCAATCTAACAGCGCCTACATGACATAAATTCACTTGCAAATGTATTGTTTATATGAAATTGTTCTGAAAAAAAACTCAAAAGAAATAGCTGATATGTTCTTGATGTATAGTCTAACAGAAGAAGCTTTGTTTTACTTAGGGTGATGTAACCTAAGGGGACATTCATGATTGATGTTGACGGTAGAGAAACGGAGGGTTCATAACTAGTTATGGCATTTGCCAATAAAGAATAGGAAGTGGAAAAATTGATATCAGTTTTCCAATAAGAGTACATTGCTTCTGACGAATTCAGAAGCAATGTACGGCTTAGAAGTCACTATCGGAGGAGGCCTCACCATGGTTGAGGCGGAGGAGCTGAAAAGTTTATTTTAACAGGAAATTATTGTGGGGGCTCCAGCCCCCCTTGCCCCCCCGTGGTTACGGCACTGATTCGATTAGATACAGCAAAATTGAGAAAATTTTGCCATAATATGGATTTTTGTAGTCCAACCGCTTAATGATGAGTACCCTATNTACGAAACTCGGTGCTGGTCTGTTTGAACAGTCAAAAATCTCCAGCTTTTTGCCCTTAAATATTAAAAAATCTTTCTGCTTTGGTATAATTGAGAATCAGGGGTGCTATTAGCAGGAAAATCTCCTAGCGCCATGGCGCCAACGTTGTATGATTGAAGAAAGGGGCCTGGGGAGAAGCACCCATGAAGTATTACTAACCACGCCCTTTCTGAGAACAGAGATTTGTCCTTTATAAGTTAAAAGATTGTCTAAATGAAATAGCAACAATGAAAGAGAGCAGGTAAATAACAGAGAAATAAGATTACAGGACTATGACATAACTGAAAATAGAGCAGACGCAAGAAACGTTTGAGCATTTGGAATTAAATAGGCAGTCTAGAAGCATCATGCTTATTCCATGCAGATTTCCCAAAGATTCGATTGTTCTCAGTGAAAAGGTTTTTCCAAATTTAAAAATAGAATAACTTTCTAGAAAATGAATAGTATAATTGTCTAAAGAATGGGGAGCAGCGAAGGAGACAAGAAAATGTCCTTAGGGATGTGGCCCCTTGGCCACTTTGCAGATTTATCGTTGTTGCCAATAGTAAATGTTGCATTACATTAATGAAAGCAATTAATTTTCTTTTATAGATTCAGATAGAGCCCTGCTATAGAGCTTTTAGTTTCTTATTACTTTGTAGAACTTTCGGCTTTTTACTGCATCTTTTAGGGCTCATTTATTTTAAATTCCCACATAATGAATAAGGCTAATTTTTTTAAGCTGTACCTCGAGTAGGCCTTACGGCTAGAGAAAGAGAAAGTAGATTAGCCATGGAAAGGAAGCAGTAATAGCTGCTACTCCACCATTGATAAAAAAGGGCTGGTTCTTGTACCTTTTAGAATTGGCAAAACATTGGACGGAAAGTGGCAAATTGATTAGTATTTTCAGTTGTATAGTATTTTCAGTAGCTGAATGCGGGTGACCGAGGTATTTGCAAACGGGATCAAGTAATTGCAGTGAGCCGAGCCAGCCCTGCTAACCACCCAAGCTAACGTGTTAATCAAGTTATGCTACAAAATTGATACAATTGTGCAAGCGGCAAATATTTTGCATTGTAAATAAAGAACAATATTGCATCTTGTAAGTAAATGATTTCAATAAAGAAAGTGTAAAGAATCCAAGCCAATTGAGATTTTGTTGCAAATGGAATGGAATGTTGCATTCTAGATGTAATAAAGGTTAGGTTTGTCCAGCTGTAGACATTGACGGAAAAAACTCTTGTTTATTTGAACAACCTTAGAGTCACTGTAAACTATGCAACATTAGAGAAAATGGTAGCATGTGGTACCACATATTGTGACACAGACGTTAAGGAGATTTGACTTTGAAATCACAAAGAAGAGTTACCTCTAGTATGTTTTATTTCCACTCTCCCACGCCATTTTTTAGTTTGCTCATTAATCTTTATGTATGTGCAACTTTCTTCTCTTTCTGTTCCTACCTTCATTCCTACTAAGGTTCTTTCTCAATCCATTTGGGGCAGATATACTACTATGGCCAGAGATTTATTATTTCTTGAGCCAAGCGCCATAGTTACATGAATAAATTATTCTGGAAAATAGAGCAATGCGCAACTGCTCATTTTCCTGGGGCCTGCTATGGCAGTAGTTAGCCTTACACAGCAAATCCAAAAATAGTAGCAAAAGCGAACTGCCCCATGAGGAAACCAAAGAAACTACAGATGCACAAGCAAACAAGAATTGAGCTGAAGCAGCAAGATAAATTGAGAAAAATGCAATCGAGAATGATGTTATCCTGTTTTCTTGGTTCAGCATTCCATGAACATTAATAATAGAGAGCCATGCACAGCCAGAAAGGCAAGCTTGAGTTCATGCTCGAGCTCCGAGGTACGGGGGACATTTGAATTTGCAGTAAATTCAGAGTCTTCGATCTCTAAATAGAAATTTCTGTGGGAAATATAGGCTCTCCCGTCTTGCTAGCTCTTTTTATTTTAGTGCACCACAGAAAAGACTTTAAGAAAAACACAAAGTTCTCAACTCAATCACAATTTCTCAATCCCATCTGATCCCATCTAACCATCTAACTCAATTTCGATTAATTATGGCATATATACAGTACAGCTTATTAAATTACTACACTACCGCGGTATCATACAACGCCTACTGGGAACCCCCTCGGTGGCGCTAGGTCCTCAGGGGTCACCAGAAGCTATGGCGCTGCTAAACTGAGCTGTAAAGCGTACTGCAATTAGCAAAATATAAGTAATCAATCAAACTGATAACAGAAATCATAAAATAATAATAATGATAAGCATATGCGCACTGCACGGTTTCCCAACACTCCCCCCTCCTTGACTCGGTAAGAGTCAAGAATAAGCCGCGTACGCCAGCGCGCGTCCTTAGCTGCCGCTCTGCTTGGCCGCCCTTTCCCCTCGTTCTCATTGTCCTCTCTCAGTCCTTCCTCTTGTTCGTTCCTTTCCATTTCTCCCACTCTTTCTTCGCCATTTTCTATTTCCTGGCACACTTCTCCTGTAATTTCTAATGGAACAAGTTTCTGCAATGGCCTATTACTAAATTCTGGCTTACCTTTTCCCATCTTACGAATTTTTACTCCTCTGATTTGTCCATCCTTGCCCACGATTGTTTCTTCAATTGTTCCCGTCTTCCACAGTCCGCGTTTAGTATTCTCATCATGAATCAACACAACCTCTCCAGGTTTCACTTCAGCCACTTTTCTCTTCTTTATTCTGTGTGTTTCTCTTAGGTATGCAATGTATTCCCGTCTCCACCTACTCCAAAAATGATTAACAGTTCTCGTTAAATACAAAAAACGCTTAGATAAATTTGAATGTGGGCCCTTGTCATCAAAACTAGAGTAATTTGCAAACCCTGTGGAAAGAGGTGTTAGTCTTCGTCCAACTAACAAATGTGATGGGGTTAGGACTTCCTCCCCTAATTCTGAATAATGGTATGTGAGAGGACGTGAGTTCAATGTGGCTTCTACTTCTGTCGCTACAGTACTAAGTTCATCAAAAGACAATTTGGCATTCCCAAGAACTTTTCGTAAACATCTTTTCACACAGCCAATTAGCCTTTCAAAATGCCCACCTTGCCATGGACTTAATTCTAAGTTAAATTTCCAGTCAATTCTTTTCGTTTCTAAGAAATCAAGAACAATGGGGTCCTTGGCAAGCTTCTTTAATAAGGCTGCCGTGGATTTGAAGTCTTAGCATTATCTGAATTTATCAAGCATGGTGTCTTAGCATTATCTGAATTTATCAAGTATGGTGTCCCTCTTCTAGCACAAAAACGCCTTAAACAATTTATGAAGGTTGGTGCTGACAAATCATGTACTATTTCTAAGTGTAAAGCTCTAGTTACGCAGCAAGAAAACAAACAAATGTAACTTTTTGCCATCTTACCCTTGGTGTCCTTTATGTAAAGTGGCCCAGCAAAGTCCACACCCACATTGCTGAAGGGTGCTACCTCACTCACTCTATATTCAGGTAAGGGTGCTGTTGGTGGTTCACAAAATGGCCTTCCTTCAAGTCTTCTACAAACAAAGCATTTCCTCAAAATTTTCTTCACATACTGCCTGCCTTTAGATATCCAGAACCTTGACCTTAACTCAGCTAATGTACCTTTTACCCCACAATGATGAGTCCTAACATGACAATCTGTTATAATAAGCAGAAATCATAAAATAATAATAATGATAAGTATATGCTCGCTGCACGGTTTCCCAATAATTTCATCTATAGATCAGTCATCTAACCCTATATTACAATACGGCGAGTTCTAGCTTTGAGCTCCGTAGGGGGTAGTTTGAAGTTTTACTAATCTAAAGCTTCTTGATGATATCTGACCAAGATATTTTTTCTCTTTCTTTTTGTTACAAGAATCAATGATATTTTCATTCAAAATGAAACGAGATTGAGCTTTGAAATATTACATTATAGATTAAATCATACCCTTTATTATTAAAACCATTGTTTTAAAAAGAAGTGACACCGCTAAAGACAG
>OLMO02000001.1:15335183-15348135 GCA_900291935.2 Cassiopea xamachana | reverse complement strand
GTCCCGTTTTGTATAAATGTTTACGTCAGTTACAAGTCGGTATGCCGGGTGCAACACTCAGAGATTAGCAGATAGCATAAAACAACTTATTCCCACGAGCATGAAGAGAAAAGAGATAACAGAGAGATAGCATTCCCTTCAAACATCAAAGAGTTCAAATATTCCGTTTGGAAATCTAGATTTTTGGATTATATGACAAGAAAGCTCGCCTGTCTAATTAACTGCTTTAGAATCAATGCCAATTTTTAGAGTTCCAAGCTCTGTAGACAGGAGCAGTTCATACTCTGTGAGGGCCCTTCATATAGGTAACAAAAGAACTGATGTCTATTGGTCGAAGCAAAAAGCAAAAATAGACTCGATATTCCCCATTTCAAGTTGTTATGATCACATGTCTGCAGGTTACGTAACTTAACACATGATTGAGCAGCAACCAATATTTCATGTTCGGGCTATTTCTGTTTCAATTACACGGTAGAGCTGAGTATTCACTTGTTAGAGCAATCTTGAAAAAGAGCCAATGGTAAGTATTACAAGTATATTTGGCTTCATTGCTTTGAATTTCTTAAGTTGTTTTTCCGTTACTTATTATCCTTTCAACCTACGATTTCGACGCAAATCTTTCACTTTTGCTAAATTTCACTGCAAAAGAGGAAACACTTACAATCTCTGCCAAAAGCCCTTGGAACAGCAATTAATTAAAGCATAATTTCTGATTAAAATTATTTTCTTATCTACGTCGAACAGTTGAAATCCCCTCCCCCTAAAAACAATGTTGAATTAAGTGTGTAATTGCCAGAGAAGTGTCTTCAAGCATAGTGACCATTTCTGTACCTGTCAACGCTGTATATAAAAACATTATTTTGAGGGTGAGGGCGAGGGTATTACTAAATGAGCAACAAAAATAGTGCAGGTGTTCCAAGGCTTTTGGCGGAGATTGTAGTTTAGCAATATGCAAAAGTTTTTCTTGGTAGGCATCTATTTCCCCAAAGACATGGAGGCTTCTTTTCTTGTAAAGCCTTCTAGGATGCTTATCTTGCTCAATTAAATTTCCAAACTTCGTATATGACTTGAAAATTACAGACAAAAATAATTCCATAGAAAATGGGTTAATACTCGAAATGCTTCTGTGCTATGAAGTTGTTTCGCAATCTATCAGTTTATTGTCCTTCTTGACTGAGAGGAAATAAAAAATCAGTCATTTATAACTCTGGGTACTGGGGCAAGATAGAATTTACAATTTGCTCAAATGTTTTGAATCTCTTTCATTTTTGTCTAAAAGTTTTCATACCTCCAGCTGCTATTATGCAGAATTAAGTTTCTGAGGCAAGTTTTCTGATGGAATTTGAGTGTAGACAACATACAATGCCACAATTGAAAAGGAAAAATTACAACATTTTATTGATTCTTCCTATAGAAGGAAATGTGATAAGATTGGATCTATTTAGTGGTCAATGGAGTTGGGCATGTTATTGACTTGATTTTCCCTAGAATTTTCTTTTACAAGATATCATACCCCTAAAAAATTTCTCTAGAAAGTTTGCACATCCTCTCCAGTGTTGACCCGCGTCGGTACCCAGAGTTATGAAAGATTGACCCCTAATGAACTTAAATAAAGATTCTTTGTTGCATTCGTGCAAAGCTTAACTTTATTTTCTTAATTATTTCGCTTGGCTGCATTGCACGCATCTGTTAAAGCCGGTTCTCCACATCATCTCAAGCAAAGGGGAGTGTCTTAGCCATCGGTAATATGACGCTGATGCCATGTGGAAAAAAGTGCTTGGACAATAGGTATATCTTTTAACTCACCTGCGAAGCTATTGTTTTTGATAGGCCGCAAGGAAAATTCTCAGCAGATTTCTTCTTGTTTGCGTTCCGTGGCCAAACGCGAGAGCAAAAAATAAAAAAAGTACTCATCATAATAACCCAATTAACTATTAACAATTTCTTTATTTGACTTATTCCTGTGTTTTCTTCAAGTTTCGAACCAGTATTTTCAACTTGAAAACAACGACTACTAGGAAATCCACTGTGCTTTAGTACGGCATTCATTTGATCGCACAAGGGCATGCTGTAGTATCTGCAATATTGTTTTTGTCTCGTACACGATATCAGAATAGTACATATTGATGCTTGAAGACCAATTTTTGCGCTAAATTTTGACATTAAAGCTTTTACATTAGTGCTAAGAAAATTACCAGTATTTTTAGTCTGAAGTTTTGAGAAATTTTCTCCTCACGTATGAGATAAGGCAATAAATTTCCATCGAAGAGGTTGCAATTCATAAACAGCTCGTATGGTTCTAAGAACATTTTCTTTCAGTTTTTCATAGTTTTAATAGCCTTTCAACATTCAGTTTGTATCAGAGCCATGTTTGTATTTTTGGAATAAGAAAGAAAGTGATGTCTGGAAGANAAACAGGTATCATCAAAGCTTCGTTCTGCAACCTTGTTGATAACAATAAATCTGCCGCTGCCCAATATTAGGGAGGTTCAGATTCAATGCGAGTTCGAGTGCGAGTACGAATTACGAACTGCGCAAGCAATCTGCGCATTTAAGTGGAGTTCGAGTGTTCTACCAAATCTCGTAGTGTGCAGAACGAGTTTGAAAAACTAGATATCTTTACCGTGGGCGCTAAATACCTTTATATTAACCATCAAAATGTCAGGCTATGAAATGAATTTACCAAGAGAACTTTTTATTTGGAAGTATGAACACGATGTGTGCCTTAAAAGAGAAGTTCTACTGGTAGAGCCTTACGCACATAAACCTCAGTCGAAGGAAAGAGGCCAGGCTTGGAGAACAATAACTGCCAATCTAAATGCACTAAAACAGCTGGCTTTTAGAGTGACAATTCAAGCGGTAAGAGACAGGTTATTTAAAGTTAGCAAATGCCCTTTCCCATACACGCACTTTTTTGTATGCTAAGAACGTTCTTAAAAACTTGCTACAGCGCACAAAACACTTTCCAAATTTCCAATGTCAGTGATAATCTGTTTTTAAAAGGCTATGTAAAAGTTCCATTTTACAGTTTTTCGAAATGCTTACTACCGCAAAATTCAACTTCTTTTTTATCTCTCCAAAACACATCATGGAATTACTTTACTGTGCAGTGTTTTCTAAAATTTGAAAAATGTTGTAATCCAGGGGCTCCGGAGTGGAGGGACAGAGTCTGCACATCAAAATGGTACTTTTGCTTCACTGTTCCCGCAAATTAAAGAGGCGCCTTTGAAGCCTCAGTTGCTCTGCTCACTTTGATCGCTTATGGGAGTCGGCGACATTTTGCTCTTGTTCCCCTCTCCCCCCTGGTCCACTATCATTTCAGCATCCCTAACCTATTCTTTCAGAAATTTGGATTATTTTCAGCAGTCTGTGATGAAGCTGAAACTGCTTTGGAGTTACATCAAGATCTTGAGAGTGTTAGCCTGTGGGCATGGCAATGGAAGATGCTGTTCAATGTCGAGAAAAGAGAAGGAGTAATTTTCCTCTAAGGGATCTAAACCCCAGCGTCCCCCTGTAAATCTTGGTACCGAAGTGATTGTCAGAAAAAACCAAGCATAAGCATCTTGGTATGATTTTGGATGAAAACTTAGGTTTTAAGAGTCACATTCGAAGGCTATTCTTAAAGCAAGAAGAGCAATTAGGATGATCAAATTCCTGTCTAAATATATTTCTCGCAATGCACTTGACCAAATCTATAAACTCTTATGTTAGACCTCATCTTGATTATGGAGATATTATTTATCATCGACATGATCCACAGAACACTGCAGCCCTAGCAATCACTGGAGGCTTGGAGAGGCACAAGTAGGCAGAGGCTCTATGATGAGTTAGGATGGGAAAATTTCATGATAGAAAGAATAAATTGCTCGCTAAGATATTACCTAATAAGAAATCCGTATTTGAAGTTCGTGATATACGTGGCGTAAGATGCTGAACTAAGCTCCGTGCTAAATTCAGTCTCCTGAACGAACATAAAATTAAGCACAACTTTGAACCCGTAAGTCCCATCTGTGCGTGCAATTCAGGTATTGAAAACAATGAGCACTTTCTCATGCTTTGCCCCATCTATGATGTAATGCTTAGTGATCTCCTTGGCCAGCTTTCGGAAATCCCTTGACTTGAAGTTGGAAATCAAAGCTCCAAAGCCTTTTGTGAACTTCTCCTTCTTGGTAATCCTCAGTTTAACAATATAGCTAATAAGCTAATCTTGGAGGCAAAAATATCATATATCTTTTGGACTAAAGAAGGGAATGAGCTTTTGAAACTACTAGCAGCACACCACATATTTTATGTTTGTCTATAGTTGTTTTGGTTTGAGTTTTAGAAGAATTTCATCTCACATCAGCTGTCATGTATTATTGAACATCTGTAATTGTCCAATCTGTATTTTACACTGCTTTTTTGGACATCTAGTATGTCTTTAAATACCTAATTACTGCTATCTTATGGCATCTGATGTGAGATGAATATTGCTCACTTTATTGAAAATGCGCTAAATTGTGAGCACCATATAAGGTTGGTACCAAATGACTCAGTGTCCTTTCCCGCTTTATATGGTGCAAACAAAGTAAGTTGTAGTTGTAGTTCAGACCTTTTGTATGTGATAAAAAAGAAAGAAATTTAGATCCCAAACGAATGCAAGATTTTGCCAGACAGTTCCAAATATGGTTGTGCATAAATTTTGCGTTGCTTTGGCCTCCTATATAAGGCGTTGTTAACGATGTTGGATAGTGCCGGACGAGGTGAATGGTTTGATCACTCTAAACAACAAAACACGTTCGCGCAAGCGTAGTGGGAAACGCATGTCTCAGTTTCAATTCTTTGGCTTGGACCGAGAAAAGCTGTAGATTCAATTCGCCAAAGTTGGAGACCAAATGTGAACGAAAACGATTAAAGATTCAAATCTTAATTTCGTGACTATGTTCTCAAATAGCCCTTTTTACGTCTACTCTTTGTCCGTATTCTCTATCATCCCAAATTGCGAACAGACTCAGGCTTGGCTCAGACTATCAACACGTCTGAATCATTTAGTGAATTTAGCTCGAGCGAAAACCTTGGCATGACCTACTTTACCTTACCGCAAGGTAGTAGCTTAACACAAGCGTGAGGTTGATTCAAATATCTAGCAACTACTGTGACAGCAGGGGCGAAGCTAAAGAAAATTGTTGGTGGGGTGCACAACTCCAATTTTCCGGAGAAACAGACTATGTTCGAGCCCAATTTGCCGAAAAAGAGGACCTTCCTTGAGTTTTATCAGCAATACAACGTTGACGAGCACGTTGTATTGCAGAATTTACATTTCAGTACTCCTATCACCATAGCTCTCAAGTAACGCAGCTAAAACGTTTCCGCATAATTCATCGCTTAACGAGGGAAGTTAGGCTATAGCATATCTGGTTGCAAAAGCTTTTAGAATGAGTAGGAGTAGGGGTATCAGCAAGTTCATGCATATCTCATACATTGAGTGGTCATATTTTGACCATAAATTCAAAACTGGTTACCTTTAATTTGATTGTTTGACTAAATTTTGACCTTAACATACTACCCAGTCAAGCCCCTTCTTTATCTTTATCTCATCATTGAAAATTGCAAAAAACTTCCAGAAATTCTATTTTTCTAACGTTTACAGTACTTCCTGGATTATCTCTGATTGGAATCTCTTAAACATCATTCATGTGAAGCATTTCAGAATATAGGCTTGGATATTGCAAATATTTTTCCCAAAGGCAAAGCTTCCGAATGTATGTGACAGTTTTGAAAATGGAACACTTGTAGGAGGATATCTTCTCCACAAGTTGCAACAATTCACTATAGTACGAGCAGACGACAGTCAGATTGCGAAATCAAAATTCTTGAATTTATTTAACCAAATTGGACTTCTAGACAGTTCGACTGCCCTAGTCATAAGGATGAGATTTTATTTCAGTGGGATCTGGCGCCAGCTGTTGTAGAGCTATAAAATCGTGACGTCATAACATTGATGCATTGACACAGGAAGCAGGGAGCACTAGCAGAGACTTGCTGTGTCACTTTTCAAAGTTTGATGAAAAGTGTCCTTTGCAGATTATGTAGTCAGTTTTCTTGCTTGTAGGGATGGTTTTTTAAATGTGTACCACTCCACTTCCATGATATTCTAATTTTCTTGAACATACCTATCAGATAGGGAAGCGTAGCAGTTATAATTAATACCAAAAACCCCACTTTTACTAATAATGTCAACATAGTAAAAAAGCACTACTTATCTTATAAAAGGATTTGTAACTTCATCTACTATCATAGTGTGCCATAAATGGCAATCAAACTAAACAAAGACTTTTGAGTCTAATGTACATTATACCTATATGAAAAGAATTTAAGGGAAAGTAGTTGCATTGGAACTGGCACACTTTAAAGCAGATATCAATTGACGTATCTAAGTTCAAGTTGATACAGCCCTGGAACACCAAGTAGGGAGCAAAACATTTGGACTATCTTCAAATCGACTTGGCTACCAGTAAAAAGGCCAATGGATACTGAATGAACAGATTATCAAAAGGTTGGGTTGCAATCATGGGAACGTTACCAGCCAGATCCTACTCGAAAGGTCACTCAAGCCAAATGGAACAATTTGCAAAATTTTGATACACTTTAGAACTTAGGCATGTGGGTACTCATTTTATAGGCAATTCTTGCTGACTCGGATTTTCTATTCCTTTATTGTTTTTGTTGATAGTGTCTTGTGTATCATTTATTTTCAAGACTACATCTGCAGGCTAAGCGAATACATTAGAGAAAGGCTAACTTTCCATTTTGCTCAAAGTATCTTATAGTAATCATCCCCTCAAACGAAATAAGAAAAGTTTTAAATGACTTTCCTGCCTTGGATGCAAAAAGAGTATTTTGCATCTCTCATCGATTAACGAATTTTTTTGTAGGAAATTACTGTCTATTTGGTAAAGTAAAAAGAAAAGAGCCAGGTACGTGCTAACTGAAGCATATGATTTCTAGATGTTCACTAACCTGTTTTATTGCATTCATGGAGAGTTTCAGCACAACAAATTCGAACGATATCTACCGGTGAAGCAAAAACTGAGATAGATGCGTCATTTTTACTGCCTTAAGATGCACGTTGCTTTGTTGAGTAAAATAGCAGGTAAATCATTTTACAGGGAATTGTTTGATTTCATTTCTCTCTGGGGTAAATCTGCTAGGAGAAGATATTGAAATGTTCCCTCGAATGCAAGATCCGTATTGAAGGGTAGTATTAGTTTTAAAGGAGGCCACACACAAGATAAAATTGAAAGAAATCGCTAGAAAGCAGTTGAATGCACTTTTTATTTATGCGTGCAAGAATGTCGAGACCTGGATGCAAAGGGATCTAACAACCCCAACTGTTGAAACTTAGGGAAACTCAAGCAAAATTGGCTCAGTAAATAGTGAAAATCAGGTAATTTTTGAAAATTTGAAGGCTGCTTGATGCTTGTACAACAGTTGGAAGAACGTATAGTTAAAGGACCAATGTACAATCTTCTGAGCTTTGAAGTTTTAGCTCAAGATACACTTTCTGCAGATTCTGCTTCAAAGATTAGCAAAGAAGCTCTTTTATGAAACATTGTATTTGCAAAAACTAATCTCAAGATAGCGTTGTCCAGCTATCTGAAAACTTTTATTTTGAAAATTTTTCTTCGGGTCCAACTATGGTGGGCCCTATTGTAGACTTTGTATACGAGGGATATTTAGTACACTTTCTGTACATTCTGCTTCACAGATTATCAAAACGGCTCTCTGATGAAATACTATATTTACAAAATCCAACTTCAAAAAAGCGTTCCAGCTATCTGAGAGCCTTAATATTGATAATTTTTCTCAGGGCCCAGCCATGGTGTGCCATATAGTAGACACAGTATGCAAAGGAATATGTATTACATTGTTAATATATTCGATAGCCATCCTTACCCTCCTGCCACAATAGTGATAGGTGACAACAGAGCAGTTTACTGACAAGGAAAATTTAGACAAATTTAACCTTACACTCCCTGCACAAAGGACTTCTCGCGGAGTCCCTGTATGCGCGGTTTTAATAGGAAAGTGAAAGGTAAAACCTTGAGGCATAAAAATTTCAACGAAAAAGAAATTGAAGATTTCTCTTGCCTAAGAAAATATTTGTAAACAGGGTCCCGCATATGATTTGGGCCCCTGGCCCGCAGTCCCTAGAACCGCCACTGTTTAAGAGTTATGGAGTGTGTTTAAAGGCTTAGATTTTTAGTAGAGAAATTATAACTTTCCTTTCTCTTCTTAAACTATTATAAGGAAACTTCTCAGCATGAGGAACTTTAGCGAGAAAAGCGAATCCTTTTGCAAGGTGGCCATTTTAATGATATAGGTTCACATATGCTTAAACAGCTTCAATAGGTGGTGCGTCTAATCTTGCCACAGCAATGAAATGACTTCAAGGTGCATATCTATTACAATTCTGGAAAAAATATCGCTTTGCATTGTCTGGTTCATCTAAATACTAATTGCTAGTAGTTGAGCACTTTTGCTGAGCTTAGAAGTCTAAGATTGATGCGTATAATAATGTAAATTCTATGCTCAAATGTGGCAAAGTGTCAAGAAACTGAACCTATTATGCGACTTCTAAATTCAATGCTTTATTTCAGCTGACATACAGTCCTTTATTCGATTGATTCACTCCCAGTTGAATGGTGGAGCATAATGCAACTAACCTTAGGCAAACCCGAGATAATTTAGCCTGGGGCGAACCCTGTTGCATTTACACAGCAAAACAATTTCGACATTTTTTGCTTCCTTCCAGATAAACTGTTACTATTTTCTATTTCCTTGCTTGGGAAAATAAATGGATGTAACCGTAGTTTGGATATCTTCTTGTAGATCGGCCTTTCTTGAGCAGATATCTAACTGCCCTTGCATCTTTTCGTCAGCCCAAACTTTTATCAGGAGTAGAACTGCCTCATCAGCCCAAACTCAACTTCTTTCAATAGCTTCCGTATTAATTTTAGCAAGACTTTTTTGATTTATTCCAATACAGTTGTTAGTCTAAAACTACTATCAGTAAAAAAATGCTGAATCAAAGTAGCGCACTTTGCTAAAATTTAGATGCAAGTACGCGCCAACAGTAAAACTGTCATTGGTTCGACCATTATCTGGGTTTACTAGGGCTGTCCATACCTTTTGATTTCACTATTCGGTTATTCGGTTTGATATTTATCGAATATTTGATTATTCGGTAATATGGATGTGGTCATAATTTAGGTAGATTTCACCATAGGCATGGTCAGACATACGGCGTTTCTCTGATAAAGTTTCTTATAAGCAAACTCCTTGCCAAATCAATGCGAGAAAACTGTCTGTTCGGCCGCTGTGAAGTAGCATCATACAGAACCATTGATCATTGACATAGTAAAAGCCAGATTGTTTGCACTTCAGCCAGAGAATCGAAGTTTTTGACACTAACCGGATAATGGGTGTATGTGACTACACCCAAATAATGGAAGAAGTCTAATAATCGAATAATCGAAGAATTTGGCTCCTCCCGATTAGTCGACTAATTTGACCCCTCCCGAATAACTGGTCATAGAATCCGCTGACCGAATACTAAAACTGATAACCGAATATCGAATAATCGGTCTTCTTTGGACATCCCTAGCGTTTACACTCCGTTGACAACAACTAACAGAGGTCGAGCTCGGAGGCGAACATAGTGAATATTATACTTTAGTTGGGTTTACACTAGAGAAACCTAATCCAGGTTAAACTAACTCAAGTTCGTCCAGGGCTAGTTTGTGTAATGTAAACGGGGCTTTCAGGTCTTTCCACAAAATTTACCAAAGCGTCCAACGTCCTATGAGCTGAAATTGTTTTGAATTAGAAAGAGTTGTGCATAAATCTGGTAATGATGAAGTAAAATAGGACATGAACATTACGCACATCTAGCGAAGTATGTTCAGACCACTGTTTTTCCACTGAAATTTAAGATCTTAAATCTGATTGAATTAGCTTGGAATATAACAATGATGATTTTTTTTAGCTCTAAGATATAGTATATTTTGAATTTAAGTTCAAATTGAGATTGAGATCAAGTTTAAATGGTATCAGTGAAGTGTCTTTGCCAATTTGCATACGATAGGGAGGGAAATTGCATTTTTTCCAAAGGGGGGCCTTCTTTTTAACAATTTTAGATCCATATTCCTGTTTAAGACTCCTACTTTTGCTTGAGGTGTCTACTTGCAAATCGAAAGAGCTCATGCATGCTGTGTGCTACTTGTAAGAAAGTTCTTCATATTAATACAGACAACAACAACAACATTGACTAAGATTTCAGAAAATATGGAACTGTCAGACGTACGCGATAATTTCGTCAGTTTCAAAAGTGCATACTCACATGGACAAATGATTGAAAAGCGTTGGCGTGGAGAATATTTTCAAGTCCATGTAAGGTATCAGTGGCGTGTTGGCTCGGAGGACCAGGGGGCACGTGCCCCCCTGAGAAGAGTTTTTAGGGGGCGTCAAAGCACTATTGGGACGCTAGCTGTGAAACTTGAAAGGCTGTAGACATATCGTCTTTTGCTTGTTATTCTCCCATCATTCTAACAAAGAACGAAAATGTAAAGTTGAGCATGAGAAACGAAGCGAGGATATTTTCAGCTATGCAGTGCAATGGGAATCCGCGCTTTGAAATACAGTGGCAATAACAAAGTGCATGAAAGAGATGTGCGATTCATAAACTATTAGCCAGCAATCAGGGGCGTAAATTCCAGAAGATGTCGGGGTGTTACACCCCCAACAGCAGTAGCGTAGTTGCATAGATTGCTTTGGGGGGGCCAGGTGAAATTTGGCACCCCTTTGCAACAAACATCTTACATTTTGCATTCCAGTTGACAAAAATGTACAAACTTTAGATCTGAAACTGTGGGCAACGCTTATATCCCCACTTACTCTCTCTTAAAAACAGTTACTGAATGTTCATAAGAACTTTCAATTTTTCACACAGAAAACAACCTTGTAAAATATAACTGGGNGCGATAAGATATGACAGCCTATAATAAAATGCGTTAGTAGAACACCAGTTCCTAAATGCACCAATGCTTTGGGAAATTTTAAAATTTAGACCTTCTGGAATTGATGAAATTAGTACATGTTTATTCATTCTCAGAAAAAATTTTGCTGAATTCTCTATTACAATTTGTCATAGGAAATTAAACGATATTTTAATCAGTCAAGTTAGCTTTGCTGAGCAGCACTGCTAAAAATACCCAATTCCTTCGTTATTGTTTCAGCCTTTTCTTGTCCTGTTTACATTTCTGCTATCTGTGCTAAATAGTCTGGCCAAAGAATTTTAGAAATTGCGCAAGAAGGAATTTAGAGTAACTCTCATAGCAAAAGTTTGCATTGTTCAATAAAGCTTTCGTTAACAGCAGTTTGGAGCAAGCTGATTGGCTGTCATATTCTAAATCTTTTTTTGCAAGTGATGATAGAAAACTTTTTTCTTGAAATTGTTAAAAATTATGTTAGCACTGTTGCTAATTATTGACTAATAATAGTACACTACAAGTGAATAATAGTACAAAAAACCTTCAATCCCTCAATAGAAATCTTCAATTTGCTCTTTTAGCGCACCTTGAAATTCACGCTCAACTGGTTTTCAACTGAGAAAATAGTGGAGAATGTTAACTTTTCTATCAAATTCTTCACAATACTCTTTTCATGCTTCTTAAAAGTCCTCTTAGCTGACTTTCAGCTAGAAATAATGGTAAAAACTTTAACCTGTTAAGTAGCAAATCATATTTTTGCTCTTTTGGGCCCCTAANAACAGTCACGCCGAGGGAGCATAAGCAGTGCTGCCTATGCGCTCAAAGTTTGCAGAGCAATTGAATCTCTTTGCAGGCCAAAGATAGTATCGAAGAGTCTTGCCACATCTGAATTCCAGTGAATATTCCAGCGTAAACTGTCTTTCTATCGGTGCACTGGCATTAGATTTAGCTGCTAGCGCTGGACTACAGGTGATACACTACAGAACTTTATGTGAAACTTCCATATGGAAAGCTGTTCGTTTTTGTCCAAGAAATTGGAAGTTGATTTTTGCTTTGCCAAAACACCATCTGAAGAAACTTTTCATTGGAACTGTCAGTGCAGACTCAGAAAAATCTGAAATGAAGAGTTCAGTATGAAATAAAGGTGATGAGTTCGATACTTTCGTACCTCCGACGGATTTTGTCAAATCCACTTTTCATATCTGAAATTTCTCTTGTATTGGTGAAACATATCTTTTTGAACAGGCACGTTATTGCTGCCAACCGTTGTTTACGCAAAAGGAAGAAAATGCAAGTTTTGTGAATGTCAACGAACAAAAAATTCTGATGAGGTAACGTACCTACGACAGAACTTGCATTTCTTTTGCAAGCTTGCATTTTGCAATGATCATGCGATGGAAAAATACAGCTCAAGTCGCATGCTTCTTGAGTCTGTTCGCATATCAATGGATTCGCATCTGCTTTCCTGTAATACTGTGTGGAGAATTTCTTCTCGTCATTTGAAACGTAAAAACTTCTGTATTGATGAAATCACGGACCACCTTGTGCACTTTCAATGTGCCCTCTGTTGCCAGCACTTCCACAACGTCATCAGGTTCGGTTTCAACTTCAGAAGGTAAGAATAAGGACGTTATTGTATTGTATTCACCAACTCTTTTTGCAAACTCTTCAAGTGAATTTATGGTGCACATGTTTGATTTCACTTTTCTGAACGCAGCTGTTTTCGCTATTCCTCCAATACCATCCATCATCCCTTTAATATGGTATATTTCATTATAGTTCCACTCATGCTCAAACTCTTTTGAAAAATGTACCATCAAAGCAAAAACATATTGAGAGCGGAATTGTCCTGCACAACCATCGCTCAAAAATATACTTTGGTTAGGGGATGTGGCAGAAGGACTCTTTTTATGTGATCGATG
>OLMO02000001.1:15284066-15325342 GCA_900291935.2 Cassiopea xamachana | reverse complement strand
AGCCAAAGATACATTGTTTACCAAAGTTACCCGAACTAAAATTATTAATTGAAAAACTAGTATCAGTTTGTGTTCCTATTGCAAAGCGAGGAAGCAAGCTGGTTCTCGGTGGAGTGATATTCAAACATATTCAATAACAAAGAGCACATAGCAAAACAGCCATAGAAATTTGTAATTTAGATTGCCTTCTGCTGCCGAAGAATTACAGAACCTGTTTGCGGAAATGCATTTTTTTAATTGTGAATAAGCTTCCACATGACTGAAATATTCACTATCAGAGAACTTCCTTTTGCCAAGCAGTGATTGTGTTCTGTAGAAATTATGAATCAAGGATCGATGTGATCTTAATAGCAATCATAGTGTCTAGGTCATAATGCAATAAAGATGAGGAATAGACTTGTAATCAGCTCCTTTAAATAATACCTTTAACACTGATTGTGTTATTGCACATCTCAAATACCCTAGGTAAGAGTGGGTCTCACAAGTCGTTTTTAACGGTGAAGAAAATGAAAAACGCAAATTATAAACAAAGGGTTTAAGCCTGGTTTCCATATAACTTTCTAGTGCTGGCGGTCCACCGGCGACATTGAATTCTTCTATGGAAACACTCCATTTCAACTGCCGGCGATCCAACGGCGACCAACCGCAGACATTGAAAAAACTTTCTAGTGTCGGCGACCCATCAGCGACCCACCTGCGACATTGCTACTGAAGCATGTTTCCATATACTTTTCATCCACCGGTAACCCACCGGCGATGAGCTCTCCTCCGTAGAGAATATTAAAACAAAAGTGTAACGAAAGTAATTTTTCGTTGTATTGACGTCAATCGAACTTCTGAAACTGCCGGAGACCCACCGGCGACCTACCGCAATCATGTTTCCATGTAAATTTCTCGGGGTCGCTGGAACCGCAATAGAAACAAGTTGAACAAGTTTCAACTTCTCTTCGATGCCTGTGGTAGGTCGCTGGTGGGTCGCCAGCACTAGCAAGTTATATGGAAACCGGGCTTTAGAACAAGAATGTCCTGTCTGGTTTTCCTCAAGAATTCAATAAGCGGGCGTTATTCGAAACTGAAGAGCATTTCCTTGAGTTTAGCATCATTCGAGAAAGCTGCCCAGAATGCATTTAAAGCTCTTTCTTTCTCCTTGTTGACTTTTTCTAGAACAGGGAACATTCTTCCGCTATTCTTTCTTCGGCAGTGGCGTATGAGCGAAAACTTCATTCAGGGTCGATTTATGTAAAATGGAATACCTTGTTTGAGTTTTTGAGAATGGATTGCTATCTCCTCCTTTTCGTCATTATGATTGTCCCATCGAAAGTTAGATTATTATTATTATTTTTATTTTTACAAATTTTAAAGGAGGTAGCTCATTCAGCTATGGTAGTTTTTTAAGAGGCCTTCCCTCTATCTACTTGTCTACAATACTTAAACAAAGAAAATACATAAAATCAAGATTAATTCACAAAGTCTAAAACTATTTTCATAAAGCATACAATATATGGAAAAAAGCATAAAAAGGAAGAGTAATATATGCAAATATTATAATATCTAATGTCCATCAACTTTGGAGATCAATGTTTATAATGATTTTTTAAAGGACATGAGGTCAGTAGCTCGCTTTGATTGGTCTGGTAGGCTGTTCCAAAGTCTGGCACGTCTATATGAAAAACTTTTCTGGCCACTTCAGGAGCTTTGCTTTGGTATTTTGAGGTCTGTGACAGTATTTCTCAAATTTTACAAGGAATTGGTAGAGTTTGCGACAAACAAATCAGTCAGGTATTGTAGGGCAAGTCCATTAGTTGATTTGAAGACCATGATTTGTCATTCAAACTGAATCATCTCTTTAATTGTTTTCCAACTTAAGGTCTCCAGTAAAGGCTTGCTCGGGGCGTCATAGTTACTGCCTGTAATGATCATGGCAGCCCAATTTTGAAGCTTCTGTAGCTGCTGGATTTCGGTCGCACCACNCCACCCCCCCCCCCAACAAAACAGCAGTAACGGAAATAGGGTCAATGACACTAGTATAGAGAGTTTTAAGTGCATGAAAAGGAAGATATCTTTCAGCATATTTCAACATTCCTATAGATTGCGAGACTTTTTTAGAGGTTTCCTGCATTTGTTTCTTCCAGTCAAGGGAATTATCAATGTGAACGCCTAGGTACTTTGTGTATTGAACGACCTCCAGAGTTTCATTGCGGATTTGCAGATTTAGCTGCTCATTCTGATTTTCAAGGGCAGCTGGCTTATGCTTTGTGGCGATAGTCATTGACTGAGTCTTGCCACTTTCAGAGAAAGCCTGTTGCCATTAAGCCATGCATATAAAGCATCTAAATCTTTATTTAGTGCTTCATTTAAGTCAGAAATATTATCTGCCTGTAGGTTTATACAAGTGTCATCTACGTACATATAGACTTTGGAATTATTTATAACATTTGGGGGGTCATTGATACATATGGAAATAATAGGGGACCAAGACAATAAATATCCAGTTACAACTAAAAGCAAGCAGGATCCATTGAAAGGTTTGCTAAATATCTCCTTTTCAACACAGGCATCATACATATATGACTTCAGCAAAGAAAGGGGAAGGAGTTCATTGGATTTTAGACTTTTCTTGGAAGATGTAGAAATGAAGGGGTATTTGAGAATGTAGACATCCCTTTTCTAGTTGTTATTTTCTTTTAAATTGAAGTGGTTAAAAATAGAATGAAAATGGAAATAGTCTGGCCTTTCAGAGGACAATGCATCATGAGAGCATTTAACGCAGTGACCTCAAGCTCACTTTACCTATGGGAGGCTGGATGCATTTCCTGGGTGCGATCAGGCCGCACTAGCGATTCCACAAAAATTGTTAGAAAATATTCTCAAATGTCTTTAGCATCATGAATTACTGACTGATGCCTAGCAGCTGTGGAGTTCAGAAGACTAATGTGTCTTATCCTAGCCCAGACGGGAGACAAGAGCAGAAGATGGTTGAGATGGCCTTTTAAGGACTAATACTCCCACGGGCCACACAATTTGAGACCTCTGTTTTAGCGTATCATTTTTGATCATTTCTAAATTTTTCAAATTCTACAAAGCAATGTATTCCAAGAGATTGAGGTGAAGAGACACAGTTAGACTGTATCTATCAAGACCATAAACAGATTTACTGGAGGGTGTAAGGGATGTGACACTTCCAATTTTTTCGCACCATTTGGTAAATTCTACAATATTTTCGTAAAATATTTACTTTGTTTGTAGCAAGAGGATTACTGTTAAAGCCAAGGTTTAATGATTCCATTGCGAAAAGCAACAGCTTCATTGTCCAGAGATTTGAAGGATGCGGTCCCAATGCCTTTCATAACCCTACACCCCTCCCAATAATCTCTTAAAGCAATTCCTATGACGACATACCCTGCAATTGTTACTTATGCTGTGCACCTCTGAATTATATTCTGTATGACAGATCGTATGTTGGTCGTTTTGCTGTGTGTTGGGGTGGAGGTAACAAAATTTAGGTGTCCTAGGACAGGGAGGGCTAAAGATTTAAGAATATGTCCGACAAGAGGAGACGAGGGGGGTCAAAGATTGCGAATATTTTTGTGACGTCATAAATGTATAACCCCACAGCAGGATATGACTCAGGGTTCTTACTGGGGAGGAGATAGATGTTGGAAACAGTTGCATGTCATAAAAAATGGAGAGAAAAGCTAATGTTTCTTTTCTAAAGTATTGTTATGGTTTTAAATTTAGAATTTATTGGCTTTCGTTTTCTATTCAGGTTTTCTCTACAACTCAGTTTCTGCGTTCTATAATAAAAATAGTAGCTTTTATCAATGGGCAATATTTGCCATCCATCCAAGTACATGGTTTGTTGTTTGCTCACAATCTTATCGCTTGATTTTATGGGGCTGTACTATCTACTAACAAAATACGAATTCGTTATTTATCAGACACAAAAAAGCGGATTGGACTGGAAATTTTGTGTAAACGCAAGACCTATAACAAACAAAACTAGATCTACTACATTCGACACAGGTTAGATCCGTTCAAGCTTAGATACGATCCACTTCTGCTCGTGTAAACAGTGCCTAAAGGATATAGAATGCGTTCTTGCAATATCTTTTTAAGGCCTGTTTAAAGTATGGTGTGCTAGCTTAGCTAATCGAGTTGTCCGTGCGATCGATTTCACTTTTCTATAGATGAAATGTTTGCAACTTTACTCACATTGGAAAAGCTCTTCTTTGCGTCGTAGAACGAGCTATTTCAATACTTTGGCACATTCATATTTCATATTAACTTATTTTTTACACGAATTATCCTTCACCAAAACTAAAACAAACTCAGTAAACATCATAGCCATAATGGTTTAGTTACACTAACAAAAATTGAAATACACCTTAGGCTGTTCTTCCAGGAGGTCGTGTTTGATTTATTGTCAGCTCATCAAATACATTTTCAGTTGTTTTTTGAAGTGAAAAAGCGTGGGAAGTTCCCTAATGCTTAAGGGGATTTCATTCCAGGTTTTAAGAACTGTGTATGAAAACCCTTTCTTTGCATAATCTACTCATGAACTTGTACGAATTCGCACGAAGTCGCACGAAGTCGCACGAACTCGCCAAAACAAAAAGTAAATTGCAATCGACAGATCACGCTTCAGAAAATTCCAAAGTTATGTTTGATTTCTCCGCTGATTACAATGTATTCCGACATCTTTGATTTCATTTATATTTCAGGCGTTGATGTTTTCTCTAAATACTGTTGGTTTCTTCCTTCTCTTGTTTACCATATACATCTTTTTCTCTTTTAAGAAAGTTCTTGCAGAACCAATTCATAAAGAACAATCTCCACCACTTCGAAAAGCTTTCTTCATCATATCATTTGGCTTTGCCTATTATTGTCAAAACACTGCATTTGACACTTCATTTGTACCTTGTTCGCTTTAATGCAGCGTTTTCCAAAGTAGCCGGTGATCAGATATGGGTGGAGGGCAGTCATGCAAAAATAGGCAGTTGGGAGGTGGTAAAGCAGCTCGACAGTGTAGCAGCTATATCTGCTACCATGAAGGTAGGATAACTAGTGTCTCTGGTCAGTTTTCCTTCATCAATCCGTGAAGCCATTTGGATCCACTGACAACCCAAATTGTAGAACAGAAAGAACAAATTCTTGTGATCATATGTGTAATTTTGAATACACAATTTTTGCTATAAGTAGAAAGTTTATAAGAAAATGAGGTTCAAATGTTCAAAATCTTAAGAAAGTCTTGAGAACATCACGAGGCTCAATTTCCAAAAGTTAGTGATTTTATTGGCCAAAAATCAATATTTTGTCATTATTGCATTCAAAATGTTAAAGATGGAATTCAAATTCAAATATGCAATATTACTAACAAAAGTGTAGCCCATTTGAGTCAGTTTACTTCAGTAAAAGCTATGAAAAATTTAAGAAAATCTCAGGCTCAATTTCGAGAAAAGTTAGGAAAATTGAGGCTAAGGCAAAACGACGACTTCTCATAAAAAGGACGTGCATCAAATAGTGTTAGAAGCCGAATGATTCGAGTTTGGATGCTATATCATTGTTTTTTAAATGCATATTTTGCATATAGTCAAACCATAGATACTGGCGGGGGGGGGAGGAAATTCATTGAGGTTCTATATCAAAGTGCTCTACTCTGTGATGCTCACTTGCTTCAACGTAATCTAGAATTTAAGAGCACCACAACACAGATATGTTGCGTTCAGAGATCTTAAGTTTGGTTGAGAGGCAAGCTAAAAACTTGTATCAATGTTGTAGAAATTTCAGCTCGCAACTTGTTTAGAGGGTCTAGCGCTTCAATTCTTGAACTCTCCTGGGGACTTCGATGATATTGTGTAGACAAATGTAGGCATAAATTTTTACAGAATCATTAAGAACAATAAGATTTACGATGGAAGCAGCCAACTCGCCTGGTTGTGCTCAAGTACGTGCTCAAGTACATCACTTACAACTGGCCACTGAAATACAAATTTGTTGTACAAATCCATTTTCCTTCACTTTGAATTCTATTCACAATACCATATCTTTACAGAGTGAGCGGCAACAGATCTCTGTCGTGACACTAAAGAAAAAGTTGTAATTCAACTGTATCTACGGCAAAGCAAGTACTCTAGTGTCTCTAATAGAAGGGGGGAGGCAATAGAAGGAAGGTATTCATTCGGCCAATTTTTAATAGAAAGGGGGTGCGAATAGAAGGGGTGTTCATGTCGGCTAGTTTTCAATAAAAAGAGGGTGCTATTAGAAGGGGCATGCATTTCGGCAGCTTTTCAATAGAAAAGGAGTGCTAAGAGAAGATGGCTCATCAAGGTAATTTAATTTTCAGCGTGTTCTGATCATGATGTTGTCGGGAATACTCTAGTTGTCCGCGACAATAACTCACAGAATGATAGTCACAATGAACTCACAGTACTTCAAAATCATCAATTACAGCATATCATAGATTCAACCAAACTGTTTTTCTCAACTCTACTCTAGTTGTGGCATTTATACCATTTCTAAGGAATATTCTCGTTCTTTATAATCATTCTTCAGCAGATAATTACGTAAAGTATATTCTTACCCTACTCTAGAACGTTCTCGGGGGCTCTATGTAAACATTACGTCAGTATGACTAAATAGATTACATGACAACGAGGCTTCGTGTTTACTTTGGCTTAACGATGGAATTCTCTAGCTGGAATCTTGCTTACTCATATGTGCTTATTGATTGTTCCAGAATTCCTTAACACTAAATGGATTACGTATGTATTTTTAATAATTCTGTCAATGTGTTCATGATCATGATCATCATGAAAGGGATGTTAATAAGCAACAAGGGGGGAAGGAAAGTTCTCCTCAAATTAATAGACGGCGGGCCCGTCTATTAGAGACACTAGAGTTACACCGGACTGAGTCAATAGCATGACCCAGGAAGCATGACCCAGGAAGCTATTTACCTGAGGCCTAGAAATGTCTATCTAAATGCTAGTAAAATTTCCATTATACAGATAATTTATTGAATTGGACTATAATGAGAATACGACATGAATTCGGGAGTAGTTGTAGGCACCACAAACTGGGGGACACCAATGAGCTAAGGGACTCTTTCTGTATCACCATCCTTTGGCTTATGCACCTACTCTACTGAGCATTTCCCATGGAAAACTAAATAGCTAATTTCATATATTGAATTAGTTGCTCATTACAAGCCAATTTTCTAACGGAGACTACAGCATGCGATTCTTTCTAAGTAAACGACGCATTAGAAAGATGCCACAAAAACGAGATAGAGAGCCATATTCAGCATCTCTGATGAGTGCAAAGGGTAAGAGCACAACAATTCATGAGATATATTGTACCTTTGTGTGTTTTTCAAAAAACTTTGACGTGTACCGTCTTTCCTTAAACGCATTGCGATAAATGGCGTTGTGCGAACTTCTTTTTCTGGTGAAGTTCCTTATTTTTATGGGGTGATACTAGCAAGGACATTTTCAACACTTACTTACCGACCAAAGTTATTGAATCCAAATTTACAGACGAGAATGCCGAAGGTTGGCGGGTGTTACATCCCACATCCCCACCAGCTACACCCCTGATTGAGATACTGCTTCGTCCAGTTGAGATCCAGCAAATCCATAATTTACATTTTGAATTATATTTACATAAACATGAGTTGCAGCCAGCCCGGCTGGGGATCCTTGAAATAGGCAGACTGCTCTCTCCTTGCAGAGGTTCGAATGAGCTAGAAAATATATTATTTACTTCTTTTGAGTTTTGAAGCATATCAACATGTTAGTTTGAGGCATATCATTTCTCAAAGGACTTTGAGTAGGATTGATTCAGCCCGGCCTTCCATTTTAGCGCTTCGTTTTATCATCTCATTCTTCCAGTTGTACTTCACAGTCTTGTAAGTAGTATTTGACTGCTTGAAAGGTAGTAATTCCTTCTCCTTGTGTATTTTGAATGGTAATTCAGGCACGACGGATGTAATAAAGCTACTTGTCAATGAATCTCATTGATTAGCTTTATTTACCGTCCATGCAAAATGAACTAGCTTGTGTGTCGGTATTAGCCACGGATTTCGAAACTACCCAAGTTTCCTCATCGTCATTTCCTGGAAAAATGCATTTGGAAGAATTTGCGACAAAGAAAAGAAACAAGTACTTTGAGAAATGGCAAATGACAAAATTAACCCCTCCTAACTAACAGTTTAAGTCATCAAAGAAATTTTGAATAAAGATAAAGATTTTTCCTTGCTCAAAAATGCAAAGCCTGCTGGAAACGGCTAGCATGACAGCCATTTAGCGCCACATGCGACTTGTTAAGCAAATTTTATGCTGAGGTTTTTATCGGCTTGCCAGCTCTACTCAAATCTCTCACAGAGTTCCTTTTACTTATTTCACATTTAGCTGAACTATTTATTAGGTTATTAATTCTTGGTAACACAAAAGATAGAAAGTACTAGCTGTACGGTTGAATTGAAATAATTTAATGACGTAGTGAACTTTCATACTTTTCTCAATTGCATCCCCTTTAAATGCATGCAAATATTGAAAAGAATTTTGTAGCATAATATGTTCTATATTTTGATATCTAGATCCAATTATCTATTCAAAATATTCTCTAGTCAAAGGCACTCTGATCCCAGGGAGCTTTGGACTAAAGGTGTTCTGATGCCGAGGAGCTTAGCCCTCAGTCCTGGGAGTCCTGGTGATTTCCATGAAAATAGTAACGTGAAAATGCCCCTAAAATTAGAGAGAACTCCTCAGATTAACTATCTTCCTCAATTCGGCTCTTAATTCAGTACCATATGTTCTTTTCTTATAACTTCAGAAAGGTAACTTCAATTTCCTACTCACAATTGTGAAAACTCTCCGCTGATAATTAGCTTTTGAAGATTTTTGTCTTTTTCTTTTTCAAATGGGCTGAGCTTAGGCAAGCTCGACTTTGTACTGTTTTTATTAACTATTAGCTTTATAAACCAAGTATCTATACAAAGTTATCATATTTACTTGGACATTGTTTACAACATAAAGGCCGACTTGACTTTCATTCAATATTTGAAATATACAATTGCAATAGAACTTTTATGCGAACGTTGTAAGGGAGGAGACAGCTGCACATTCATTAAGTTATTCAATCACAACAGTTTTGCTTCACATTCGCTGCGATGAAGGGTTGGCCCACAGATGGTTTCGATTGATGAGTAGCACTGTGAACAAGTTCATTGAATTGGGATTTGCCAGAGACATCACTATCTAGGCTTAGACATAAATTGGCTTTATAGAAAAAGCAGTGGCGAATCAGGTGAGAACTTTAACATCATTACTGGGGAAAAGAAATGAGATCAGGAAGAAGTTTTCACATTTTCTATAAGGAATCTTAGGTACTTCATATTTCATTATGTCCATATTACTGTGTAGGCTATAATGCCGCCAATAGATGCTATCTTAATGTTTATTATCGAGTATGGAAATGGGAAAAATGACAGACCTCTTTGAGAATTTAGCAGCATTGTACCTCAAACAACATCTTTTTTCTTTCATCATTCGCACTTTGAATTATAAACTGAAAGCAAATGAATGCACCTATCTGTGAATAAATGTCATCCATATGAAGGCGGTTCCGGCTTTTCTGCTTGAGCGGCTTTTCAACGAACTTGTATTTCGCATTGAAAGCACAATTCGGTAGCAATTCATTGATTATACTCACAAGACAGCAGAAAACTCAATTGCAGAATCATACACTTTAGATCTATAGGTAATTGGAGTTTTTGACAACTCCGTCTCAACAATGAGTGCATTATGAATCTGAAATGCCTTCTGATGAAACTTAACACTGAATTAGAAGATAACAGCCTTCGTAAATACATAAATACTAAGCAACGAAGCTTAATTATTCAATAAATAATATATACACCTTCGAATTACTTTTGCACAATTGTCTCAACGATAATGAACTTTTTCCTTATCGTAGTAAAAATTTTCATCGATTCTCGTTGCTTGCGTTATCTTGCATGCTTCAGCCTGCTTCATTCAGTTTATCACGCGTGTAATCTTCCAAAGATTATTCTTCTGTTACTCGGTACATGCTCATTATTTAGCATGAATCTCCCTGTGTTACATATCTTGAGGCTAGAGTCGAATGAGATGAACTAATTATGCTGGGCGTGGTCTTAGGAGATAAAAAAGACATGTTGTAAACACTAAAGAACCAAATTGTGGTCTTCATGAAGATCGTAAATTTCTCAATACCCAGGCAGCAATGTGCCCAGAAAGTTAACTTTGGGAGTGTTCTACAAAGCTATGACTATCTATGACAGACGAAGAAAAATATTACCAACGGAATAGGTGGATGGTAAAATTGCTGCATCATAACAAGCTTCTTAACATACTAGGGATGTCATGCCAAGGAATGGATATAGGAGATGATTTTGAGGGTTTTAGGGCTGTAAAGGGTAGTGTGCACCACGCCCTTCATATACCTGAACATTGAAGTCACGCCCATCTTTCACATTCATTACTACCCTATCTTAAAATTTACTTTTGTTATAGAAACCTCAAACCTTGAATATGGAAAAGTAATTATATTGCTACGTAAAACAGCTCATATTTTAAACTTTACCAAATGGCCAACAGTAAACTCAACTGAGAACTAAAAGCTTGCAAGCTGTTTTGAGAAGGAGTCATGCAACAAGTACAAAACGGAAGAAGCTTTCATTTTGTCCCCCACCTCTATGTAATGGATTTTCATAATCTTTCCCTTGTTAAGTAACACTCTAGCGTGTGAACAGCGATATGCCGAGGTACTCTCTGTTGGAGAAGGGAAGGGTGAACATTTGATTAACCACTACCACTAGTAAAAAAAGTCACCGAAAACACAGTGCCAACTCTTTTGCAGTAAGGCTGACTTCTTGACAAACTTTCCCGCAATTCCAAGCATATTGGAAGGCGTGAAGCCCCCATGACTTCCCAATAAGCATATCGTGACGTGTAACTCCTCTGGCCCCCTCATTGTTTTTCATAAGATAGCATATCTCGCCATTTTTATCTGATTTATCTAATCAGGTCCCTACCCATCGAAAGTCACTTTGACACCCATGTTGTTCGCAAGCTTTTGTAAAACGGTAAACGTTCATTTATAAGTCACCGAGTAAAGGAAGTACGTGAATCCCAGGATACAATAAAAAATTGCCAATGTTTTTCACTCTCCTTTAGGAAATAGGATACTGAGATGTTGCACCTGCATATCTTTTGTCTGTTGCTGGGTTTGCGGTACTAGTTTTTCATTTTAGAACTAGAACCAAGTCACAAAATGAAAACTTGATACTTCCATAGGAAAATACACAAAGGAAAAGAGCACGTTGGATATTTCCTATGTTACATATCAACACAAGTTCACAGCATTCCAAAACTACAGCAGAGCCCAGTGACAAAGACTTTTAATTATTTCTCCAGTCATAGTCACCCCCCTGATATTCTGTACATGTATCACTTCATATCGTTTGTCTGTCTTTAGAAAATTCATTAAAATTTTTTTGAAGGCTAATGCTTTAGCACTTCTATTACAGCAAATGCTCTAAGTAAGATAACAGCATTCTTCTCATAAACAGTTCTTTTACTTTTTATCCATTTTTCTTGTTCTATCTTGATTTTAATATACGCTGCTTAATTGCCTCTTTTCCGTGAAAGGTTGTCTTGCATACCAAATTGATTTCAACTACAAGATTCCGTCGTGTGTTAGGTGCACCTATCTACTGTAAAATATTCTTCCTCTAAATGGGAGAAAGGCAGATATTGTCCCTCAAGGGGGGAGTACAGGCAGATGTTGTCCCTCAAGGCAAGTACTTCTAGCTATGTGGCTGCACCATTACAGAGTCAGACGAGCTGCTCAGAGAACTTGAGAACCCTCTAAAGAAGCTAATAAAGTTTTTGATTTAAAACCCTTAATAAGCTCTTTTCAAGATTTAGTCAAGTTATTGCCTGTTCTTCTTTACTGTAAAGCAGCTGTCCATGCTAGCTGGGTCACGTAGAACTTAGCGGTGATATCCTTGAATAATGATCGAAATGCATGCACGATACTTCAAATCGATTTGCCTTCGGATCCATAAACTATTGATGATAAATTAACTCTATCAACTTTCAAGTACATAAAGTAAATTTCAAATATAATTTATTTGAGAACAATTGAAATCTACAAGTTATTACTTCCCAAATCGCTAAGAATTTCAGCTGGTAAATATGGAACATGAAATTGCGATGGGTAGTCTAACTGCTCTTTCCCAAATTGCCAGATGTTCAAACCTTTCAATCGCTTTTGTCGTTGAATTCAGCAAGTTCTTGAATAGCCTAGACAGAATGAGATTTCTCTCTTGTCGATAAAATATTAATTTCTAGATAAGTTTTGGCTTAATGCCTGTGATTGCAAGAAAACAGATAGCTCAAATCGAGTTATAATCAATGAAAAATATGGAACACAAAAAGGTGTCGAGGAGAAAGTTTTGTTTAGACATCTCCAAATGAATACGATTAACTACTTTTGTGAAATTCAAATCATAATTAATTTAAATGTTGCTGGAAAATTCGCAGCGCAACACAGCCTGCTACATCACGAGAGTTGCTGCTACGTCAGAGTAATAACCGATTTTGAAGACATTAATTATATTGTCCATTATGAAACTGGTAATTTTCTTATGGGTAATCCATTTTTTTAAATATTTGAATGAGAGCAAAATGCAATATTATTACCAATCATGCAGTTAAATAGCACAAACTTTAAATACCTGCTGATATTGCTAATTATGTTTGAAAATGTTAGCACAGATAATATGTAGTTGAAGAAGAGAGAAATGGCATTGCAACTACTTTTGCCAGTAGAGCAAATGCTATGCAGTTGTCTATTATAGAAGATCGAGTAATAGATAAGTACAGGCTATCATTAAAAGACAGTTTACTTCAGTCTTGATCTAACGGACCTTCAATACATCAAGGTAAATATTGCTAAATTGTGTGATTTTTGTTATCGGTAGCGTTCGTAGAGAGGACATTAACCAAATTTCTCAAACTTATGCGTAAGTAGAGAAATTAGCCGAGCAAAGTAACCAGCACATACTAGGCGTTTTATCGCTGCTAGGGGTTGTACACAAGCTCCTTGACACATACTATGCGTTGTATAGAAGTTCCTTGACACATACAAGGTGTCGCATAGAAGTTCCTTGACTTCCACAATTTTGTATAGCCCTTCGTAGGAACATTCAAGAATACTTAGCTTGTTGAGCTTTGACAGTCTTAAATCTTTTCCTTCTTATGAATATTAGAATATTCTTATCCTACTCAGGCTTGTAGGGGCGGGAGGGGTGTGTGGGGGTATCGCACCCTCAGTCACAAATTCTGTCAGTAAATCAACCAAATTCTTAATTCCTGTCGGCAAATTTGCACCATTTTAGTGTTAAATTTTGGTGTCGGAAGATAAATTCACAACTTCTTTATTTCTTCTTTTCTTATCTCTTTCCTTTTTTCCTATCTGGTTTCTTCCTTTCCTATCTCTTTTTCTTTTCCTATCTCTTTCCTTTTTTCCTATCTGGTTTCTTCCTTTCCTATCTCTTTTTCTTTTCCCATCTCTTTCCTTTTTCCTATCTCTTTTCTTCTTTTCCTATCTCTTTTCTAGTACTACTGTGAAGCTAGAAAAGGCTATAAATCCAAAGCGAAGGCCGCGAATTTCACAAATTTTGGGGATTTCCACCCCCAACCTCCTCTCTTCTTGTGCCCATTGACACTTAGGGCAGGGGAGCCTTGCCCCCAATAATTCATCCAAGTTGTACATATGCAGTGGAAGCGCTTGCAATTTAGTCAGATAGTAAGACGCTAGTACTTTAATTCTTGGATTTGCTTTTCCACTTCTTAATGCCACATGGAATGCTTTCAGCAGGCAAAGGTTCCCTCTCACCCTACAAGGTTGTTCACTAGGCAATGTTTGATGAACCCAGGCTGTGGGATATATTTCTCCTTCTTAGCACGAAGATCAATGATGAATACAGCTGCAGCATTGTGTTTTACGAAGTTTGCGGTTTTTGGCGAAAGGGCCATTGTTGTCCGCTTGGAAAAATTCAGCTTTGGCCAGTTTTGGTCAAACTCTAAGGTTTTTTCAGCAGTATTAATTAGTTACAGTGTATTGTATAAAATTCTAAAAATAATAAGCTAATGGACACATCGAAAAAACTCTAAATTAACTATCAAGAGCGATGTGTCTAGTTGGCGTGCATAACACTAATTTTTTATAATATAAAGTTTGAGAAACTAATAGCAAGAAGTGAAATATTAAGTAAATAACTAAGACAATAGAAACAAGAGTAACAGTCACACTTTTCAGAATTGATATAAGATATATAGTTTTATTCAAAAGCAACTTTTATGAATTGTTGGCAAGCAAACTTCTCATGCTTTTTACAAATGAATTCTTTTTTATATCTTTTTCAATTTTCCTGAAAGAGAGTTCCATAATATAACACCGTCAAATGTTAGAAGCCTTTTTCAAATTTATAGAGACCAAAGGGAGAGAAAAACCTTCAGGTGAAGATTATCTTGTGTTATGCCTGTGTAAGTTCTTTGTTTTTGAGAATTCTTGTTTGAGGGAAGACTTATCACAGTATTGTTGATTTCCAACATCATTTTAGCTGTTTACTCTAGTGTCTCCAATAGAAGGAGTGAGGTAATAGAAGGAGGTGTTCATGTTGGCCAATTTTGCAATAGAAAGGGGTGCTAATGAAAGGTGGTCCTGCTGGTAATTGTTTTATTAAAAGGTAATTCAATTTTCTGCGTGTTCTAATCATGATTGATTTGCAAAATTTAATAGAAAAGGGGAGGGAAAATTCTCCTGAAATTAATGGACGGGGGCGCGTCTATCAGAGACGCTAGAGAAAGGCATGCAAAACGAAATTGTTTAACCTTTCTGTCACCCTTGCAGCTTTTCGAATATTAAGCTTCAAAGGTTCCAGAGTAGATTCATTTGTACAGCCCCAGTTTAATATACTACAAAGTACATGAAATTGAATGAAAAATAAGCGTCTGTTTTGGAACCAAATGTATGTCTTAGCTTAAATAGAATTCCATTTCACTTTGATAATTTCAAGTTGATCTCTGCTCTAAGCGGCTTCAAATTTAGTTCATCATCAATTATAACACAATATGAAAGCAAGATTCTTCTCATGTGACACAAATTTAGTTCAAGTGACGGAGAATACGATGAAGATCTTTGAGATTTATTTTTTTGTTTATTTAAAAAGGATAAATTCAGTTTCACTGCACATTTTTGCTGACGTCAGCAAAATTTTAACGCTTTATTACTAAAAAACTGCGGGTGCCAGACGCGGGAACTCTTTAGATTATTTTACTTTGTACTATTCTTCATTATTCTTGCTCATCAAAACCCAGATGCTAGATATGCACAATGAAACTTTTTTTAGATTGTTTTAGATGTCACAACAAACGGCCTATTAGTGGATCAATGTTCTTGGAATGATGGCTGTTCCAATTAATGTCTGGCAGGATTACTGATAGTTTGGGGGTGGTGTTTATCGTGCCTGCGAACATCGAAAAACTGTCAGTCAGGGCAATTTTCCTAGGATTAAGTCCATCTGGATCAATGGCAGTCAGGCGATTTCTGACAGGAGTTGCCAACAACTTGTTAGCTCCTCCTTCACAAAAAACTAAAATGATGGTTGGTAATTGGTATTCCCAGGCGCAATGGGTACTATGGCTGAAACAGCATTATCGACCATTGAATGTCATGTTGCGGTACAAACGTTGAAGCACCCAAATAACGTAGTTACGGATGAAGAGCTAATTTTTCTCTAAGTGTGTGTTGTTCACATAGAAGGTAAGTTCTGAACACGCGAGCGGGATGAGTGAAAAATGTATTGAGCTCACGCTCTTAAGAACATCGGAAAACGCGCTTTTGGAAAGTAGGACAAACATGGTCATCATTGATCCCTAGTCAGAGAAGGAATACATGTCCTCATCGGAATCTTTTATGAACTGCGTGTTTTGGTTTAACCTGATGCTTCTTCATCGCTAGGAACTTCGCTAAAAGTTCTTCTATATGGTCATCAGTAGCATCATTGCCAGATTTTGCAAATCATACATGTAGGTGAATTCTTTATCCAAAAGTTGGAAAGATTTGCTCGTGCAGTAGAGATTTTCCTATCTCATACAACAACAAATCGAAATGAACGAAAATTGTCATAAATGTTTTCCTGGAGACAAGATCGATTACAGGACCAAAAGTTTCAACGCCCCTTTCTCTAGCGCCCCTTCAAAACGCGTCACTGGGAGGCCATGGCTCCACTGACCCAACATGCCAGAAAACCACTGTTCTGGCTACTTCCTGAAGAGTAAATGCCTGAGGAGTTTCACTTTTAAGTCCGAGGGGGTAACTGTAGAGAAAACTGCCAACAGAGAAGCGTTTGCAAAAGCAAGTAAATACAGAAAAACGTCAAAACGTGCAAAGAAACATTGTTACACACAGCGGGGGCTCATGCAATGAGGTTAGTGGGGCTCAGTCGAGAAAGAAAGTTTACATATATGTTCCAAATCAATTTCACATATTATCGTTATAAACAGCATCTTCTAGCAAAAATTATTTGCGTCCTTTCCGCTGCATTTCCATAGTCTAACAATGGACCAATGATTTGTTTCCTTTTCGTCTGGCCTCATGCTGTTGTATTTATCAGGAAGCAAAAAAACACGATTCAGTACTGCCTTTCAGCAGATTTGGAGCTAGTCCGATTGTTTTGAAGGTTGGCTAATAAGGTTGAAGCTACAATCATTGCCAAAAGTAGTTGGAATGCAGCGGAAAATAGCTGCAAATGTGCTCTGTCTTCCCTTCAAAGGCCTTCTTAGTAAATCAGCCCGTAGATGAAAACGATAACCCCCTCCGCACGGAACCATGTTGGGTCTCGAAGATAAGACGAATCGGGTACGACGAATCGTACCCCAATGCTAAGTGATTGAACCCATATCTCGAAATAAATCAACATTTTATGGGGGGGGAGGGGGAAGCAAAGGACAGAAAAGTGCTAAAATTGGGCTTTGCGCTCCGGCACCATTGTAGATGCTGATCTTTCACTTTAAATTCGTCCTCTGATTGGTCTATTGCACATGGCCATTACATCATTTGGGGCTAGTTGAAACTATAATCTCTGCCAAAAGTAGTTGAAACACCCATACAGTTTTGAGGGGTTTCTACCCCAGTCCTATTTCCTTGTCAGTAATGAGAGTGTAAACCCCCTCCCCCCATCATACAATGTTGAATCAGTATCCAGGGCCCTTAGCTATTTGGACAGGCATCACTTCTCCCAAACGTGCTAGTCATATGCCCTTCAAACAACATTGTTTTACGGGGGAGGGGATTTTGTACTTCGTCTATAGCATAAATCACAGGAAGTGTTCCAAGACTTTTGGCAGACATTGTAGCTCCGAGGAGTTCAATTTACTTTAAATCATCCCCATTTTTCATATAGGAGATTTCTGACATCAGAGAGTTCTTGAAGAATGATGTATGAATTCGGTAGTCTGATGAGGAAAACCTTAAAAGCTAAGTGAAGCTCTAAGTGAAGAGATTAGGACTAGTTTCATATCTACGATAAAAATGTATTGGGGGGCCTTTCAAAAAGTAGGTGCATGTAAAACCGTATAAAAATGCGCTTAAAGCGTACAAGGGGGAAAGGGGATTCCTCGAAGGACGTAGGTACGTTTATGTACTTCTCCAACGCTGACTATTTGGAAAGCATCGTAAATGAACATAACCATCTTTTAAGAGGATAGCCTAGTTCCCCCTTGATATTCGTACAAAGCTGCGATAATTTTAGATTTCTCGGCTATTTATTGACTTTTTCACACTTTGAAAATAATGAGATGAAGGAAAATTTGAATATCTAGGAGGGGGCACATCCAAAAAGTATGGAAGTGTACAAGAGGAGGTGGTCAAAATTAATGCAAATTGAGCGTACGTGGTTGCTGAATGCCCCTTGAAGGATTCGACGAAAAGGCTGTTTACAGCTTTAAAAAGCAAAGAAGCAGACGAATGAAGTTTTGCTATAAAAGATGTTCCCAATCGTCGTGATGCCACAGTGGCACTCTCTTCGGGACTATTTTATGCACATGGTTTTTAACAAAATAACTTTGATTCCCACGATGATATCCAACATTCAACAATCATTTTTCCAGTTGGATAATGAACTGCATCATCATCATCGGCCATTGAAAACTAATGCGCTGCTTAAAACTGATGAATGAACGACAACCTAACTATTTTTGATATCACCTTGCTCTAGCCCAAAACTGTACTGTGACGTCACCAGCTCCACCTAAAAATGTTTGCACGAGCCACCAGTGGTAACACATGTTCAAACATCAACAGTTTATGTTCAAAGCCAGTATTGTAGCACTTTGGCAAAAATCTTCACGGAGCACAAAATTTGTAGGCAGTTAGGAGCTTGATAACAAAAACAAGTATAAAAATATACTGATGAGCAGGGGTGCCAGAACGAAAAAAGGGCAACGGGGGCCAATAGGAGCAAAAGGGCACAAAATACCATGGTTGAGCAAGTCGAGCAGAGAAAATGAGGGCTCCTAAGGCACTTCTTTGGGAAATGTTCATTCCATCCTTTAGCATGGACTGTATTCCCCACAAACATAAATAGTTGTTTTTCCAATCAAATACTGCTTTTTATCTCCATTAGATTATATTAACTTAAATTTCAAAACCTCCAGAGCAAATTTCAAAGAACTTTTTCCCCAGGAAAGTATCCATATATTGTATCATATTTTCTCGCTAGAATTGCAGTCTGTATTTGAAATCGATCATTTCTATCTATCTTTACAAAGCTTTTGAAATATGCTCCAAGAAAATAAGACATTTGATTCACAATGCATATTGGCAGAGTACTGATTAAGCGTAAGTGCATACATATGTTTACTAGTAACATTTACAATCTGGCTTATTCAAAATGACATTCGCTACATCCAACATGAGATTTGTCTTACAAAGAATACCAAAACGTTGGTTGTTCAAAGGATAAGTTCTTTATATTACTTTCATTAACTTTAAAATCGTCTATTTTTGCTGAAACACTATTTGGACTGATTTCAACACTATATGCTTTCAAAATGCAGATAGCTGTAGTGTTCTTTCAGTCATAAAAGGTATTAACGACTTCAAAACCTCTACTGCAAATTTCAAAGACCTTTTTCTAAGCGCTAATTTTCCAGCAATTTATGTACACTTTAATTGTTCATATCTCAGACTTTGAAGAATGGTTAACATTTTTGCAATAATGTTTCTGCTATAATTCTGATTTTTACTCTGGTATTCTTCTTTTATGTGACTATTATAAAAAAGTTTTTTTGAGCTCTTTTCAATTATGTGCAGGCATTTTAAATGGGTAGCCCACTAAACCTGGGCACGATCTCCCATCATAACCTGCAAATTAAGTTCGGAAAAGCAAGACATGCCTCAACCTTTCTGCTTATTCTGAAAAGGTTATGGGTTAATGACAGCACATGGCACTATGAAGGAGCACATGAACCCCTGCCAAACACGGTTATTGATTGATGACATCACATGAAATTGAAACTTATATCATTATACATATTGTCACTTTTGGAATGAGAGAGTAATCATCGAAATCTATGCGGATTCAACCGAACCTTAACATCAAAAATTGTTCCGTTATCCGTTCATTTAAGGCCAAGATTCTTTTCACCATCTCGATAGATATTTGAATTTCAGATTACGTAATTTGCAAAACAAATCCGAATTGTTTGATATCTGTTATGTCTTTGATGTCAGATGTTGATAAGCTCCCCAATCACTCAAAGAAAAAAATTGCTTCTCCATCAAGACATTCTCTCAAGCTCCTCCTGGCATATGACGATAGTGCGGCTTCTAGAGAGTACTTCAGTGGTTTGAACTTCCTATAAATGCCACTCTCAGTAATACCTTTCTAAAATCCTCCACATACAAAGAGAGAAAAGAAGTTTTGGAAATGACAAGCTCCAGTACAAATTTTCAGTACCACACATATTGAAATTCTATAGAAATTTTAGGAGCTTTTAGAACTGCTCAATAAGAAAGGATTTATAGTTATCTTACATCTCAAAAATCTTCCTTTCCGTTTATAATGAATCAATCTCTTTAATTGTGTGCTCTGTCTGGTCTTCTATGCAAAGCCAAATGCTAAAAGCAGATCTACTATCACAGCACAATGCATAAATGACACGCTTCCTAGTCAAAAAAGTCTAGTCAGATCAGGCATAGGGTCATCATCAGACTTTTCCTATGTTTAGGTGCTGAAAAGCTTCGTCGTTAATGTAACAGGCTTTAAGAGTTATCATGATCAAAGTTGCATTAAATGATGATATAATTCTGTTGTGAATTTCATTTCGAAGCCGTACATGGCAAACTCCAGTTGGATCTTCCTACCGTATTCATCAAAAACAGCAGAATGCAAAGTCACTACTGATCTCCTCCTTCTTTCAACGTTTTTTTTTCTTGACTTAGCCATTTGCTATGCGTGCAACCTTTCCTCAGAACTAAACTCAGAAGAAAATCAAAATATAGCGAGTTGATATTGGCACTGAATTCCAGAAAAATTCCATTTCATGAATCTATTAATTGATACAGTCGGTTCAGTGAGCATCATCATCATCTCCGTTTCTGGATATGGTCAAAAATTTCGAGTTTGATAAACAAGCTTGCTTCCTTATTGTTAAAAGACCTATTAGCTTGTCAATAAGCACAACCTGTTATATTTATGACTTAGAAATATAGCATGGACAGCCCGGGAATTGTAAAAAATTTGATTTAGTTTCTTTTGTCACAGTAGACAATTCTTATAGTTTAATCAGGCACACTTTCCACTGGCTACCTACAATTAGGAAAGTTTGCAAATGCATGCTATTAATTTTTCATTAAAAGGAAGTTAATAAATTATCAACAACGAACATTTATGCAGGATTTTTCTTTAGTCACGTGATATATTTTTATAAATACATATATTATTATCACAGAAGGCTTGTTCAATGAAAAGGAAATAAGATGATGTTAATTTGGAAAAAACCGTCGAAATTTTGGGGTGTGCTATAATGTACGAATTGAAATGCGCTTACAACTTCTAAAAGCGGTTTCTTTCCTCAAGTATATAAGAAGTTCATTAGAAGTAATTAGTCATTTATGGCACATAAATTTTCTCAATGCTTCCAGCTTACTTGTGGAATCCTAATCTTTGTACCATTGCATCTTATTCATATCAACCTTCCTCATGTTGCAATGATGCTTAAATTCGTTAAACATGTCTTCACTGCAGCGAAGCTTGCCTGGAAAGGTACATAGGAGCTTCTTTTAAATGGCTTCGCATTTAGGCATCGGCTTGCTATTACCTATGAAAATGCTTCCATAGACCTTAATATTAAAGCATTCTCCAACTCCCTAATAAAAGTGAAAGAGTATAGCAATCAGTCTCTTTCACTTAGGGGCAGCATTATTAACTTTGAATCAATTTCCAGATCAATGTAAAGCTATAAAAAGTAGTTATGAATTCAACGTGGAAATCAGAATTTGGAAAGGGTTATGATATAACTGCCGTCTTTATATTTAGTTTTGCTATTAAGTAGTCATTTTATTTAAGTTTGGATATTGTAAATTAAATAAAGTTGACCTTTATTTGCTTCAGCTATATCTCTGGTCAACTATATCTATGTAAATATATTTCAATATTTTAGAATTCTATTCTTATCCCATCTTTAATTTTTTAGCACCAACATTCCAGTCTGTTCGAGGTTCTATGATCTACGTTGACCTACTTACTTGATTAATTCTTCTTCTAGAACAGGTGTATGGTGGCCCATGAGAATCAACAATTATTTTGCATGCAAAATCAAACTTTTTCCTAAAACAAAAAGGGTTTATTTTATTATTTGAAGTGATTTTCCTCTTCAAAATAAGAGTGATACTGATGGGTCATGCATATACTCCAGCAATATCAAGCCTGCCTCTTAATCAGGCTGGCTTCGGTTGAAGTAGTAACCACTTGTTGCTGTGATGGTATGGAATCAGTGCTTCCTTTATTTTAAGGAAATTTGACCTCCACAAGGAACTTTTTATGGAAATAGATTGTCTAAAGACAATTTTAGGGAAATTAAAATGTTTCTTTCTTCTTTGTATTTCATGCCAATATGATATGCTTTGAGGCTATGACAATGGGAGGATCAAGTAAACATCAAACTATGAATTGATCTTTTAATACTACTTTTACTTTTTCTTCCGGACTGTCAAACTTACTCAGCATGTCAAACTGGGATACCTATTCAATACTCAAAAAATGTCGAAACTGGCCTGCCGTTTGTGGCCTTTGATTATTTATCTAGCAAAGCACAAGATTGACGGAAATTTTCTGGGCTCGTAAAGGTCTATACCGTGTCTCTTCAGTGGCGTGCTGCAACTGAATCAAGAAAGAAGGACGTGGGAACTTCTAGAGGGTGAAATCTAGGTAGGCTAAGATAAACAGACTCTGTAAATGAAAGAACAGCAATAAAAGAGAGCAGAGGAAATGGCAATGAAGTGAGATTACAAGGCGATGAAGTAACTGAAACTACTAAAAACAAGAATGTATTAACATTTGGAATTTTGCTATAAACTATTCCTTACATCCAAGGTTAGAGGTTACAAAGAAAGCTGGACAAACGTAACGTACAAGTCAAAGTACATTGCGAATCCAAAAGTGCCATGCTGATTCCATGTACTTCGGCTTAATCCTCAATTGCTTGCAGTGAATTAGCTATTCACAATTCAAAAATGCATACCTTCTTAGAAAATTGGGAGTAACAAAAGGGCCAAGAAAGTTTCTGGGGGTCCGTGGTACTACTGGATATAAAAAATGCTTCTATCAAATTGTATTTTGCACATGAATAGAATATGTGGGTTTTTTTGTTTTGATAACCTCTTTTTTATGAAAGTAGTTTGCATAAAACACCGGCAGTGCTTGCACAAATTTAGTGCGGGACGTGGGACAATTTTTCTAGAAGCAGGACTGTTCCACTCAAAGCTGGATGGTTAGACAATAAGTGCTCTGAAAAATTGCAAAGAGCAAGTCTGCCATCAATAAAAGCTAGACCCTTCTACCATCACTAGGTCGATCATTGATCAATGATCATTTATTACAGACACTGATATGATGATAGACATTGCAGGTAATAGGATTCTTGTGCAAGAATTGATATAGCTTCAAAACTGAAGCGTGTTTATGGAGGTCAATGCTAGCATGAATGGGTGTGCCAGAAGGGCAGTGAAAAGCGTTAACAACAATGGAACATCTTCCATCATGCTACAAGAACTCATCTTTTCAGCAATACCGAAGCTAGAAACTGTCATATGAGAGAAAAATACTGGGTCTAACAAAGCCGTGGGTGCCACCCGCAAGTAGCTTCAATCTTTGCAGGCTAGCTAGCACCAGCCATCATTATTTTCTTAAGTTTCAATTCTTATTTTACTTATTTCTTCAATGCTTATCCTATCAGCATACATAAATTAAAAAGTTGAAACATGTAAGTACTTTACAATATAGAAATTAGGAAATTTAGCCAATTTATGTGTGCAAGCAAAAAAAGTTTCATCCGCAGGCTGTAAAAAGTTTTGTCGGACACTTGAAAAGTACAGTTGCACTTGCTTTATAAATAGATGTATGAATTTATAACAAACACAATCTATTTTCCAGTTTAAAACACTGGTTAGTAATAGCCGAATGGAGTCTCATGCATCTATCTCCATCTCATATTTGCAGCTTGAAATTTTTGACTTGTGCATACATCTTGGCTGAGGAATGGCAATTCCCTAAAATTGGAAGGGATTAGGAAGTAAAACTTATTTTACTACAAAACTTACTTCCTAATAATTGTGCTACGATCACATGGCTACCTTAAGCAAGAGGCGGCAAAAAACCAACATGAAATTTTAATAGTAATAATGCTTGTCACCAGTACACTTACCTGTGGTTGGAAGCTGAAGAGAATTCATTTGGAAGCTGAAATTCTAAAATAATCATAAGATTGTATTCTGGCATGGATATCAATGTCATTGTCTATCTTAACGGGTATATGCATTCAGTGATGATATTTATAATGATATCAATATTCATGCCTTCAAAATTTATTTTTGTTATGAATGTAAGAGAGAACAATATATATTCTTTTTCATCAATCTATGGTTTATAGCAAATGCCATCCTTTGAAGACCACCAATGTAAAGAGTCTACCAAATATTCATTTTCTCGTAGGATATTCAAAGTACCGATAGAATCAAGTAGCATGCTGGATTGAAAGAAAATAACCTTCACTTTTTCAGTCTTTAAATTGGTGAGTACATTGTTTGCTAATAGAGCATAACTGAAAAGCAGCCCATTAAGTACAAGAAAGTTTATTTTCACTTCCCTTGTACACCTGGTTTCATAAACATCCCAAGGAGATTTCTATTCATAAATTTTCATCTCCAGATCTATTGATTAAAAAGGTTTGTGCAGTGAGATTCCCATTAGAAGGCATTATTTTAGTTAGATGTAATTTGGTATGAGATTGTATTCTAATTATCGATTAATCACTAGAGCAAGTGGGTTTTCTGAGGAATATACTCTTAACTATACTTTTAACCGGGACTCCGGAACAATAGTAGGTCAGGAGGAGCAGAAGTTTCGAGAAGGGCACGTGCACTGATTATGACGTCATAATGACGTTAGAATTTGAACTTAAGGGTTACTTTTCACAAACATATGCCCCCAACCATTGTTGCATCTCGTGGCAAGTCATGAAATTCTGAGGATAAGAGGAGATCGAACCGGATAGAAGAACGAATGTAAGAAGAAAATGTGAAAAACTTAAGTCAGTAGACAGCAAAAGAAGGGCACGTTTGCTCCCTTGCCCCTCCTATGAAAGGGCACGAGCATCAAAAAAGAAGGTAAAAACGTAAATGCACACCTGAAATAATACAAGAAAAAACTTCTAAGGAAATCAAACATATCATACATATATATCATGACATATATCGCAAATATAAAACAATCGACCTCTACGTTATCACAAACCAATAATACTGTAGTTGTTTGGTTGTTGTTTACAATAGTTAGTTTATGTCCTTCTACATTCATTCATTTTTCTTCAATTCTTTCATAGCTATATCACTGTAGGGGTTTTTTTACAAATTAGCTATATTAGGGTGTTGCATTAAAGTTTTATATTAGTGGGGGTGTATTGCAGATCAACTACAGCTGAAGGGCTGCCCTCCAGAATTGAATGAAAATGCACTGACATGACATGACATAAAAGGAAACTACATGAAATAAAATAGTGTATAGTAATTCTAGATAAAGGCAAATAAGTTGCAATAGGAAATTTTTTCAAAATACTTCGTAGACTGCTTGCAGTTCCATTCATCAAAAACGTCTAGCTACATTTTTGAACTGCTCACTATTTGCTTCCTAATTGCTATCATCTTCATGGAATATCTATTGATGCTCATTTCTTGCACATGAACTAATGCTAGGTGAGAATCGGATTTACTCCAGTGTACAGAAAACACTTTAATTTCCTCAAAAAGTGCTATTTCTATGCGAAGCATGCAATTTTCATGCCTGGCATGTTATTTCCATGCAATCTATTCTAAAATATAGAAATATAAAAATATAGAAATATAAATATAGAAATAAATATATAGATAATATAAATATAAATAAATAAATATAGATAATATAGAAATATAAAATGCAATCTATTTCCATGCTATCTCCATATATGGCATCCATTTCCATACGTGACATTTTATGTCCATATTTGACATCCTATTTCTATACTTGCAATATCAAGCACTTAAGCTGCTTTTTATGATGTGATTCCTGATTTTGTTGCATCAATATTTTATAATATTCCATAAGAGATACTTTTGCTAGCAGCTCTGTAGAAGGCTTACACCAACATAAGTATTCAGAGACGCCGGAAAGATTGGGCAAAGGGGGGCCAACAGGAGCAGATTGGGCAAAGGGGGGCCAACAGGAGCAGATTTACATCAACTACTATAGTGAGTAAAGCAAGCCGAGATTTTGAGGGTTCCCAAGCCATCTCTTTGGGAGGGGCTATTTCTTATCGTAATATAGATAGCTGTAGGCTCTAATCAAATTTTGCTCCTTCCAACAGCTTATTTGATAACCGTGGTATCATTTTGCTCCTTGCTCCATAAATGAAAGGTAGGAGGGGCACTTGATGCTCGCTGCTCCATTTTGTATAGCAATGATGGAAAAATAATCATTATTTGAAGAATGAAAAAGTTAGTTAAATACTGTAATGTTTAGCAAGTCACATGACAAACTGGATTGGAAGAATATCTTGAAGGAAGATTTTAGAATAAAAATGCCGCAAATAGATGAAAGGAAGTAGGAAGAGGATGGTTTTAAAAAGGTTTTTTCAAATTACAGGCGCAATTTGTAAGTACAAAGAAACAAAGCCTTGCTTCAATCTCAAGGCTGTTACATGCCAATAATTCAGCTTTTGTGCATTTAAAGCTATTTAGGATAAAATAAAATCGAATCAATTTTTTTTGACAAGATGTTTTAATCCCTCAATATGTGCCTTTAAGCATATGAAAGTCTTCTTTCTTCCACTCTACCTTAGTCACTTAAGGTGCTTTTTGTTCAGCGACAGTACCATATTAGCATTGGATAGGTACACATGGAACTGCGTGGATAACTGTTGGTTCTGTCCTCGATTCTCCGATGCCTGTTAGAACTTGTTCTTTGGAAAAGCAAGGAATTTGAAATTATTCAAAGTAGTCTGTAAAACAAACCAGCTCCATGTTGCTTCAGATATGATAAACCAAAAGAAGTTAATAACAGAAAATTTAATTATTGATCTGCAAAATGAACTAATTTATAACAGAGCTCCTTTGGAAGAGGTAATCAGTTGCTCTACGACTAATGTTTTAGACGATAACGTGCAGCAACGAAATTAAGTTTTATGAAGCAATGCAAAACCTTCAAGAACAGATTGTTGGAGAAGAACTTTGTATGTTACTTTTACTTTTCGTGTTGATCAACTACCTGTAATTCAGCAACTGTTATTTGGGCACTGAACTAAAAGTTAGACATTATGAATGAAAGCAAGGAAACACCTGTGACATGTATCCAGGGAACGAGTGATTTTGCTAGAAAGAATGTAAAGCTTCTTAGTGATTTAATGAACGATTTAAACATTTTCAGTTCTACCATGCAATATATAACTGACTAATCTAGAAAGTAAAGTATTCTCTAAGTAACAATGTCTCACTTTTCGGGTTATTGGTTGAAACAGAAGGATATTTAAAAGGACATCAGCTGTCCAATGCGCAGAGACTTCGATGCTACTCGGAGGCTCGTAGAACTCCAATACTGCTGCTCTGTTTGTGGCTGTTGCAATTCCACTGACATCTTACAATTGCAGAGGCTCCAAAACAGAGCAGCACACATCGTGACCAACAGTCATTTTGATGCCCCAAGCAAACCTCTGATCCAAAATTTAGGTTGGAAAACAAATGACGAGTTAATTAATAGACAAGTAAATCTAACAGTCTTTGAATGCTTAAACAGCATTGCTCCCAAATACCTTTGCGATATTTTTACTAAAAACACCGTTAATGCCACACGCAGTCTTTGAAATACAAATACTGATTTAAGGCTGCCTTTAAAAAGCTCTGCTAATGGACAAAAATTTTTTTTCATTCAGAGGCGCAAAATGTTGGAATGCCCTTTCAACTGAGTTTAAACAAATTTCTTCAATTAAAGTCTTTAAGTGCTTTATTTAGCCTGCGCCAGTGTATTTACAAATTATCACAACCGTTTTAAATTGTATATTTTGTTATTTTAAGATTTTTAATTAGACTTTTTAAATATTGTAATTAGGTTTCATATCTTGTAATTATTACTTTTTTGTGGTAGATATAAGTATAGTGTAGATGGGGGGCCCCTTGAAAATCAGTTACTACTGAAGGGCCACCCTCCTTAAATATGTGAAATGAATGAATGAATGAATGAATGAATGAATGAATGAATGAATGAATGAATGAATAAATGAATCGGAGTTCCTTGAGTCTCCTGCAATTAGGGTCTTTAATGACATATATGTCATCAAAGATGATAATACAGATTCCAATATATGGAAAGTTCAAGTATCCTGTGTAGAAAGAAAGAAACCATCAAACTTCATTCACAAGGCAAAGGGTCTTTGCGTCTCTATTCCTAAGAGAGTGCCAATAACCGAGTTATGCCGGGGGTAGCGCTGCTCCTAAGGGCTTCAAAGCATTTGAGTTCTCATGGGGCCATCCGACTGATAATCTGTATTGCTTTTAGTATAAGTCATGAATATTAGTTGAACATTGTAAAGATTTACGAGTTAAAGGGTCTCTGATTAAAATATTCCTTCGGACCCTATATTGTTCAAATACTTGATAAATTGGAGACCAAGCCATGGCACTGACTGATCAAACAAACACGAACAATACAGTGAAGTCTGCATCAATGGACACTTGAATACAAAATTTACTCCAATAAAGGACCGTTGTTTGAGCCGCAATATTCACATCATCATCTCTTGGTGTAATCGTTATATAACAGAAACATCACACGAATAATGGAAGACCCTCTCTGGCCAGGACATATTGAAGTAACATGGTCATTGCAATAAATTTTGTTGTCTTTCAGAAGTTGTTTCCTTGACTTCTAGTGTAGTTTTTAATATCTTGAAACTAAGACCATGTTCAGTGAAGAGCTAAATTTTTAACAAAGGGAGCTCAAAAAATAGTGTTGAAGACCACGCCATTTTAGAATCGTCCAAAAGAGCTCCCATTCATTCTTCGATGTTTCCAATGAACACCAAATTGTGCCAGGCTATAATACTATATTGTAATATGGAACATATTGAATTGAGCTTGCAAAATTGAGCAAAGTATGAAAAGCTAACAAAACTGCTTAATAATTTGACATCCAAAGGGGGGCTGAAATCCACAGAGGCTTCAAGAGATTTAGCAAAGAAGATTGCACCCCCATGAGCTTCCCAAAACTACATCCCTGCCATATTTATATGGAAAGGTGTCGGGCCCTTTAAGGTGGTTAGCCTTCTTTCTCAGTCCATTTCCACAGACTGGAAAAGAAGACTAGCTCTCTTAGGAGGGCTGGCTATTCTGCAAAAAACGGGACTCAATGCATAGCTTTACGTGATAGTTTTGACGTTCAATCTTTTAATGTCCAAACATGCAATTTGTTCTAGCTGATTTGGAAAATACTACTCTAGAGTAATGAATAACTTCGAGGCTGGGAACAAATTATGAAATAGAAATATTCTAATGAGCTTAGTAATGAGCGTAGTTGGAATAAATGGAGAGTGGTTGGAAAAAAGGAGCCACAGATGTTTGATGAAATACTTTCGCACTTCTTTGTAAGGCCTAAAAAGAAGTATGAAGAGAGAATAAGGAACGATACTGATTTGACTAAATAAAGGTTAGAAAAAGCTCCATACCACTCATGGGGTAGCCAAGACTGATAACTGAAGAGGAGGGCTTAGAATTAGCTTTGGGTCTGGAACAAGTTAGAAATATAAAAATTGGGGAAACGATTATTTAGTTTTCAAGGGTATAGCATAGGCGTTGACACAGAAGAAGGCCCTTGAATTGCAAGTTACTGTACACCCATTGCACACAAATTCATGCTGTTTTTTAAGCTTCACTGGCGTATTCTTCAATAAATATGAAGGCAGTTCAAAACTTGATTAGGCTATTTACACATAAATAATCCATGGATTGGATGCCTATATGAAATGAGTACATAGGTATAAATCATGGAATATCCACCAAAAGCAATAATGATAGCAAGAGCAAAGAAACAAAAGCTGGCATACGTACAAATATAAAGACTGATGGCTAGTTTACTTCTTCTGCATCTCCGAAAGAGTGGTAAAAGTGCGACTGCGAGGCAATCCATTTACTACAAAGTATGTTTCATAAGAAACCAATTTATAAGTAACCTAGTACTAGACCCTCTAAAATTTAAAAAAATTTTAAAACTACAAGGGAAGAGTCAGGAATCTTCAAACAAATAACACATCGAAACGGTTGCTTAGCCCAACATAGAGCTGAAGCAATGCAATGTAAACATGAGCTTTGAAATTTAACTCGTATGGACGCATTTTGTTTGTAATAGCTCTAATAGTTGGCTGCATTCATGTTTTGTTGATAATGTCACCACAAGTTAGTTCGTAAAATTAAGAAACTTTTAAGAAACTTTTAGAACTAAAACGTGGCAAAACATTAAGAAGTTCTTAGTACCACGCCTTGAGCTAGCTTCCTTGAATAACAATACCCGTATACTTCTCCATTAACTGCTCGAAGCAATGCAGCATTAGAAATTTCATGACATTAAACATGCTGTGTAAGAAATATGAAATTAGGAGTAATGCGCCGGCAAAACCGTTTGGTCGTCTTAAATATGACAGTGGGGTAAATGCGGCTAGAGATTGATGGAGCGGTGCAAAAAATATATTCAACATCCAGAACACTCTCTTCAAGCAACGCCTTCCTAATTGTATTCAATTAATCTTTATCATTCTGTTCGAAGAGTTGCAACTTATCTAGCAGCTGATTCAAATGCTAATTACATATTGGATAGCGGAAAATCAAAACGCATTTAAAAGCTTTCTGAGGTGACTGCCCCTCGTCTGCAATAAATCTGCTAAAACCAGACATTGTCAACAAAACCGGCCAGAGTTTTAATGATCAGTATTATTAATGGAAGAGGAGAGAGATAAATTGAATTTGCTGATAAAAGAAGGAGATCGAAAAGTTTTACGAAAACAAGTAGATGACACAGGAGTTGAAGTAAAAAATATAGGACTGATTCATGAAATAAGATAAGCTGCACTTGAAAGGATGGAAAATCAAATAGGCAATTAATCTGTGCTCACGTGTGCAGCTAAAATTCTATCAATACCAGCAATACAAGAATTGTATGAACTGTATACAACCATGTTCAAGACAAAGTTATTGAAGCAATGTACTTCTTTGGAGTACAAAAAGAGCACTCTAGGCCAGTTCCTGTGAAAGCATTGCATGCAAAACAAATACATACTTCTCGTAAAATTCAATATTATTGGGCAGATCATACGCTTCATATAAATATTCATTCATTCAAAAGAAATGTTAGAAACTTTTTTCTCCCTACAAGCTCCTCTTTGTCAGAGTTTTCCATGCAGATGAATGGAAAACTGTTTCAATTGAAAAAAATGACCACAGCATTTCAAAGGGGAATGTAATTTTTGCCAGATTTTCATGAAAGGCCCCCGTAGACCATTTGTGGTCTATAAGGGGGCTGGGAGAGCCGTGTGCCCCAAAAAAACAATACTAATGGGTGCTAGAAGAGAGGAATGGGTGCTGAAACAGATAGGAGCTTGCCAAAAAAATGTTCTTCAGTGTGGGCCTTGACGTAAATGTTAAATTATTTTAGGATTAGTTGAAAAGCGCAGCTTTGATATAAACTTTCATTTTTCATTTTCATATTAATCTAAGTACATTTAGGGATCAATCATTAGTAATGCAGGGTAGGGGGCCAAATGATATTTAGAGGGGTCATATAAATTTTAAGGTTTCAATGGGAGACATCAAGATGAAGTCAAGAGAAGATGTCATCAGAAATAACCTGATGTTTTCTTCAAAATATATCACATCAGTAAAACTGTTAGTTTCATTCTCTGCACCATTCTTCAGATATATTTAAGATATAAATTGCATGCCACTGACACTATCAGCTTCATTACTATTTATTTAAAGCTGAATGTAGATGATTATAGATTTAAACTTACAGTACAGCTAAACTGTAATTAGTTGCTTTAGAGTATGGCATAAAATTTTCACATACTAGGACAGGGGGACATGAAAAATGAAAGCTGTTTAATGGAGGGATCATTAAAATCATCAGAGGAGAGAGTGAGAGGCCATTAAAAGGCCTTGGTGCTTGTGCTCTTGCGTGCTTGGATTCTCGTTTCTGCTCCGTGAATAATCTTCTTCTCATTTGGTTTCTGTAATTTACGCAAAATGTGCGCAAGTTGATGTTTTTCAGAGCTAAGTTATTTGGGTAACTCATGTCTGTCGTTCTAGATGGTAGTTTAATGGTTACAGTCGTTGCTTCAGTCATAGTAGCCATAGTAACTGTGGGGCAACTACAGATTCACGTCTAGTTGTGAATGGAGAGGGTGCTAGCAAGCTATTGGCCACCTAAGGCAGAAATAACCATGCATCCACTGCTGTGGAATACCGCATTTCTCAGCCTTTAAGCCCAGGGCTTATCTGGGTTCTTAAGGCTTTTTTGATTGGCTTATCTGCGGGTGGGGAGAGGGCTAATATGATGTGTAAAATAGAACTAAGTAGAAAAAGAGATACATAGTGTTAAGTCATTGGTCAAACAATAAGAGTATAATCAATTACTTTTATAATCTTAACAAAAATCTCAATATTAACTAAAGATGAATTCTTTCAAAAATGTGTCCAAGTACCACCAAAGTCACAATATTAATCGTCAGTGCTACTTTCACTGTCTCTGCTTTCAATCTTTCTTTTATAAGGAAGACTGACAATCTTTATCTATTCATCTATAAACATAATAAAGGTACACTACCATTTGTGTGTTTACTATTTTTTTGATCTGAGAAATACTCCTGTATGGCCTAATTGGGGGGGGGGTGCTTATACTTGGGGCCGCTTATAGGCGGAGAAATACGGTATCCTGCTTTGCAGGCTAAACCAGACATACGGAACAACGCTTGCCAACTGCAACTAAGAGGTAGACAAAAGTCTTTTCTGTAATTGACGTCTGATGAAAATCACCTCTTGTGGTTGTTTAAGGGGCTCAAGGGAACAGTTCAGATAAACATAATTATATCTTGAACAAGCAGAGGTGTTAGATCAGCGCAAAAATTCAGCCAAGATTTGTTATGCATTATTCATTCTATTGATCATAAACACTATACTTGGTTTTTTGAAATTGAATTGCCGGCAAGAGCCCAAAGCATTTCAATGGATTCCGGATGATGGAATACGTTGAAGCAACTTAAATTGAGTGTTGTGCTCTGCGATATAATACAAACACCATGAAAGGTTTAAATAGAAAGACGCTCTTTAGCGATCAGATTTCTTTCATTTACTCCCCAGGGATATATTTAATTCAATGAAATTTTAATTGCTTTATGAGAAGCTTTATTTAAAAGCAACGTAAGCCAGGAGAGTGAATGGAAATTGAAAATTTGTCGTTTGAATTGGAGTTATCTTGTAAGTTAATTTATACATCACAAACATGGTAGATTTTTCCTCAAAGATGCTTTAAGGTAATAATTTACATATGTATTTACTTGTGCTTAGAACTTTAAATGTTGTATGCACTTGGTAGGTACATAGTATTTTCAAGTGACCTTTGAAGCAATTACTTTGTATCAAAACAATACGAAGGCCATGATGAAAATACCTTAGAAAGGGAAACGCTTTTTTAAACATGTTGCTTGAAGCCAACAAGCATTTCTATATGCTAGCAAAACTAATACAGGTTTGGAAATGCATATGAAGGTATAGTTTGGATACTGAAAGCATTTTCAAAATCAAAATTAAATTTTTCAAAACATTGTTTTAGATTTTAACAGAACCAATGGTTTCTCGGCATCTATTAATGGTTAAAATGATGAAGATATTGTTGATGAATAATATCCTTACAAATTCATTAAGTCCTCGCAAAAAATAAACAATGATTGATGACATAAATTGTATACTGTCTACCCATAAGCAAATGGAAAAATTAGAAGTTCAAAATCAATATTTACTGCTCCTAGATCTAGGTCTAAGCTCAATCTATGACTCAACGTAAAACTCCAGCATGAAAAGATGTTGAAATCCGTGCTCGATAGACTTCTGTTGAAAGTCTTAGTTGCCTCCGTAATGATTTATTTCGAACTTAATGTGTCGTATATTTCAAAGTCATATTAGCAGTGAATAGTGAGCAGTAAGAGGACCCGTTCCATAGCCATTAGCTGTGTCAATGACAACATTTGAACTCTGATTGCATTAATACCCAATCAAAAATGAAGCTATCTAGAATATGGTTTGCGAGCTTTTCTGGGCATTGGAGCCAAAACAGTACTAAACTGTTATTGTTAGGACCAGATGATGTAAATATAGAGCCCAGTTTTTGATCGTGCTATTCAGCTTTGAGTGCTGCTGTGGGAAAAATGAAATTGGCGGTGCTGATGTCTTGACATGATGCACCCAATGAAATCATCATAGCACTTTTAGAATTTATGTGCACTTTCTGTATGTGCAGCGGACGGACGTTGGTGGCCTCTATTCTAGAAGTTCCACAGGGATAGATTGCCTACAGATTGTATAGAGATTGCATAGATGTTTCAAAGATACTGCAACATTGCAAAGAAATGAAATAAGTATTGATCGCCTATCTGTATTTATTCTACATATTCATTAAGCCATTTGTGTGATCACTTTTATCTAACAACTTTATTTTTGATAGCATGTACTGTAATTTTGAACGCAGCAGGAGTTTTAGTTTTGCCTCATGACATTTCATGTTATTCACATGGGGTTCTATTTGTGATTTTTCGAAGAATTTGAAAGAAGCAAACAATCAGCTCTTGCTTGCATCCTTGCACAAACATACTGTGTCAAACAATTAAAATTGTCATCTTCATATATTCCAGTAATTTCGTTGCAAGAATGTTGAAGAACATCTTTATAACAATTTTGAAGAAATTGTGTGCACTGTAAAGTGTTGAGTATAGTAAAAAGGCTCAGCATAGTGAAAAAGTTAAGAAGAATAAATGGAGCTAATGGAGTTGAGAGAAAATTAAAGGGCTCTCAAGCAAACAGCTTGGGTGTGAAATAAAATGGTCATAGTTGAAATATTTGCCTGCTTGGCACTCCATAAGCAATGATCCTTGGAATGTGGCAATAAATCTTGAGTGACACAATAACTGCATCAATTTACTCTTCCCGACATGAGCCATTTAGATGCCACCAAGATATCGTTAACTTGAGAATCTCATGTAGGGGTGCATCTAGAAAGCTTTTATTGGAAGTATATATGACATTTTTCGCGACCTAATCATTTCTTAGGGCTAAAAGACGATGCTACTAATTCTACGCATTGAGTTAGCTATCAGGGCATCAGACGTGCCGAATGGTGTAAAACCAGGGGACTTAGAAAGGGAAAAGGGGATCAGTCTTTGAAAAATTACTCTAGAATGTAAGAAATGAAGCTCTGGAGCAAAGCTCCATGAAATATTAGTGCTAACCACGCTATTTAAGCTATCAGACACGTAGAAAAACCTCAGCGTTTTCGAATGTTTCAAGTATTTGTTGGAAAGAAACTAAAATACAAACAGAAAACATATATATATATATATATATATATATATATATATATATATATATATATATATATATATATATATATATATATATATATATATATATATATATATATATATATATATATATATATATATATATATATATATATATATATATATATATATATATACATTTAGCTATCAAGAACAAGATATGATTTGAACTTGAAAAGGCCTTGCTCAAGAATTGTCGGTAGTGGAATTCAAAACTCAGATGAAAACTATTTGAAAAGAGAGGTTCAAGATGTTCTTCTACCATTATTATGCGAAAATGCGCTGTGATGTGTTTTAGATTTTAAAAATGTGCGCATCACTAGCGATAGAAACAATTATAGCTGGTAACTTCACTGATTAGTTCTCTTTACAGTTCGTCCTTAGGACAACAGTGTTTTTCTCGTATTTTCCAACAAGACTATGAAAAGATTCACAAAAATTTGGCCTCGCTATCAGAAGAAAAAATCATTACTAGGCCTTAAAAATAGAATTACTGCAACACTTCAACTCCTATTGTGTCACGCTGTTAGCAAAGACTAAAACAGACTTCTTTTAAATAAATACCAGGATATGTCAATAATTCTATTTTGATCTGATCCATGAATTGTAAATCTTGTTCCCTTGCTAAAATCTAGACTTGAAATTTAAAGCTGAATTAGTGAAGGAACCCATCATTTTTCAAATGGAATAGTGGTTTCCCGAGTAATGGTAGATTGGAGGGGGGTGTTACATCTCCCATACTCCCATAATTCATGTGCATAGCGCAATATTTCAGCTCTTTTACAATCTTTTTCAATGAGTAAAATAGTGTAGCCTCCTAGGCTCTACACAAAGTCAAAAGATGGATTGATCAGAAAAGTATCGTAAATCCTACTCTTATAAGTGAGAATTGAAGCTTGAGGAATACTTGCGATTGTATCACACTTTTCAGTTAACTAACAAACTAACACAATGAAGGTAGCAAATAGAGAAGAAAGACATGTTACATACTTGATAAATGATGAATTGACTACGAGGAACTCCCTGAATAGTTCAATTTATTGAAAGAGAGAGTCCTCCACCCCTATAAAAGACAACATGAAAAAGTAAGTTTAAGAAAAAAGCGATAATTTTACAGAAGAAAAGCTGCCCAATGCAAGAGACAACTCCGAGAACTCAAAGAAAGGAAGAATATTTGAAAAAAGGCATCAAAGATGCTTTTTTGGCAATATCTCACAAGTCCGGCTTTAGATCTACAGATTTTTCGACATGAAGTGTATGGAAAAGATCCTGGTTGAACCTAGAAAATTAATCAATTAAGCAGGTTGACTACTCATTCCCGAGCTGGCCTCTTCTAATGTAATCGCAATATAAAATCTGAATATGTTTTCTATTACTACCAAGACTTTGGGGAAAAGTGTCCATATCGGGGAGGAGGGCCAGCCTTCCCCATGTAATCAGGCCCTAATAAATTGGATTCTTTCAAATTCGGCAAGTGTTAAGCTACATGCTACCGTCTAATTACAGTTTTAATACACACATCTTTTTATAAGAATAATAATTTTCACTGAAGCTCAATACTCTTAACTTTTTCGGCTTTGTACTTTAGATTATTCATTATTCTTAAATTATTTTAAAGTATCGAAGGTGTAACTAAGTCTGGAAATCAAAAGATTATATTCGAGTCTTTATTGATGTCTTACTTTATCATAAAGTAAGATAAAATTGGAGCAGAACAACAAATTTTCTATCGCTAGTGAAAAAGTTAGCCTGCAAGCAGAGCAGTGCTATAACTCAAATAGACAAAAATTTTTAAGTCTTCATGAAGCTTACGTTTTGCATTATTCTGAAGTTGTTCTTAATTTCGAGTAATACTGAGCCTGAATATCCTTATAAACTTTATTCTTATGAAAATTTGTGTAAATGAGTAGTGTATTCATGGCAGGTTTACTGTTCAGAAGCTATATGACTTGAGGTGGTGTCGACTTGCCCATATGAATACTATGAGCAATGCATTGCCACCGTAATGTAAGTCAAAAGAAAAACTTGCAAGTAAATTATGGCAGAGAGAAAGTGTTAAATTATTCAATTGTTCCTCATTACGTACCCAAGTTTGTAGAAGATGTAGCCAAATGGCTGCTTGACATGCTCAATTGTAGGCATCCAAAGCCCAATGTCGTCAAAGCAGCCACCTGATTGGCTGAAATGATGTCATTTGCATTTTGCCCTGCCAATAGCATCATTTCCCTTTTGTGTCAACAACAACGAATACGACCTGTGACATTTGGACAACTTGCGAGGGAGTCTCTCTTGATCATAATAATGTAAAAAGTCTCAGTTAAACTAGTCGCAATCTTTTGTTAGGCTGGTTGATTATTTCACTTACTCGTCGACTCTGCATTCTGCGGTATCAAATGCAGACAAAATTCTTCACATGTATAGTTAGAAGGAGCATTTGGGGGGGGATATCTATGTACTAATAGGGCTGGGATGAGTTACATTGAATTAGTTATTCAACAAAATCCAGTATTTGTGAGAATTTCAAAATTCCACTAATAATGATTGACTTAGGCAAATTCTGTTGTACTTTTTGAATAGCACTACTTGACAAGCCATGATGAAGTTTCTAACTNTTAAATGCATACCTGGGTACTTTTATAATTGTTCATATAGGGCTGTTTAAACCAAGACTTAATTTGTGCACTGCAAAGTTCAGAGGGATGTAGAGACAGCTAATTGTTTGGGGCTTATTCAAGCAATTCATTTGTCATATCAGTTGCAGAATATTGTAGCTTTCATGAATATTGTGCCTGGAAGGCTGACAGATGCTTCTTCGTCTTATTTCTGAAGAACATTACATATTCAATATTGTCGCTTAGCTCTCTTTATAACGGAATTTAACCAAGGTGCAATTGATTTTTCTGCTTTCTTTTAGTTCATGACCAATGCTGTCTCCCAAAATTTTTGCCAATCCTTCTTTACGCTTCTGAAATCAAATCTTTGGTACTGTACCTGACCTACTGAGACGTACTAGACGAAATAAGCAGTATTTTGCCTGACCTACTGAGACGTTTTCAGTTTTAGGAAAAAAAGATATCAATTAATTGTATGACCAGGGTGTCCATAAGCAGTTGATCCGAGTTCCTTTCAGATATGATGCAACTCCATGGTATAAGCAGTTTTACCTTGTAGCAACAAATATAGTAAGTATTGGAAAGTTAGCTTATTTGAATGGTTGGCTCAGTGGACTTTGACTGTAGAGTTTCTTACAGAAGTAGTAACAGACTTTGAAAATGAAGCAAAATTCAAGGAAATAATTACAATAATAGAAGCTAGGAATTTCGAAAAGTGTACAATAGCTTATATATTATGCTGTGTGAATCAAAGCAATTGCTTGGGGATTCAAATTTGTACCAGGTATTCGGTTGGTCGAGCAGCTGCGCAACGAATACTGCATTCTTATCAGTCAATGATAAGATAGTTAAGAAGCTCTATTATGCTATGCTCGATGTTAGATAACGCCTTCAACCCTCTCCATACCTTCATTGCCAACTCTTTATCAAAGCTTCCATAGTACATGTGAGTAATGATTATGGTAGTTTTTCACAAAGTGCATATAAAAGCTTCCATAGTAGCTTTTCCGATCGAGTCATGAAGCTTAAGATCTAAGCTTTGACAAGTTTTCAGCTCCTTGTCTTTAAAATCTACCCATTCTCAGCAAATGAAACTGTCTGTTCCTTTTACGACAGTAAATAGGTTAGTCTCTTTTCTTCATGAAGGCTATCTCTTAGGTGGCTCAATATCTACCGATCTTTACTTAAAAACAGCATGAAATCGAATCACTAAATGTTTACATTTCGTTGTGTTGCATCAGAGCTTCTTCAATAGTCCTGCTTTAGTAGAGTTTGTGTGCTGCGTTATTAATAGGTGAAGCTCTCATAAACTTCCATCGTTTTTTGTGAACTATATTGTTAATGTTCCTATTTACCGTCTCCTACTTCCTTCTGCTGTCATAATATTCTACTTATGAACATATGTTGCATATGCTTCACAATAAGGCTCATGTTAAAGGAATTTTTAATTTTAGGGCATTTAAAACTGATGCCAGTGCCAAACTCATAGTCACGTGGCTTATTCATTGTCTGCTGGGAGTGCAATATTAGATATCGCATTTATTCAACTATCTGTCTGAATTGCTTGCAAATCTTTCAGTATGAATACAGTTTTATCGTAAAATGATCTATAAAACAATATCACAGTTTATTAACTGGATTTAGTGATACAAAAATACTGTTAATCTTCTAAAATGAAATTAGATACCTTCAGCTAAGTGTGGTTCATTACTTAAATCGTGCTTCAAGCGTATGATCAGCGATTCAGCTATATTAACTACGATATACAAACTACCTTTGGAGACAAACTGAGGTTGTGGAACAAATCGAAGCTGCAACCTTCATTGCCTATCTTCTGTTGTTTTTGAATTGTCAATTATAGTTGCCTTTCTTTATATCCTTTCAATTTTCTTCTTAAATTCAAAAATCATTAAAAATCATTATTTTTACTTTCTGCACTTTCTCAATGTTAATTGCAATGAGTGTAATCAAAGCTTTGAGCCTACAAGATATTATCTTAATTCACTTCCTTTACTATGTCTGTAGATGTGACCAACACCATTTTTAGAGTCAAAATGGTAACAGAAAAGAGATAAAGAAGGGGAAACTTTATCGCCCTATTTTCCAACAATATGATGGCACAAATTTTCCAACAGAAATTAAAACTTTAGTTTATTTGCGGAAAGACTTTTTAGCTAGGGTTTGTAAAAGCTCCACACCCTCTCCAACAGCTCAGGGCTGATCCTAGCCGCTTTGGTGGAAGAAGTTAGTGTGGAGTTAAATTCTTTGAAAGAAGCATGGTTATCGGCATTTAGAGAGGAATTTACGTAATTAGCATGAACTGCATTGCAGTTGCGTTTAACATTGTTTTAATTTATGTAAATAGATCCCGATGACAGGTCAAAATGAATATATGAAAAATTTATGCAGCTGCTAGAGGAACTTTTCAGAACTTTATCCTGAAACTGCATGTTGGTGTCCTTCTATTGCAAATTGGTTCCCTCGGTATTCAATGAAATCACACATTATTGGATAAACATTTCCTCTGAGAAAGTCTCCAAAATATTCCAATTGAACTTTAATCCAGTAAAATATTTGCCAATAAAAAAGCACTGCTTATAACACTTAGCGATGAATGCTAGCCAACAAGAATTGCTTGATGAACACTTTCAATTAAGATATGTAAACATAAACATCTGCTTTAAGCTTTCTTTTGAACTTAATTTTATTGACACAGCAAAATCACTTATGGCTAAGCTAATATCAATATCCTCTAGGCTAATCAAAGATCATGCCTCCAATATTACGATATGGAACATGACTTTATTCTTCTTTACAAATCAGCTCACATAGGATAAGCAATTGGTTATTGCTAATGCTTCATTTTGCTTGCATTCAAGTTCAGTAAAGCAGTCTTCATTGAAACGGAATAATTATAGACGTAGTAATTTCCCAATAACGNGCATGCATCTGAGATTGCAATTGACTGTGGATAAAATATTCCCTCCTGTCATTCCACGCAACAATCTTACTACATTCATACATAAACACATACACATTGTCATAAGGCACACATGGGAACTCTATTTTTGTATCAACGTTGTGGGGACTACTATTAATTGATATAACTCTTATACATACATTAAATATATATATATATATATATATATATATA
>OLMO02000001.1:15260787-15278997 GCA_900291935.2 Cassiopea xamachana | reverse complement strand
GATAGATAGATAGATAGATAGATAGATAGATAGATAGATAGGTAGATAGATAGATAGATAGATAGATAGATAAGTACATAGTCATTTGATTGCATAGAGAATTTTGCCAAAATACAATACACTGTATACTCACCAGTATTGAGAGGTATGATTGATTAAGTGGTGCTCTGGTTAAGTTTATAAGCTTGAGCAAAAATTGAATTAAGACATTCATTGAATAGAAGTAGACAAGCGACAAAATTTCTGCAAAAACTTGCACTTCTAGCTAATTGATGAAAGAGATATCCCCAATGATGATGCAACAATGCATCGATGATCGCTAAAAGATTCGCAAGTTTCCTGATAGAGCGTAGAGTTTATGACACCTGATACTTATGAATGCATAAACTATAATGGTAGCTAATTATTCCTTGGCCCTTTACCTCTTATATATTGCTCACTTATGGGCAGATATCCAAATTCCAAGCTGCATGTTGAATTTATACTTGCTGTGATACAATCTATGGATTTTGAATGTCTATGAAAAAGGTAAAGTAGGCAACATTTAGCAAATGTAAAACTACTGTATAGCACTGAAAGCAGAATGAGTAATGCGCTATCTCATAATCACCTGTAGATTTTGACGGTGCTTATCTCTTACTTATAAGTACAGCTACCCTCTTTCTGAACAAGAGGATTGCATTGTTTTCTACTGACAGATGATGATAATAGCTACACCTGCGTCTCTACTTAAAGGCAGCTTTAGTGATATTTGTGTGAAAGAGTGCAATTTGCTTTGCAGAAAACAAGAATACTACCACTATCGTATACACCCTTCCAGAGGAATTGGCTTTTGCTTCAATAGGAGCTGTTACCTGTGAAAGATATTGCATTAAAGTAGGTTAGTATTCTCCACTTTCCCTTGCTAAATTGTTTATAAGCTATTTTTGAAACTTAACTAAGTGTTTTAGATTTTAGTCTGTTCGGTAAGTATATTTTGAATAAAGATGATGTACTCTTAAAATCTTCATGCTTTGCTGAAACTTACTTCTAAATTGACTTATTTTGGGGCAACTGATTGTCGTGCAACTCTTCTTCTAACTGTATAGCCACCGTTATTTCCCTTTTGGTAATAGATTCCCATTACTTCAATGCCAAAACTAGACAATATTAAGAATTTCAGTAGTGGTTTAAAACTCAAAAGGCCTGATTGCTTCCACAAGAAAATAAAAATAGGCTAACATAGAATGTGATTGAAACGCCGCAAAATTTTGCAGGGAGATACGAGCGTGCGATACCATAATTCATTTACCATTAATTGGTATATAGCTATAAGATTGGGTAAAATGGCACGTTGATTCCCATTGGAAAACAAGCCTTTCATTCAGAAGCAAGACTTATACATCAAGGAGCTAATGAATTCCCCTAATATGGGATTGTAAGAAACATGTTTGTCAATATGTGTCTGTAGCGCCCAAACGCAAATGGTTAGAGTAAGTGCTGTAATTACCAAAGGAAACGCTACATCACTATATCATTCGACAAACATTATGCAAATAAACTCCGGTGGAGAAAAAACATGGAACTTGGGGGAAAAATTGCAGAAAATGCTTCCTAACCACACCCTCTAGTCTCTCGGAAAGGCAGAAAGCACTTACTACATTTCAATATAATTGAACAAAGAATTGTCGTAAGGGACATATTTTATTATCGTGAACGACTTATGATAGCACAGAACCCCGCCATTTATCAATTTACTATGAAGGAAAGGCACTTTTTCCAGCGTTCTGACGGACTTTGAGAATTTTAGGAATTGTCTATGGGTAAATTGGGATGGCGCTATTTCACTATATCTAATCTTACCGATCATATTCTTAATGGTCCTGAGTCTGCTTTTATGATTTCTTGAGCATGAGAGAGCTCCATTCCCCTCATGTCGATCAACCTGCTTGTGGGTGCGGTACTTTCCATTTTAAAAGGTCATATCAGTTGCTCTATCCTCCATTACTAAAATAATATCATTATAATTAGTAAAACCTCAATATTTTTAAAGGCAAATACTGTTGTTCTAAGCATAAATTGTAACTGCCATTGTACAAATATTGCTATTCAAAGAGCTTACATCTAACATTAGTGATGAACATAGTTTTTGTTAGCTGAAGCTAATTACAGGTTGTTTCCCCTCAATATTCAAGGAAGAAAGTTTTGAAGCTTTCGTGCCAATTAATTGGCATCTTCCTCCTCATTGCTTCTAATAAAACCTCTGGCAAGAGGTGTTTAGAGTCAAATTAACACCTTCTTTCCTTCCTCATTAACAGATATAGGTTTGTGTTCTACTTTTTTCGCTCATGCTTCTTAAACAATTGAAATGAATAAATATTTCTACGAAGATATGCTTTGGTACGAATTGTGAACCAGCGGAAAATGCTTTGAANAGCTGATTCCCTGGAACTATGCTAATTTTATGAAAAATGCAGTGTATGATTCAATTTAAGTTGACGAAAGCCTACTGAATCTATCTATCATAATTTTTATTATCACGGGTAGCGAGTAGATTACTTGAATGGTTTTTCATGCAGTCTCAATAATTGGATATTTTCAGCGTTTTGATACGAGTTCCTTTGGTATTCATGTTTCCTATACATTGCTACAGCTTTCCCTGGATCGAAATGCAGGGGTGAAGCAATCAACTTTGTTTCTCGTGTCAAAATGATGTTCTAGGTCTTGCTCAAAAGGTATAAAATTCAATTCTTAAATACGCTTTCACGCAATGTCATTTCATTTTTTGGCATTNTAGAGAGAGCTTGTGCCTCGTGGAGCAATTGTGTTTCATGCCAAACAAATACACTATGCTTAAAATTTTGGTGCAAAATATTTCGGTAGAAAATTATTCGGTGGAAAATTTTAGTGTTCTTCGCAAAAATTTCAGTGGCTCAAGGAAATTTCGGTGCTGTCAACTTACACAGAAAATCCTTGCAATCTGGTTCATTTCTGGCTAATTGTTACAGAAACAGAACTAAATTCAATTAGTATGTAGTAAGTCTGCAGACGAATTAGCTTCGGACAAGTTGTAATTTATAGAGAGAGTCAACGGAATTATTGAGAAAAAAAACAATGTCTCTAGAAAAACTGCGTCAGAAGGGGATTTGGAATTTGAAAAAACTAGCTGAAGAGTAAGTGATGAAACTGAGAATGTTCTAGTAATCCTAATGATGAGAATGTCCTAATGATAATACTGCATCAAAACTGGCATTTAATGAACAATGACAACAAAATTTTAAGAAAATAAATTATTTTCATTTTTCACAGTTAAATCAATTAATATTAATACATGGCGTCAAAACCTGGGGACTGGGGGAACTGGTCCAATTATCTTTTGCATAAAATATTATGTCTTACGTCTTTATACCCTTTTTGCAGAAGAAGATACACTAGAAGACCATTTTCCATTTGTTCATATTCCCAAAGCTTTGGATTTGAAACTGTAGCAACACAGATAAGCGCAATTTTGAATTTATTCCCGAACTTTGTTACCAGGCACCTCCACTTTATAAGTCATTTTGACGCCCCTGCTATATGGATCTCGTGAAGAAAAATGGGCATTTTGAATGAACAATTAAAAAATCGATTCTTCTTAGTCTCTAAAAATTTCAATGCTCTAAAAGTTTGGTGGCAAAAATCTTGTTGGGATAAAATTTCGGTGCCCTATCATCATCAAAATTAAATCCCATTGAAAGTTTTTGCTCTTAATATAGTTGTAATAGCTGAGTCAGAGATAAGGAAAGCAAAAGATTGCCATAATTTGCAGCAATGGATAAACTTTGCAGTTACAAGTGTTCTGATTTCTCTCCAATTTAATGGACATAATTTGCGACAATAAAATGGTCAAGCTTTAACTTTTGCAATATGTAAACATACATTCAGATAGTATGTTGATTGAGAATTACTTGTTTGGCTGAATGTAACTCTAGTCTCCTCCAGCAAGCCATGCTTCTTGCTAATGGGAAAATAGGAGCAGCACGTCTTCTTTTAAATGTGGAGGGGGATCTGAAAATTGTCCAATAGAATACAGGATGCATTTCTGGAGCCAAAGAAGATGGATTCATTCTACAGCACACTTTTTTTACGTAAAGAAGCAGAATATCTGCTTTCTCCAAATGGGATTGAAACATCTTGTATGGATTAGAAGCTTCGTGCGCATTACTTTTCCCTAGTTAGGCCATTCTAGGAAAAGAAAATAAGCATTATTGTTGATAAAAAAGCAAATTCCAGCATCATCATGCTTTGCTATAGTGCTCAGTCAGTATAAAGCTATTTCAAGTGATTAAAAACATTTCTTAAATCCATATTCAATCAGGGTGAAGTTTTGAGAATTCTTCCAAGTAAAGTAAAATTGCGTTATGTTGATAGGCACAAAAAGTAACTTTTTTAAGCAAATGCCATGTAGTTAAGTTGATTAACCCATGTCTCAGTTTACTAGCAGGGCAAACATGAACTAAATGCAGTTTTTATCTAACATCATTTAAAGACTTTGACTATTAAATGCAGCCAGTAGGAATGAGTATTTTCAAGGTATTTTCATTAATTAACGTGGAACCCTAAGTTGCTGTCCTCCTGTTTTGTTTGAAATTGTTATCACTTTACAATCCGAATGAACTCTACTAAGCTTACAAATTTCATTTTAACTGAAATTCATATCCATTCAATATAAACTCATTTACAGGTACGATTCCTAGGTGTTCTTTCTTATCACTTTCTCCGTTGGTGGATAAAGCACTTGTTGTGTAATGATATGATAACTCCGTACAACAACAATNTTTGCAAGGAATCTTCGCTGATAAGCTAATTTAATGCCGTAGATGGCAGTTTTTATTGAAAGTTTCTTATCATAAAAAAGAATTTAGATATTTCTATTATGTGGAAGAATTGTGTAAATAATATATTCTAAGGATTTGATGTTGGCATTATTCTAAACTATAAATGCGCTTTGCTATCTTGAATATGAAGCTGCGAGTTCAGAGCAAAGAAAAGATATTGGCGGCATGAAAATATTTAACTGTAAATACTTAACATACCTAGCAATTGATGTAGTTTTTGAACGATACGAAAAATGCGACCCTTTCGTTGTCATTGATTGAAGACAACTACATGTGGGAAAGAAAGCATCAAAAAACAGTGGCAAAAATGGCGTATACAATAAGAATTAAAGTTTTGCTGCAGTAACTTAAAGACATATCCGATCGCAAAGCATCTTAAGTTACAACTACAGGCTTTGCAGAATGTTCAGTTTGGAATTCATTGCTATTTTACTAGCATGCATTTTTCAATGACTCGTTCATTGAATTTCTGTTATATAAACTTGAAATGGCTGACTTTAATTAGGATTCATCCAAAATGGGAGTCTCCACATTTCTGTCAGTCTTTATCCCCTCCCTCCCCTTTTCTGCGCATGTCCGTTTTTTGATTAAAACCCCCCCCTCTGCACGTGCGGGTACAAGCTGTCAATTATTCTTCAACTCTGTAGACTTAATAATATAGCTTCTTGGTGAACCTGCATACACATCTTTGTGCTGACACGTAAAACTCATTAAGTGCAATACTGAATTTGAGCTTTAAAAAGATCAAAGGACTGCACAAAATATGAAAAACAACAACCTGATCAAGCTTTAACCGATAGTACCATAATGCATTGCCCATCGCAAGCTGGTTTATGTCATTAAGGGAAGTCTCTTGCTCACCTTCTAGCAAAGGAACTCATTTCGTCACATAATTGGTATAAATATTTCAAAAATCTTTGAAGCTTTCGAAGTGTTCTTGGGCAATTTAACTTTTTATAGAAAATTCAGCCACCATGCACTTGTTTTACCAGGTCTAGCCCATAGCTGATGTGATCTTGCTAAAATTTCCTGCCTATAGCAGTAATGATCAACTATAGGACAATGATGATTTCAAAACCAATGCTGTTGTTATAGTGTGCGATTCGGTAAAGACAATTCCCATGGAAGCCATTGTTTTACACTTCATGCAGCAATGAAAAATTCATTTTAGAACTTTCAATTTGCATGCGCCAGACATTTCGAAGCAAATGCAAGCTCAATGATTAGTGTAAGGAAGAAAGAGTTAAGTGAATTTACTTAGAAGGTGGAATAAAGAAGCAAGACATCTTCCTTTGGCATTTCACTGGCATGACGTCTGAAGTGCAGGAAAGAAGCGATCAGGCCTGCAATTTTTTTCTTTATCTATGTTTCCTATCTTTTCTCTGCCTGTCATGGTAGTTTTTCACCAACTGACCTTGATAATCTTTTATGTGCCTTGGGCTGATGTGCCCGTGGGCTGATATACTCCCTAAAATTATGAGTTGCATTGCAGCAGGTTCAAATAATGGGGATCGACCCATGTGACTTAAACAGGAGTCTAAAAATTCAGGAAATGATAAACCACGTAGCATTCATTCAGTAAATTCTTTAATACTGAAGCTTGAGAGATATCCGTTTTTGCTGGTTATATTTTTTACGATAGTCTTATTAATACCGACAAACTCTTGCGCTTCTGTTAGTTGTATTGTGTCAATTCGATAAACTTTTTTCTTTTAGGCAAAAATATGCCTTCAATTTTTTGGGCGCGCAATGAGGGTTAAGGCCTTTTCTTTTGACGGGCAATCCTCTCTGCGCCTTACTGCTTCATGCCTTACCCCATCTACCATTAGAGTTTGCCCCAAAACCTTCCTACAAAATTACTAGATTCCCAAAGCACGCTTCCTATGTAGAACGGCAGCGTACTTGTTTGATTTTAGTAACAGGTAATTTTTAATAATAGCAGTAGTTTATTTATGTTGATAGTGTACTTTTGGATAAAAGATAGGAATGAGAAAAGGAATCAGTTGTTCCACTTTCTACTTTTCTTTGGACTTTTTGTCTTATCAAAGCTTGATCTTACAATTCGTTGAATTATTCAAAAACATAGAGCTTTAAAATACCACCACGGCTTCAGAAAACTCTACTAGCTTTAGTAAAATATCTCATGAGGCACTGGCGTAAAGACTGGATGAAGTCCACGTTTTAGAGACTTCTTCAAATTAACATTGAGTTCTCTAACCAATGACAAACCATTTGTGCGTACCGGCGCCTCAATTTTCGAATCCGTATACGGCCGGTAGCATCATTGACAGTCGGTAGCATCGTTTGGTGACTAAATTTACTTTCACATGAAGTACTGCAGAAGCAGTCAAAAGCCTTTCGCGCACTTATTTGTTTATTCTCTTCTTGGATTGGATGCTGTTGTACAAGACAGCAATACGAATAAATTAATATTTGACCTCGAGGTAAGTTTGACTAGACATAATCATATCTAGGACTAGACAAATATCACATCTAGGTATGTATGCCTCACTGCACTGTGTACCTGCAAAAACTCGATTTAAAACTTTTTTATCTGAGCTAGGTCTACAAGAAGATAAAGTCTCTTTCAATGTTTGCAACACATCCCAAAAAAATTTTAATCTTTGGTGCCCCGATCTAGAAGGCAAATTTTCATCTGGAAAGTTGACTCCAGGGCCTTGGTGAGGGATGTGGGGGCGTCAAATTCCCCTGGAAAAAGCTCTGTCTGCAAATCTTGCCTCTTTTTTGGTAAATCGTACGCTGTTTTGAGAAGTTTAGCCACTTTTAGAGACAAATTTTAGCCTGTTTTCGCTCATGCCATGTGCTAAAATAGGTTTGTGTCATTCTTGCGGCAATTCCAATGGTTTTAGGCAGTTTAATCGGAATACATTCGACAGCTAAAGCATTCACTCAGAAGTTATATCTGTGTAAATTCGACAGTTACGTCGACATACATTCGACTATTTCATCGGATACATTTGGCTGTTTCAGCGGCATACGTGCGACAGTTTCATCGGCATACATGCGACAGTTTCACCGGAGTTTTCGATAAGTTTTGTAACGCGTCGGCAATTTCAGCTGCCACCATACTTTATGCTGATCGCACCGTAGCCCATTTTGTACAGCAATAGAACGGTTTTAGAACAGTTAAAATATTTTCCTGAAAATGCCTGAAATTGAATGCCAATTTAATCAGCGAAATCCATTCCCTCAAAAATATTACCGGTATTGTCAGGGAAAATTGGTCCTGTTTTGTAAAATCAGGGAAATGTCAGGGAAATCTAAAATCATCATTGTTCACCTTTGTGCCATCATCTATCCTGTGAAATCTATATGGTTGAAAGGTCAAAGGAGTACCAGATAAACTAAAAACGTAGTATTTGTTCTACTTGCCAAAAGGGCGTTTTCTGACGTTATAAAGGACGTGAACTCAAAAATTTTTCGTTCGCTCCGCTCGCATGTTCAAAGCCTCCTACTTTCCACAACAATAAAGTCATTGACTTATAGCTTATAACATTTATAATATCACGCACAATTCTGGAGACAATTAGCTTTTACCCCCAACTGTGGTACTTCCATTTTTGTATTGTTACATAGAATGCTGTTGGCCACCTCTGCTAGAATTACCCAGGCAGCAATTGTTAGTTCCAATCGGTAAACTTCAAAATTCGAACTACCTACACTCCCCCTTAATAATAATCTCTTAAATCCGTCTCTGGAGGTGAAATTAGCACTCAGTTCCAATAATTTTTCTTCTAAATGAAGTACGGCAGGGAAAAAGGGGAATTTGTCAGAGAAATTTCAGAACATTGCCGAGGAAATCCATCTCCAGATCTGGCAGACAATTTGATTTATTACTTACTTTTAATGCAATATTTACTGCCTGCAAAATATATTCTTCTTGTTTCAAGAATTGCAACTGTTTCGTTAGTTACATCATAGTTAGTAGAAAAGAGACTGGTTAGGAAGCTCTTCGGTATTGCGCAATATGTTCTTAGTCTTGACAAACTGCATCACGTGACCAAAGAGAGTACAAGGCCACTTGCAGGCGAAACATTGGAGATATCATAAAAAGGTGTTCAAAAAAGGTTACTTGTGTCACAGTTAACTTCTAGACTAATAAGGCAACCATATGTGAAATCTACGCTAGCATTGTTTGATTCAGAATCGCCGCGAAAGAACGAACATTTTGCGAATATCAAGTATTAGTGAACAGCACGAAGTTGGAATGTCGCCCCAAATGTACCTGTTAGCCTGTTAGCTGATTTAATTTGAAGAACAAAGTTGAACGGGTAGAATATTTTCCTGCGAACGTCAAAAAGGTGGCAGGCATAGCATTATATTAGACTTTTCAATGTACTTGCTGAAGCATCATCTCGCGCAGCCAATCATAGAAATCTACAAAATAGTTTTAGGACTAGGAAGATTTGAATTTTACTTGGGGACACACCACTAGTCTGAAAACAGCTTTGCTTTGACTATTTCTTTAATATCGAGGGTATAAAACCATGCGTTTTACCCTGGAAATTCTATACTATAGCATCTATCTGTAGCCAATTGTCATACTCTGCTAATCTAATTTTTCCACTTTGATAAATATTTTACTATTTATTGTTAATAAGACTATGACACAGATTTATATAGGATGATCTAAAATATTGAGAAGTAATGTTTAAAGAGAGAAGACTGAAATAAGATATGGGTTACAAGTCATAAAAGTGAAGGATTTGCCTGCTCACAACCCAAGAACTTTTCCCTTATTCATACTGTCAGTGCCCAAATCTAAATGCCTTTGAGTATATTAGTGGTGATCAGCTTACTTTAGATTAATCAATTGCTGTACGCCTTCACCATGGAGGAAAATGTATGATATAATTTTTGGTTGAAAATGTGTTAAAGTTTTGAGACCTAACGGCTATCCTAATCACTAAAAATTCAAAAACAGCAGAAACTTTAGAGCCCCAATTAGTGAGTGGTACAGTCTTGTTTTCTCCACAATTGATTAATACTACTTTTGTGCGGATGCATATGACCTTTAAAATAAATGAAATAAGATGATTATTGTTTAGTAAGACATAAGTGTTAAGTACCTAATTTAGTTACTTATAGGGTTTGGAGCTACTTATAGGGGTGGTTGTGTCAGGATAAATTTTTTGGATTTACATGCACTCTGGTCAATGAACTTAAGGCCTCTAAAACTGCTAAATTTTTCTGTACAATACTTTACATCATAGCTAGAGGGGCAAATAAAAATGGGGCATTATTTCTTCCAACATTTGTACTCAGGGCTGTAAAGCCAACTCCCAGCTCAAGCTCAGGTACCCAGTAGAGAGCACCATTGTCTAGTCGGACCAAAGAAGAGTGCGGTTCAGGGCGCTTTGCTCTGTGAAAGATTTCTACAATCACATCTTAGGGATCTTAAAGAAATACCCTTCAAAAATGTAGAGATCTCTATCTAGGTAGAAAATGCCATGTGAGGACAGGGGTGGATCTAAAGCTGGACTTTGGGGGCATCTGATTCAGTTTATTGTCTTATTAATGGGAAAGTAGCTAAAAATAGTTTTCTACAAAAATCATTTCTGTTTGGGAGGGGCCATGACCCTTTGGCTCCTTGAATTTGCCCCTGTGTGAGGACCTTCAGCGGATCGGATCAATTTTTTCATGTATTCGATAATAATGAGAAATAAAAGACCATCTACTAGAGGATGGGGGTCAAACCACGGAATAATTCTATAACTGACATTCGCTGTTCTTCGCTGCGTTTCAAGTACCCAAGTGCAACTTTCAACTCTGCTTACCATACATAACTGCATGTTCTGGATCCTGGCATGCTTTTGTTTCCTTTGAATTTTTATTTATACAGCTCCAAAAATTTGATAAGTGCTCCTTGAGTCTCTTGCTGTATAAAAATTTATGATTAGGTAGTCGCAATAAATAACCAGATGCAAAATTTGCGTAAAGCAACTGACTTTATGTTAAAGTCAAGCCTTTCGTCACAACAACAAAAGTAGGTAGATAAAAAGCCAGTTGAAATTTTGGCTCTATAGTTGCCAGGTAGACATCAGAGGTAGCATTGCATATTGTTACAAAAGCTTCTTGTCTGGCTTACAAGATTAACGAAAGCTCAATGTGAGATAGCGTTATAAATGCAAAGATAAGAGACCGAAGAAAGTGAATAATATCCTTAAAAAGTACATAAAGTACTACCTACATTATCAGTTGCTTTCTTCAACTCCAATTGGCTATCTATATCGCTTTCTAATGACGCAATAAGCTCCAAAGCATTGGAATAATGTATAGAATTTGCTACCACAGCTTCCTTCCATGTTTACAACTTGTACCTTCTTTAGTCGCGTGACGCATTTCCGAAGTATTTCAACATAAAACAATGGATCCCTTGTTTTCAAGGAAAGCTTCCTAACCAGTCGATATTCTTTTAACTATGATAGCCAAAGTAAGGGGCGTGGTTCTTTAAAACATTTACTTGGGGCCCCACCCTCAAACCCCATTCCTTTCTCATTGCTCTAATGCCCCTCTTTCCTTGCAAGCAACTCTAGCTGCCACGCCCATCCCTGTCGGCAAAATTTCCGCTCACACCACCTCAGTGGGTATCCCTTCACGAAGACACTGGTTGACTTCATGGTCTTGAAAAAGTTGCGAAGAAATAGCATGTATAGTATAGTATATATGAAAATCAACAACTATTTACAGAAATAGTCTGCTTGAAAGCTGTGTAGCCAGTGAAGTTTACAGATTCTTGTCTGTTTCCAGAGATGCCATGTCTTTATGCAAATTTGGAGAACAAGCAGTAACAGTCCAGAGGAGAATAAGTGCGCGAAACGCTTGTGCCTGCTTTTGCAGTACTTCATGTGGAAACAAACATTGTCACCAAATGATGCTACCGACCATCAATGAGGCTACCGATCTTATTTGGATTCGCAAATTGCATTGTCGCCAAAGGCTGTTGTCTTGCAGGATTCTAATCTGAGCCCCTTAGTTTTTAGTACAGTAGAATCTCTACATAACAAACTTAGAAGGGAAATGGAAAATAGTTCGTTATATCGAGATTTCGTTAAATTGAAAATTGAAGAACTTCGAGAGGCTTTTGCTCAGATGTTAAATATTATCTAACGTTCGCTTACTGATTTATACATTTGTTCAATTAGTTAGTCAAACACGAATGCAAGGCATCCTTTTTCATTTTTTCGTAAAACAAGACATTTCTAATTTGGTTCTAAAGAGCTTCCTAGGAACTGTAGCATTTCTGGAAGCTGAGAAGAGCAAGGCTTTGAGGTGTATTTAGATGATCGGGCTAGTAAAGTAAAACTTTAGCCAAACGTGAGAGATAGCCTTTTCTGCGTGAGAAATAAAAGTTCGTTTAGTTTCTCAAGTTTTATTGTAAGAGCTTTAAAATTCGGCAATAAGAGATTGCTGCCACTTTCTTTAAATGCTCCGCACAGTTTCATCTTGGTAAAGATAGTATAAAAATTACTTAAGCACTAGAAACAAATTAAACCTTCAATACTGTTGATTCTGCTTTAACTTCAAATTTACTATTCTCGAAAATTACTTTGTACTCAAGTTGAACTTGGATTTCTCGATGTTTTGCATTCTGAGTTTGTTATTTCGAGATATTTGGGCAGACTGGAAAGAAAATTTGGTTCGCAAAATCGAGATTTCGTTATACCTAAGGTTCGTTATATAGAAAGAATTTACACAAGGTTTTTGTTAGAGGAAAGCAAGGGGAAATGGACTTCGGCTCGTAAAATCGAGATGCTTGTTAAATCAGAGGTTCAATATATTGAGATCCTACTATATATGTTTCAATGTTCTTCAAGACTCGTTATAATGAAATGCATACAGCACGCTGATTATGCAACAGTCTATGTATCCTGTAAGTCAACTAAGATACACAATACAGGGAAGAGCCTTGATTCACTTCTCATATCCACTGAAACAAGGGGTAATAATAAATGAAAAGTCAAAGTACATAACTAGCGTATCGAAGCAGCTGTCTCAAAGAAAGAAACTAATTGAGAAATCAGTTTCGCTGCAATTAAGAAGCGAAAGTCTCAGCTTGTAAGCAATCCATCACTCCTTGTCACTCAGCTTTACAAATTTCTGGAGTGGCCAAATCACTTACTAGTAAATTGCTACAGGAAAAAGCGATGATAAGAAAACTAAAACGCTTTACAACATTCAGGCTTCAGAAGCAGCTTGTGGGATTCCTTAATTGAGAATAGATTTCGAGGTTTTCTTTATACATCACTAAGCATGATGCCAGTGGCACGTTTGCCCATGAGCACACTGTGCAATTGCTCAGGAACCCCCTAGAATTCTTGAAATTAGGGGGCCTCTAGCAAAAGTTTTGAAAATGCCATGAAGCTCTATTAGGTTAAGTCCTCCTTTTGAATTTAGCTTCAACCCCTTCAGACAATGGTATTTTAGTTGGTGGCAATTGGCAAGGATGGTTTTCCGGGATCGCATTAAAATGCATATCTTTGAACAAGTGTGCTTGTTTTCTCGAGTTTTTGTCTACGAAAAAGGCATATAGATAGTGGTTGTACAGCTAAAGTTAGCAAAATCGATAAATGTGCAACATGTGAAACGTTCTTGGACAATAGGCATATTTTTTCACTCACCAGCGAAGTCTATTGTTTTGATTAGGCCGCAAGGACAATTCTCAGCAGATTTCTTCTTGTTTGCGTTCCGTGGCGAAACGTGCGAGCAAAAATCAAAAAAGTACATAAAATAATAACCCAATTAACTATTAATAATTCCGTTATTTGACATATTCCTACGTTTTTATCAAGTTTCGAACCAGTATTTTCAATATGAAAACAACGACTTCTAGGAAATCCACTGTGCTTCAGTAAGGCATTCATTTGATCGCACAAGTGTATGCTATAGTATCTGCAATATCGTATACGATATCAAAAAGTACAGATTGAAGCTTTAAGACCAATTTAAGTTTCGTGCTATATTTTGATATGAAAACTTTTATTTTAGCGGAAAGAAAGTTACCAGTATTTTCAGTCTAAAGTTTGGAGAAATTTTCTCGTACCGTATAAGATAAGGTAATAAATCTCCATCGCAGAGGTGTATTTCATACATAGCTTGTTTGTTTTTAAGAGCATTTTCTTTCAGTTGTTCATAGTTTTCATAGCCTTTTAACATTCAGCCTTTATCAGCACCATGTTTGTATCAATATCTGAAAGCTCTTCATAGCTAACAGATATCTTCAAAACTTGCCGCGTGGATCCTCATCCTGCCATAAATCTGCCGCTGCACAATATTTCCTACGGAGCCGTAAGTTAGCAAATGTCCTTTCCCGTACACGCACTTTTTCGTATTGAAAGTGCACACTGGGAACTTTCATCAATTGGCATCTTGCTATTGTCTTCTCTACCGATTAGTCAAGGAACATAATTTCAAGTTTACTGCTGTTCATCAAATATGAACTTAGCACATTTCCTATCTTGAAAACGTACATTTTCTGACGTTATAGAGAGCACACTTCTAGAAATTCTATCTAGGGACAAGCCCTCCAGACTCCAATTCTCAGGTACGCTATGAAAAGGATATTGCAGCACATAATTCTTAGTTTATGGGCGCAGATCTTAGTTTAAAGCTGCCAACACTCAAATTTAACTCCTACATCTTTTCACACGTGAAACTATCGATTTTGGTATATCGTAAGGGGCCCCAATGGACAATGTGCCCAGGCCCCCAATAGAAATAAGTGCTGCCTTGCATTATGCAGCTAAGCACACTTAAATTTATGCATAAGTTAGCAGCAAGATTTTTACTGGGCAAAGGTTTGGTCAATCAAAGAGAGAATCAAACTATGTAAAGCTGGCTTTTAAGGCCAGCCACATTACAAATTGGTGAGATGTAAATAGACTAGACATTGGGTCAGCCGCAGTAGTACTGCGAAGCAGCATTGCGAACTAAGCTACAGGCACCACTCTTCAAATTATGATGAAACAAGTAGTATTTTGAGAAACTTCCAAGGGATATAGGGAACCCTGAAAATCTGTCCGCATTTTCTTTTTAAGAGTGCCAATGCATAGTTACCGCCTTTTTTCATAACTTTTAATAATTTCATCGTAAACATAAGCACAATCCTTTTCCTTTCCCTACATAATGCTTCAAGTTTTTCTTTAAATGAGATGTAGATCAACAACTCAGCAGTGAAAATGCTTGTTTAACAATCTATGTAAGCATATATGTACATGCAGGTTGCATGCTACAACATTTCGGGTGGGCACTTTTTCACCACAGATATAGAGAAAATTCTGGAAATCTCACAGAACCAACAAAGTAGACTTCTTTTAATGAAGCTTACACAAAATTAAAAGCAAATAATTACGATCTCATTGTTTTGCTGATTTTATCAATATCTTATCAGGTAGCTAGTGGACTTTCCACCCCCTTAAATCACAGACTTGGAATCGATTGGTAAAATTGATAGCTGAAACTCTGTGGTACGCCTCACCGTTTTTTGAAAAATTAAGCAGAACTAATCCTTTGTTGTTGCAAGACCATGAAGATCATTATCTTGCTTGTTTCCCACAAAAGACCTCAAGTTTTTGATACCGCTAAGGAAAGTGCTGTTTGTCTGCCAGGGAAGTCGTGGAATACCACGCAGATCTATATAAATTTTCATCTTTGGCAAGATGTGACAGTGCATTGTTTTAATGAGCATTGAGTGGACTTCCTACTGTCCCAAAGAGTAGAGAAAGCGATTGAAAAAGGTTTGTCTTCATAAATAAGAATATCTTTCTATTCCATTACATTTTGCCAAGTAACCTATGCCAAGTACACTAGCTTGGTTCCGATAACGCCTTTGATAATTCACCAACACTTCGCTTGAGAAACTTATCAATCTAATATCTCTTTACTTGCAACTAGCTCAATGATATAATGAAGCCTTGTAGCATCTCTTTACTTGCAACTAGCTCAATGATATAATGAAGCTTTGTAGCATCTCCTTATTATTGACGAAAACTGCTAATGGAGTAAAATGCACTACGCATGAGAGCCAATTCAATTTAACGCGTATGTGCGCCTCAGCCGAGGCTGTAAAATGCGCTCACAACAACTGCAGCCGTCATATGTGCCAGTAGCTTGAAAAATGATTTGTAGAGAAAATTAAAACCTACATCCCATATTCATGAGCATCATTTGCATAGGCGTTACATAACCCTTTCACGTCGCTGACAATTTATGGGGTTGAGCAAAGCTCCTTTGCAGCAATTTATGTTTTATAAAACCTGATTGCTTAAGCTTCCTTTCATTGCTTCATAAAATACTAGGAAGTGTAAATGATAGTAATATTATCTTCAGGCTTAGGCCCTGGCCAAACCACTCGATTTTTCACTCGACTTTTCTCTCGACTGTTCATCTACTCATATTTCCACAATGTATATCAGCTAAGAATATTTACCATCACAAATATTTGCCCGCCCAATGAGACGTTACTGCACATGTTTTCACTTGACTTCCTCAACAAGGTGACAGAACGAGTCGATTTTCTCTCAACAACAGTTCTTGTGCTCGACTTTTTTGACAAAGATCAAACTTCACTCGACATCACTCGACTCAGCTCTACTCACTCAACAAGGTACCCAAACGGCTCGATTTTTCCCTCAATTTTTTTTCGAGTAGAAAATCGAGTGGAAAATCGAGTCTTTTGGCCAGGGCCTTACGGCTCATTCTGACTTAAGTGTCTTTATGGTAAATATGATTTGGTCTCCATTGAAATCTTGGAAAAGTTTGAGATCATCGTGGGCCTATCGACTGCAGAAAGGAAGCTGCCTTGGTTGATACAGTAGTGCCCTCCTCAGCAATCATCCTGTTGATATTTGCATTCATAAATTTTGCTATGTATGACATTTCATTGTGCATACTGGATAGTGCATATTGTTTACTTTTAAGTCTTTGTCAACAACCAATTCACAATCAAGGAATCTCAGCAATATCTTAATCTCAGCAGTTGATAAAATTTTTAATGGAACTCAGATTTTTCAGTGGCATTATATCTCCCTCGTATTGTCTTGCTTGCCTTGCAAGATAGTACAAGTTATTCCGACTACTGTCGTTTTTGAACGCTCGCAAGATTGAACTCATTTCATCCACATCTTCTTTTTCTAATGAAGGTATAAAGTGCTATCTTGTAGCGACTTTTTTATAGGTGTGCTGCACGTGGAGCTTTTCTACTTTTGGATACCCTTAGGAGTAAAGTTTTCTCTACCTTTGTTGAACAAATCACTTTATGTTGCAGTGCTTTAATGCAAACGGGTCGGACTGCTACCAAGAAAACAAATAGGATTAGCTACTACGTCCTTGACTGAAAAAAGAGGGAGGGCTATTCACCAAACACTCCACCTCCACCAATAATATATACTCTACCAATAATATATACGCAACACTCTTTTGCTGCGTGTCTTTACATTTAGGCATACTTCCTAAGTGCTGATCATAATGGCCCTTAGCTTTCTCATCCGTCTTGCAGATTCCCCACTACTTAGCGCACATACACGAGTACTTTTTGCCAAATTTTTTCTAACAAATTTTGTCGGAGATTGTGTTTCCCAATGGCGTTTTTTATTGAAAGTAGAACCAAAGTTCTCTTGATCTTTCACAGTGGCATATGACGTCACAATTCCGTGATCCTTCCAGCATAAACAAGGAAGTATAGATCATCCTTGCCTTGGCAAGACTAAGTTAAAGATCACATTGGGAAGGGATGGACTAACCGGGATTGAGTGAGCTCCCTTTAGAACTGTCCAATACAAATAATAACAGTCATATATTCAAAACAGATTGTTGCAAGAATTTAAGACAAAGATGCAAGCAAAAGTAGAATAATCTGCTGCTTGCAATTATTTACATAAAACAGAAAGATAAAATTTAGCTTGAAGGGAATAGATTGTACATAATTTGGACAAAGTATGGCAATTAACAATAATTCTGAACTATGATATTAAACGATACTAAAAAATGCGAAACTGCACTTTTTCCAACCTTTAAAATCGCTTTAACATAACAATGTTAAAGCTTGCTGCAATAGTCAACCAACCAGAGTTGGAATTATGCTACAAACAACTCGGTCCTGTGCTCAAGAAATATTTAGCTAGTCCTGGCTTCCATCCATATCAAACAATGGTTCAATGGTCCATAAATCCCCATTTTTGGCACTTACTACTCCTAAGCATTACACAATTTGCTTCAAAGCTTTCTATTTTGGATCAGCTTATGCAACACCTCATTAAGGGGATCGTTTGCTCTTTTATCCTTACAACTATGGTCGTGTTATTTTTGTAGTTACTTCGTACAATGGCTCTTTGTG
>OLMO02000001.1:15235979-15247849 GCA_900291935.2 Cassiopea xamachana | reverse complement strand
TGTGGAAAAGCACATTATCTTAAAACTGACTCTTTGTCCAAAACCATCAAAACCGTCCCTTGAATACAGACCATTGAATATTCTTATTAAACAGCGTGGGCAACGTTGTCGTGCTAATTGACTTTTCCAGATGAACTTCGCATTTTTCCCAAAACAGAATCTTAATAATTCATGGTGATATTATGAAAGGCATTGTTACTTGTCTATAATGCTCTACATAACCCATCAGATCTAAGTGCATGTCAATCATAAGCAATTTCATGCTTCTTACTAAAACAAATGAGTGTCATGTTACTTTTCATAAATGCAGACGAACAAATATTGTGTATATAGTGCCAGAAGTAGACATTTTTCTTTTAGTCAGTGANAAATTTTACGTAAGAGAACGTCTAATTTATTGCAACTCAACAGACTGGATAGAAGAAGAGACATGAATCCCCGTCGGAGCGTTATAACGTAAAATCTCGAAAATAAGCCCCCCCCCGCAATATAAACTTTCCAAAGATAGGCCACCTGAAAACTAACCAAAATATCCTTTCTAATATAAGCCCCCTTGAATATAAGCCCGGTGCCTACAGTTCGTATTCTGTGTGTATAGTTGGGATAGTGAATTAACATGGACAGGGCATACATAAAGCCTCTGTATTTACTTAGGTCCATCAAAAAATGCTTACGAACTTCATAGGGCTTATATTAAGGAATTTAATTTTTTTTACAGAAATACTGAATTGGAAATCAAGGTACGAGTGTTTAATTCAAAAAACGTAAACTGCTGCATTGCAGCAAAATTTTATGCTCTCCGAAGCTGTTCTTACAGCCAGGCTGGCATTTTCTGGCTGTGTGAGGGATTGGATGAACCAGATAATTTGGTAGTTACACGGTGAATAGGAAGATTTTTGGCAAAGTGGTGGTAGTGGTCGAGGGAATGGCAAAATTTCGGGCAAAATGCCAAAAAGTAATTTTGTTGGCAAATTCGCATTGCTGAATGTACAAAATCAAGCTTGCAAGTACCCCCTGCTTGCAATTGTAGTTCCAAAATTCCCTTGAACTCTCGTGCGTATTAGGCTCTGATAGTTGCGCAAAGGCAATATTCCTTCGTGTATCAAACATACGATGAAACCGACAGAAATAGTTTTAGCGATAGTACTGCATAGTAGGTTGGAAAACACGCATGCTTTTCCCTACGCGTACCTGCGAGCGGCTCGACTTGGTAAGGAGAGAGCTGCAAGCAAATCCAAATTAGGTGCTAGCTGCGAGAAGAGCCAAGGTCAGTTGCAAGTTGCCAGCTAAATTTAAAATCAACAGTATTTTTAAAGTATCTCTGCAGTACTTCTTACAACGATCATCTGAAAGTTGAGTCCAGAGCGTTATTGAAGGGGGTGTGGGGGATGCTATGCCTCCCATGAAAAGGTATTGTCCGCAAATCTTTCCCTCTATCAGCAAGTCCTACGATCTTCTGGGAGCTTTTGCAACTCCCAGGGACATAGTACAGCCTGCCTTAAATCATTTAATATGCCGGAAAATATATCTCCCATGGCTTCGGCATAGTCAGTAGTAGCTAAGGAAAGTTTCTTCGGCACATCTTAAAACTTTTCAGTAAGTTTTGCAACTCATCGGTTGAGTCACAGCAACATCCACTTTGTGCATTGATAGAATGGGTATGTGCAGTGGTGAAAAACTTAACATGCGGTGATTAAGAGTTTAATGGGGGAGACTTCATTGTTTGAAAACAAGAATCTTCAATTCCCATACCGTGCTTCCTCTCGAGACAACATGACTCAATAAGAAATAAAAATTACAAAGCCTCTTGCCTCCACTGTTTTGGATTTAGACATCGAAATCACGTAATTTTTATATCTTTTCTGATATCCTTGTGGCACTAAAATAACTAAAATAGGCCTTTGTCACATTCACAACCAAAGTAAAGGGCGTGGTTATCAAAAAATTTCTTTTGGGTCTTCCCCCACCAAATCCTCTGTCTTCCCCTTCCTTCTGTCTAAATTTTAATATACGCCCCTACCCAAATAGTGCTACTTCATAACAGCCCTTTTTGAATAACATGAAATCGAATCGAGAGACTGCAATATGGGATCAGAGTGGATCAGTCTTTTGAAAAAATGTACGAGAAGAGAAAGGGCTTCATATGGGGCTTTATTAAAGCAGAAGAAATAGAATATTACCTTAGAGAAACGGTGTGAAAATATTCTGAAGCGCAAATCCGGTTAATATTTAATGCGAATGGGAGAGCTCACATCGCTGCGTATCAAGCAATAGAGTGCAAGTTTTCCAATCTGGATTTCATAGTCATTAAGGTCATAATTATCATTATTGTAAAGAAAGTCAAAGGTTATGGTCATTTTCATAAAGGTCATAGTCATTGCGTAGTCTATGGTGGCCGACAACTGTCAATACTACAAATTCCAAAATCTGGAAAAAATTGTATTAAATTCAAAAATGCAAATAAATAAATTTAAGAAATTTCAAGTAAAAGTAAAATGAAAATCAACTAAAGCTGAAATCATTTTAAATTCAAAAATTTTACTTGAAGTAAAATTTCACAATCACAAATCGAAATGCTTATAAATTGAAAGTAAAAATTTTTGGCTGTCCAGAATTGCCAGTACCAGCAAAAAATGCTCTGCATCTTCACGGAGGACGAGTTTCTCGGAATTCCAAACTTCATCTATTTCTCGGATTTGGTTTCGGGACTTATCATACTCGGCCACCTCCTTGTGACTATTGATATTAAGTGCCAACCGTTAAACTCAGTGACCTGTACTGGAAGTTATTACCATTACTGTCTAGGTACACTCGAAGAAAAGTGGTGATTGTGCCATGCCCTAGATTGCTTGGATAATATAATCGTTTTAACTTCGGTGCTTGGCTCAAGAGATAAAATGTTTCTGGTCAAAGAGAGCAATGTACCTGCCTCATAGTAGTTTGAAAAACATCCGCGAGAAGGAAGAAAGTCAAGAGCAGAAAGAGAAGATACTGACAAATAGAAAAAGATAAATAAATATAAAGACTAGACAGCAAAAATGGTGTGGGAGTGTGGGGCCAATAACAATTCAGAGGCAACTCGTCTTTATGATTTCCAGGTAGCATCTCCATGAGTGTCGTGTCACCGCTTGCTCTATGTGCTTTCAGTCCCTCCAATATACCACGATTCAAAGCAAGACTATGATTGGACAAATACAGCAAGAACTTCTCGCCATTAACTAAGGTTAAACAAGTCTAACCTCCATTTACCAGGCACACCGGAGCCGGGGGGCTAAAGGGGAACTGCAGCTCCCCCTCCCCCCACCTTTTTGTTAGTTTCTAATGTCATACAATAGACAGTCTATCCTTCCACCCCTGATCCCCACTGCCATACCCAGTGGGAGCTTGACAATCGTCCCCATCCCCCTTTTTCATAAATACGCTCCGGCACCTCTGATTACTAACTTTCAAACCTTATGGAGATCTACAGAACTCCAGGGATATTGAGGGGACACCTCTCTCAGGTAATCGAGCATTTGGTTTCTAGTAAAACCCTTTTTCGTGTATTCTTTCATTTGCGAAGCAAGGTCTGTGTCATGTACCCATCCCACAAATCTGTTGTCTGCCATGGCCAGGGCAACCGAGAGGGGTGGCAGGGGGCAAATTGCCCCAGGGCCGCAAGCTCCACGGGGCTCCATAACACCCAATGCTTCAAGATTTTGGGACTTCATAAAGTAACCAGCAGTACTTTTCCAAAGCTAATTTCTAGACCCTAAAAATTCTTTGCTTGCTTTGCTTGCAGGGGGTCTTATCTCTCTCTTTTTCCCGGGGCCTCAGAATTCTCTCTGCAACCCTGGCCATGGCCAACCCTCAAAATAACAAGAAAGCCTCCATTATGTACAGGATCAGCAGGCAATGCAAAATAAAAACTAATATAAATAGTTAAGAGATAATTAGTTTTTCTGTGAGATCTTGCTTCTGCAGATCTCCATGAGGTTTGACAGTTAGCAATGGTAATAACTTCTAGCATAGTCAAAAGGATGTGGCCGGTATCATCAGTCCTGACACAAAATCCGAGAAATAGATGATGTTCGGAATTCCGAGAAATTCATTCTCCATGACGATTCAAAGCATTGCATGCTGGTACTGGCAGTTCTGGGCAGCCACAAATTTTTACTTTCAACGTCTGAACATTTCGACTTTCGATTGTAGCAATTATATTTCCAGTGAACTTTTTGCATTCAAAATAATTTCAACTTTAATTGATTTCAAATTTACCTTTAATTGAAAACTTTTTACTTTATTTATTTGCGTTTTTCATTTAATGACATTTTTTCCAGATTTTGGAATTTGTATTATTGCCAGTTTTCGGCCACCATACTAGTCCAATCTTGAAAGGTCAAAAGTTTCCGTAATTGAAGCTGGAAAAATCAAACTTGTTGTGATCGAATTGGAAATGGTTAAAGCTATGGTAATTTTGGCGAATCTCCACAATGGTTTTAGCATTTAAGCTTCTTATCCTTCTTATTCATGGTCTTTAAATATTTACTTTGATGGTAGTCCATTCATCCAATACTTAAAAGTTGGTTGATAAGAGATGCATATAATAATTTTAAAAATGGCTTGAATATACTGCAAAATAAATTATATTTAAAGTAATAAATGTTAACGGAAAGGCTCTTTTTGCGTAGTAATCTAGCACATGATACGCTTCCCTGTGCTTTACATGCTCTCTGTAAACTTTTGTTAAAAGTTTCCCGAATATTCCATGAATCCTAATTTCAGGAATTTCACCAACAGAAAAAACTGGAGTAACTGCAGAATGAGCTTTCCCATTGGCTGTCTTCACCTGGCCATTGTTGTTCTTTTTGTTACCAGCATCATCATCTACTTCACTTCCTTTAAGCTAGTAAACATTCAAAAATTGTGTGGGGTGAATTTCATTTGCAAACTATAGTGGAAACAATAACGTTATGTAAAAGTAATTGAATGAAAATAAGACTTTTAATAGCAAAAAATATTGCGATGTAAAATATATAGACTGATGAACCGAATTAGTCCATCGAGCAAACTTGAGAGAAATACGTGAATTGAAAGGCAGAAAAGGGCTTGTGATCTCTAAAGTAAATGTCCTTGCAGACACTTCTAACGCAGTATCATGATACTACTGATTTTTGCTTTTTCTCAGTCATTTTCACCTTCCTAATGTCATTACATGTTCACACTGCCCACTGGTGAATTACATTCCTCGTTTGATAGGTTCATTCTCGCTTCCATGGTCAATTGCGTAATCGCCTCTCTTTCTTTCTTTTTTCATCTACTTTTAGACCTTGACTATGTTCTGAATAATTGTTCTCCCTATATTTCCTCATACACATCTTTCCAATTTTTCTTATTTCTCATTGGTTAATTTTGCCACGTAATTCCGTGCAGCTTCTTATTTAATGAGTAGAATCGTAGATAACTTTTAACTTGCAAATGCGTTAAGTTCCATGTCTCACTGGAGTCATGTTATGTTTTGAAGTAACAACCATGAACGTATTGCTTGAAATGTTTAGGTGATTATTATAGGAATTTCATGTTTCCCACAGTTCTCTCTAAGAAGTAATACAGTTTGGGAGCCCTGTTTCAAAACTGAGCATTTTTAAGAAGGAATTTTTTTTAATACTTCTGAATATTTTCATAATTACTGATAAAGGAATATACTCATGTTAGCAATACCTGCTTCAACCTGCGCTCGATGATCTTCACTTGAATGTCAACCGTTTGGACAAAGGCGAACTCAACCAGTGCAGCGAACACAAATATAAAACAGCAGACGTAATAAATATCAATTGAGCGAATACTTGTTGTCGGTGGCAGGCTTCCTTGGATGCTCACAATAAATGTTACAACAGTGAGAACAATTGTAGTTGCCATGATGGTTCTTGCTGGTGTTGATCTGTAGTCAATCCAGAATGCGGCAAAACTCATTACTACGATGAGTATTAATGGCATGTAGATTCTAACCAGGTAGTAGGAGATATGGCGGTGGAAGGTAAAATTTATCACCAGTTCATCGTAAATTTCTACAACACATTAAAGGCATAAGGCATTATGTTTTGTAGTCTATAAAATTGACCAAGGTAACTAGTATGTTCTCAAACCTATGCATAAGGTGAATTCAGAACCCATTTCAGAGTGGTCTTGGAAATCATGAGTGTAGTATGGGAAATTGAAAAGGGTGGTCAATTTGTCTGAAGATGAAGCTCTGCAATTTGTTCATCCTGTTTGGTGTCTGAAGACTCCATGGACCAGAGCCTAATTTAAAGCATTTTTCCAAGACCACTAATTTTATAAGAAAACATTTTAAACGACGCCCTTTATTTAATGATACCACGCCTACTTTTTAAAGTTTTAATGAAATACAATACTTTGTTGAAAGGTTCAATGTAAATGTTCAAAACTTAAGAAGCTTAAATCTTAAAAGTTACTGTAAAACGTGTTTTCAAATTTAGAACCAAACTGTTAAGAAGCCCTAAGTAGCAAAATTGGCCAAGAATTTAGGCACTTTCTGTACTGAAAAAGTTTTCAGATTTCTTATGAAGAGAAAAAAGTGTAATGCATCTCCCGCAAAAGCACTTTTGTTAAGTAAACAAAGATAAATTGCCCACTAATTTTTTTTCCAAGACCACTAACAAAATTTCCAAGACCACTATCAGTGGCCAGGACCACTCTAAATTAGGCCCTGCCATGGGCTACATGAATCCAGAAAATATTAAAGAGTGTTGGGTGTGAAGGTCTAGAGGTTTTTCCAGTCACTACACATACACAGCAGGCTTGTTGTATGGCTCACCCCATGCAGGATTAATTCTTTGTAATCTTCTAAGGACCCATGGGGAGTAAGTGAATACCGTATGTAGGGAGATGCTGTGGGTGAAGCGATCAAGTACGACGAATTGCAAAATGCGTATTACAGAAATGATAATTTGAGCTTTGTATTAACTATTCCTATGCAGAACTGAGTGTTTTTCTGTAATTCCTAAAACGTTGATCATGGATATAACATGTGCTGAGTCTGAATTAGTCTACATTAGTCGTAAGAATAAGGTTATCTCCAAGTATAACAGACGTGTATGGTGGCCCATGAGTATCAACAATAATTTTGCATGCAAAATCAACCTAAATCTAACCCTAACTCTAGCCCTAACCCTTTCCCCCAAGAAAGAGTCAGCCCCTACAACTGGAAAATTTCTGGTGCCACCTAGTGAAGGGAGTTAGGTACAGGCTTGCAGAACCATTAGCTCAGAAACTAGCCATGGGGAGTTAAATAAAGTAATGTTGGTTCAGCAACAATTGCCTTTTCGTCGCAAAGCAATTCAAAGAGTTGCACTTGTTCGCATAACAGTTTAGTTTCTAGACCCTAAAAATTTTCTGCTCGCTTCGCTAATATGGGAGGGGGTTCTTGTCTTTCTATTTGAGGGAATGACACTTTCAAAAATCGAAGCAACGGTTGAACTATGAAGGACTATAATCCTTCCATTGTCATAGCCCCAAAATATATCATATTGGCAACAAAATAACGAAGCATTGATTTCCATACTGTCACAGAAACAAGTGGTTACCTTTTCAACCGAGGCCAGCCTGATTAAGAAACAGGATGTGATCATCCTTAGTTATTAGTAAAAATGAAATTTAAGAAAAAAGTGAAATACAAATTGGTTCTTACTTTGAGATGAAAATGGCTTCAAACAAAACCAACCTTGTTTAAGAAAAAGCTTGATTTTGCATGCAAAATAATTGTTGATATTCATTGGCCACCATAGACATGTAACGTGACCCTCTACATCCAGCACTACATAGTTCCTTAAATCTTCTATTCCCAAGATGGTAACTTTTCCAATGAAACAGACACGTAAATACGCACGCGCACACAAACGCATGCACGCATGCCAGTGGCGGCGCCACGGGGGACATGTCCCCCCAACCTCGTACTAAGATCAATTTTCGAATTCGTCCAAATTTGATGAGAAAATGTTGAGGGATGGTTGGGGTTGGTGACGGAACTCTAGAAAGATTTTGAAATGGGCGTGGCAGCCAGATTGTGTAATAGTCTTAGGGCGTAGCATCCAAAAACCCCCAATCCACGATGGCTGGTGCTGACCCTGATGCATGTACACAAAATTTTTTCAATTTCCTGATGGCTGATGGTAGACACCATCCCATCACCCAATCATATTCTAAACTCACTCTTTTGCAAAAAATTAGAAACCAATGAAGTCTATTTCATTTTGCTAATACACTACTCACAATTTCCATGATAGGGACAAATAGAACTTCTATTTTTGAGATAATTTTGAAATGAATTTCCATTGTCGGTACAATATAGGTCAATAGCAGATCATGCTGTGTTAAATCAAGAATCTAGGGTAGAAATAATCTCCAGCAAATATGAACTCTTTGGCATAGCTGCATGGTACAAAGGTTAGTTCTAATTCACTGAAAGACTTGGCATACAAAATGCCTTAGAAATCGCATCTTTACAAAGCTATACAGGTAGAGCAGCCGCATCCCATAAAAGAGGCTGGCAATTTTAGGGCTCTATCATAAAATTTATCATATGATTATGACTAGAAAACTTTGCCTTAATTTGGACTATAGGCGCAGTGAAGGGAATGTTGTAGAGCTAGATTAATAAATAGGGGGCTCATGAATAAATTCATTTATTTCAAAACGAGGGTATGTATTGCATTCCAGAACGAGGCTACTTGATAATAGGCGTTATCATTAAAACTAAAAGGAGGCTGGCTCCTAGCTTGACACTTACATAAAGGAAGGTCAGGGGCGTTACATCCATAATTTCATTTAAACACTGGATATTGCAATGCGATACTTGAATCTATACATTGATAATAGATTGAGAAGAATACCATTCCAGTGGTTGTAAGCGGTAGATAAAATGTCATCTTTTCCAACAATGAAGAATCTCAATTGATATCAAGTTGTATTTATGCCAAGTTTAATTCACGGTTGAGATGAAGTCACAGATTTGCCAGAAGTCCCCTATGACATTTCACAACACAGGACTATTGTAAAAGAGGGGGGGAAGAAGGATAGACTCTAGGGGCTACACCCTCTCTAGAACGTCAGAAATCGCCTTTTAGGGACATGGTATGAAAGCTGCTATCACTATTGATATCTATTCCGAGAGCGAAAACTAATTCTTTAACATGAAAGCGAAATAAACTGAAGTTACTGCCTCTTGTTTTCGCTGTAGTATCGTCCCAACGCTAGAAACAAAATTTCACGCTAGTGCGCCAAAAGAAGGATAATCTACGCCAGAATGTGCACTGAAATTCCTATGTGGCAAGGCGTTATTACACTACAAAGAGATTCAAGTGCCTGCAAATTGAGCGGTTTTATCTGTTGGAGGAGGGAGGGTTTCAAACAATTTTCACCCCTGAAGAGGGTTGAAAAGTAGCTTCTTCGGAAAGAAGATGGATTAATGTTAAACATAAAGGAAGCCATTGCAAGAACTTCTCTTTTAGAAAAAGTGTCATGGTGATGTTGATTATTCTAGGAACATGAACGAGAATCTCATAGCCTTGTCATTTTTTGCTCTAAATCATTGTTTGTCTGGAATAAATAGGGGGCTCTAGCCCCCAAAATGAGAAAAAACAACTCTTGGGGGCTTAGTCGTCTGAGTACCCCAGCTCTACATCCTATAGTGAAGTGAAACTTCTTTTACTGTCATGTAACGCAAGACAGGTCACTGCAATCAGAAATTAATGGCCAAAGATACTGTTATCTCAGATTTCCACTCTTTGGAAAGCCCTGAAATCGATTTGAGTCATATATGGACATAGACTCGCGCGAGGAATATGTCATTGAAGAACTACAAGGAAATTGTTACGATTTTATCATGGCTATTTACGTCTGAGCCAATTCATCAGAGGCTGAGAATGATGATGTAACGAGAGTGCTGTAAGATATGGGAAAATGATAAATTGCATTTCTTTTTATATTCCTGTGATGTGTGTCAACATTGCTAAAACCTAGCGTATACTTCTGATCCCTGTGTTTCGGTGGATTTGCAGTTTGGATTCTGGGTCCAGCAGGAAGCCTTATGAATACGCAGGTAGTTTCCAACATCTACAAAGAGGAGCATGGTAAATCGCTACTTGTTTCACTTTTAACTTCTACGTTCTTTGTAGAAACCGAAGCAGTGTCTCGTAAATATTTACATTCATTCGCAACTCTTGCTACGTATTCTCTACTACTGGTGCCTAATTGCATCGATAGACAATACATTTTTAACTGTGTTTACTATTTACATGAGCTATATAGCTCTTTAAATGTATCAAGTAATTTCCATTTCACTGTGAATAGAGCAACTGTTTTACTTATTGTGGGTGCAGTTTTAGGAAATATAACGCGAAAGTTTATAACGAATATCGCATTTTAGAACTTTGCTTTGTTATATGCAGTTCCTTAGTATTTGCTTCAGTAGGTAGCAAGTAAGTAAAGATAAAAAATTTTAGAAGCCATAACGGGGCTACTACCCATTACCCCTTGCATATTCCTGCTTTCACTTGAAAGAACTATGGTTGCCGACAAAGAAATCCTGATTGCTACCCCCATCTTCCGTCACAATAGAATAAAAGCCTTCTCAAAAATTTTTGCCAAGGTCGCATTTTGAATAGCTGTCGTGCGAAACTTACGTCAAATCTGAATGCTAAAGTTGGCTTATTCATTGTATTTGAGCCTAGACAACACAACAACGTGTTTTTGCAATTTTCATAATTTTGACTTCACTGCGCCTTTAAGTAAGTCATGGGTCCAATGTTTGCACGTTTATTCCAGCTTCCTAACATATCACAATGAGACCCATATTTATTGAATTTCAAACATTTCACGAGCAACCTTTTAACTTCAAGCACCACAAGCAGTTACCTGAACCATCGAATTCGCGCTCCTTTTTCACATAGCTGTATTCTTCAACTTTGAATATGTTGTTTACATAATTCAGATCCCCTAGAAAAGTGACTGCTTCCAATTTTCTGCCATTGTTTCTTAATAACCAATCCAACTGCAGCTGTTCATTGTTATAAGCAACTAAGAAGAAGAGGTTTTTCATTATCAAGATAGATGTGACAGTTTATAGCTAAGCAATTTTCTTATTTATTGTTCTTCATTTCATAATTTCTACCATAAAAAGTAGGCTGTTATGCATATGAAATCAAAAATATCTTCATTCTACCATCTCCTCTCTTTGCTCAATGAGAAGAAAAGATGCAACCTCCTCTTACTTAAACAAGCAATTGCAAATAGTTTGCTTCAGGTTCAATTTCCTTCAAAAGTATGTTGCCTTTCATCCACAAATTTAGACATTCTTTTATTTTTCCTCTATTGTTGAAATTAGTCCCTACGATGCTAAAATCAAGCCCCCGAAATGATGAGTTACACCTCTGTATGTGAAATCAAATGAAACTACTCCAATACTCCAATAATAACTCTACATAACTGAAGCAATGATCAACTTTCAAAGACTACAGGAAAATTCTTGCCAGAAGTACTCATCTGAAATTATCCCTTCTCTCCCTTAACTTGCTTCTGGTATCCTTTATTCAGCAATTATACCTAGCCTCCCCCCATTCGTTTATGTGTAGGTTCTAAATACTTAATTATAAGAAATTCCATTTGAGTCATAGAATTCCCTTTTTTATTTCTTTTTCCAACTTACAATACCAAATTAAGTAATCATTATATATGCTTAGTAATCGCCAAAACATCTGTCGCTCTTTCGCCATGTAGCGATATTTTGCATGGCTTTATACCATTGATTACTTACATATTTCAAGATAAAAGCGATGAGGAATTGCAGACGCAATTAATTAAAGTTTATCTACAAT
>OLMO02000001.1:15196767-15225518 GCA_900291935.2 Cassiopea xamachana | reverse complement strand
TAGCTGTGGCCTAATCTCTCTTTGCATTGCATTACTGTACCGTGCTTCGGCAACTTCCTAGGTTACGAGAACATTGTTCTACTTTCCTAGCCCTTCATGATACTTAAAAAATATTACTTACACTATGAATGGTCTTTTGCTCTGCCATGTCAAAAATGTTTACACGCACTGCAACCTTTACTGCCGACCCTTTGAGGCAAATCATAGTATATTAATCAATAGTGAAATACAACATGGCAAACACTGCTGTTGTTTCTTCAAAAAAGAAACATATTGGCAATATTATAGAATTAAGAGAAAAATATGATGAGATGATAAGTTAGAATAAAGTAATGTTGTACACAGAGGCCAATATGCTTTAACACAGAAGACTACATTTTTCTCGTAAAACATAATGCCTTTCATCTATACCTGTATCAATTTATGCAAAACAATGATCTAAAAAGCTCTTCTACTACAGCAAAATTTTGATGCAACCTCAAAAGCATGATTTTTCCAGCAACATTCATATAAAAACAGAACCAGATTAGCATCCTTACATGCTCATGGACCAATAGCAGATATTTCCCCTTCCTTGCACTGGCTAGACTACAGTTTGGAAGCCATTCAAGCAGTATTTCAGGTGACTAGAGTAAACAAACGCGCAATGATGGCCAAAGATGAAGGAGCAATAAAAGTAACAGTTGTACTTTTCGTATGCAGAGATGCACCCGAGAAAGCAATAAAAAAGATTTGCACATTCTTTGCGCGTTCATCTACATGTGCCAGCTGGTGCATGGGTCATGAGCCCTGGTCCTATGAACCTATTGGCTTATCTGGTCCTTCTATGGGATGCAGATTGTGCTGCTTACCGTTTTGAGTGGGCAGAATTCTTCTGTCGTAGTTTTCTAGAATGTCTTCAATGATGCTCTCATCATAATGGAACCTAACAATTATTTATATCAAAGTAAACAATAAGCAATAGCAATATCTATGTGTATGTCTATACAATGTCATGTAACTACTGTAGCTGCAATTCTGTACTCTATGTGAACTTTCATTTGTCCTATTAGACAATTTAGTGAAACATCAGTCGTGAAGTTTCATATCAAGTAGAAGATGGTCCAGCACTTGTTCAATCGATTGCTTCTTTCTACAACTTTTGTTGAGTCGTGTATTTCTTTTATGGAGAACTCCTGAATTCAGTTGATTCTTATTGAGACAGTACTATAATTAACTCCAAAGCTTCACATAATTAGGGGTTTTAAACTAATTACTGACCGACATAGCAATACTCAAAGATATTTGAGCTAATACAATCAACTACTACCAACATGATGTAAAGCAACGCATTGCAAGTAGAACATTTTGTTTACAAAGTATTTGTTTACAAATTTCTTACAGTTCACTTCTGACGGCTATCAACAGCGCAAAAAGCTGCATTACGAGAAGCATTGAAGTCATGCTTAAATTCATTTTCAAATTCTTTTTATTGACCAGCACACCAAAAAGCTCCGTTGCCAGCGCTTTGCAATTCAGAAATGCCTTTAATTTGTTGTTTCCTGCAAGAGCCTAACATTGAAGTTAATAAAATGTGCTTGTTTTCAAACCTCTCCTTGGCAATGTGAGCCATTAATTATTTAAGCATCATTCAATTTCTGTCTTGTTGTTCAAGCAGAGATATATCATAACAACTGCAAACATTGATGAGCAATACCTTATTGTAAATGGAAATTTACTATTATTACCTTTAAGCCACATCATTTTTAGTCTGAAAAATCATTTTTTTCAGGTTACTCACTTACTATAGACAGAATTTGATCATTTTTGGACGTCTAGGATATTTCGCACTAGTTAAATAATAATGTGCTGCATTATTCAATGTTTGAATTCTTTCAATCTCAACTTTCATGCAGCCACCCGCAGTAATGACTACAAGAAATTTGCTTCTAATTTTCTTTGACTCACATATAGGGAGTATGGATTTTGCAAATTTAACCATTCAACTAAATAATCATTACAGCATAAAACTCTACCTTGAATTTGATTTTTTCAGGCTAAAAGCAATAAGAACAAATGGAAAGACCTGCTAATCCTTCAGAGGCCTGGATTAGGTCAGTGCACTCTTTAAGAAGTGTCTTTCTGTACTCACATTATTTACATATGAGTTTTTACGATCAGGTTAAATTAGCATGCACTACTTTTGATATGAATAAGTTTGTGTTTCCTACGAAAAATGCAAGAAGTAAAGTCTACTTCCAAAGGTTAGCTATCTCAATGCAAGACAGTTAGAGTTCTCACAGTTCCTTATATCAAGCATAGCTTTGGAATATATCAAAGCTTGATAAATAGCCCGCTGTATCAATTGTTCTATTACAACTACAGTGGAATCCCGATATAACGAACTCTGAAGGAAGCCAGCAAACATTTATTTATATCGGCTGTTTATCAAAGAGGGAGAAAAATTTATTCGGTGTCGTATAGCAGTGCATACCTCAAACTCTCTTCCATGTGCTTCATTCAGCTACCCTCAACTTCTGCGCACATGTTCATGGAAACAAACAAGCCCAATTCAACTATTCTTAATGGAATTTAGATTTTGCTCACAACACCATACACTCCTCTTGCAACTTGGGAGTAAAACTAGTCTTCTATAGCTTACTGTATCTTGGCTGTGTTCTCAAGAAGTCAGTATGGCTGGAAAAACTATTAATTTTTCACGCTTCTGTTCCTTTCTTGATATCATAAAAGTCCGTCTTTGCAAAATTGTCAAAGTTTTTATCACTTCTATTTCATAGCTGTATGAAAAGTTTGCAATATCGGGTAAAATCACGACAGAGAGGCATTACAATTTGGCTCTTAATAGCGAGAGCTAGCTATATCCAGGGCTCGTTATACCGAAAGAATTTTGAAGGAGCTTGTTAGGCAGAGCTCAGGGGAACAGAAATTTTGTTCCGGAGAGTTTGTTATACCTGGGGTTCACCATATCGGCATTCCACTGTACTCATACTCATGCATTTCACATGAACTACCACATGAATTTCAGCAGAATAGCTATAGACACGACCGCCCAAGGGGGGGAGGGGGTAAATTGCCTCAAGTCCTCAAGGTCCAAGGTGCCTCGTAGCATCTAATGATTAAAGGTCTAGGGGCCTCGTAAACCAGCAGTAATTTTTCAAAATTAACTTCTAGACCCCAAAAATGTTCTGTTCGCTTCGCTCGCAGGGGGGCTCATTTTCTCTTTTGCCCCGGGACGGCCCTGGCTATAGGTTCATTATATGTGCACATTCATAGTTAAGCTGCAGATATATATTAGCCTGATATATGACAACAGTAGGTTGTCAAAGTTGTTTGAATCTAAATTCTCAGATTCGCAAAAAGCCTATTAAACGTAAAGCTATACGCTTTCAGTTGCTTTATAAAATTATCTGGTGTTGACAGCTCATATATACAGCATATTCATAGGTGTAGTACTCCAGTCCTTCAGAGCTCATTAATGAGGAATCTTTTTACTGTATAATGTTCACTCCTATATTAAGGGATGTGGAGATTTTGGCTATTATTATAAGTTGAAACACTAGACCTTGGTTTTTATCTGTTTAGAAAGCTACCGGCTTGTATAGTACGATAACAAGTATTTTAAGTTGTTAGGAATCGAGTTTTTAGAAAAGATGGTCAGATTGTATTGGAGCAGGATTGAGCAATTTTCGGGGCCTTTGTACATTTACCACGCTGCTCCAGCTTTAATAATGTCATAAAATTTGTTGCATGACTGTGGTCGCCATTAACTTTAACGTTGACTTTTTGCTAATATGACATTTAAGCAATACAAGAAAATAAAAAGCAAGAAAGCAAGAGGGAATCCTTTCCTTGCGTATAGATCAATGTTAGTGGTAACAGTAAATATATCACAAAACCATCTTCTTTGGTATCTTTTTGTATCTTCTTTCTCTCGATCTTCAATGTGTCCAAATATCCATGACTCAACTTCCTGGTCCTTGGAGAGGAATCTTTGTCCTTCTAAAGTCTAGAAGTATATTAAGGCAACATTATTTTTTGTTGAAATATGCAGGAGGTGAAAGTAACTGCTTCATATTGGGTAGTCGTAGAAGGATAATATTATAAATATGACTGAAGTTTCATATGGTTGTTATACGCTTACTGTAATCATAAAATTCATATATGGAAGTAGTTAGAAGCGTTAATTGTATGTCATAATAAGCATTTTCAATATATTTCTTAACCCATAAAACACGCCAGGTTGCAAGGTTTGTTTTTTATGATTTTATTACCTCTTAATAGAAAAGATTATGGTCACTTGAAATATATTCCTGAATGTGTTTGCGCGGGCCAGTTATGATAGTACGATATTCACCTACTATAATGGTATTCATGAATTTGTGTACAAGATGAAATGTACTAGGTAATGATTTAATCTTCCGGGACGGACAGGCAATGTTGGATAATAAATTCTAGGTATAGTGTTTTGTCTTCCATTTACAATAGAATCTTCAAAGCTTTGGGGGGTCCCACCCACGCCCCCTATTATTTACATGCTTGGCACTTTGCACAGCAAAACACCATTGATTGTGTGCACCCATGTGATTTACAACCTATTTCGCTACAGAAATAGTTTGTGAAGCAAGGTAGCTCTTGCATGAAAGTATCGCCGCATTAATTGAAGCTTTATGAAGACTCCTTCTTCAAGGAAGGTCATAAAAAGAGTGCTTTATGCTAACTAATCCAAGCAACTTTAGCTTATTTATTTGAATCGTAAATCTACATGTGAATTTTGTAGTTGATTTTCTAGATATAGCAAAAATTTTGCATATTTCCAAGTTTTTAAGGAGGTCAATTATTGATGTACTGTGATGCTCGATATTCCTGAAAAAATGGCTCAGTGACTTTCCTGCATCACAGACTCTCTGTAAGTTTCACCTCCACCTTTCACTTTATGTTGTAGCAAAAACATTAAATATCAATCTTACGTTTTGGCTGCTACCATCAAGTTCTTGCAATTTTACCATGCTTGTTCTTATGACTCTTTCAAGCTGCTGTTTCAAGGTGTCCACTTCCNCTGGGCCATGGAATCCTTGGTCTTGGGATTTGAATTGTAATAGACAACAAATGCATACTCAAGCAAGGCAGCAAAGACAAACAGCAAGCATGCGAGAAGAAACCAATCCACAACTTTTACATATGAAACCTATAGATATTAAGCATATATGTACTTCTATTGTAAAACATATGAAAAGGTTTTTCTCTCTGCATTTTAGCAGAGAATGTTGAGATCAATCAAATTGACATATTTCAATGAAAGGATTTGTTGACCAATTTTTTCTCAGGCAGCATTCTACGGGACGGTACATTTGGAACATAAGCATGAAAACTGCGTAGGATTCAACTGCCTAACTAACAGGTGTGCAAGATAACAATGGAAGAGTAGAAACAGCACACCAATCACTATTCCTCGAACTTCAAACTTTGAACTTCTTTCCTCGTTCACTTCCTATCCGGATCCATTTCGAACCGCTCTACTCGTTTCCAAGAGTATGGTTCCATTTGGGACCTAATTCGAAAGCAGGCCCATTTGAAACCGATTTGCATTTCCAAATGGAACCATTTCAAGGAGCGGGCCTATTTGTGCCCAGAATGTTAAAGTTCTAAATAGAACAGGCCCCGTGAAAATGCAGTCTCAGCCTGACTCCAAATTCATTCGGTTCATTGATATTGTACTTTGAGCCTACACTTGGCTAAGTACACCTAGCAACTTAAATAATCCCCTCACTCTGAAACAAAAAATTAGAATTTATTTATTTTGTATTTCAGATCCCATTATTTGTGCTATAAAATGCTACTATCAATCGTATATCATTATATCGCAATTCCTGTCTTAATTTTTGATCGTAATCTTGGTCCTTTCCATAGTGGCAACCTTTCGCTTATTCCTAGACTTTTCAAATTTGCTCTCATGTTTCATTGATTTTATTTTGACAATCTAAGTCGTGCTATTAGCTTTCCGCTAATAAATCCAATTGTCCAATTCATGTTTCTATGCAAGGGCGGATCCAGGGAAAATTCTGACATTCTGACGAACACACCCACCTTACCACACCCTAAAATGTATCACTACGTATATATATATATATATATATATATATATATATATATATATATATATATATATATATATATATATATATATATATATATATATATATATATATATATATATATATATATATATATATATATATATATATATATATATATATATATGTATACATATATATATATATATATATATACACATATACAAAAAATGTAGCAAAAAGGAAGCACATCACTCTACAGATAACTTTATATTGAGACAGTTGCTCGGTACTCTAGTTTTGACAAGATAAAATTGCCCTGTTAAATAAGCTCCAATCCCATGTCAAGGGATTACCCGTGTTCGAGGTTTCCAATTTTGATTCCCCAGATAGGAAACCCTATTGATTGAAAACGTTTTGACCAAAGATGCCTGTACATACCTAATGCAGGGGAGCAAGGCTTCCTCTGAGGGCATGTCTATGTATGTGTATGCAGGTAGATCTTGGTCTTCAAACTCGAAAATGTTTAGTAAATTGTTCTCATAGCTATACTATAGCAAATTGGGGGTCTAGGGGCTTACCCCAAGAACAATTTTCTTCAATAAACCTGCTTACAACGCCAGAAAATGCCCCTTTTTCAACATAGGAGAGATGGAAAAAATTCAGTATAAAGGGCAATTCCTGCTCCTCCTGCCCCCAGCGCAGGTATCCCTGTTTTTGACATAGCAAACTGTCAAAAGCTGGGGAAAGCATTACTGATTTTATATTAATGAATTGTTAATATGAATGTATAGCCATTTTACATAGCATGCAAATAAGAATACTGTTACCAGATTAAATGTTGTCTGTCCACGGCCACGGAAGTCTACCCCTGAAGTTCGCTGAGGTATCATTCTGCATTAGCACAGGAAAATAAACTCTATCTTTCCATATACCACAAAGTTGATAAAGCATTCAATTTGCATGTTGATGTTCCTAACCCCTACATAATCCTTAATCCAACACAAGTACCCAAAGTTTCAGATTCCGCAATGATTGTGTAACTTAAACCTGCCTTATACCGCATTGGCTGCAATGCCATTTGCAAATAAGTGTTAGCCAAAACACACAGCTTGTGTCTTAATCTACCTTTTCCTTCTGATAGAAGAAATTACTCATACCTTGCAGGAATCGTTGTCTCACCTTTACCCACTTCTACTCGATGGAATTGTAAGAATCTCCTTGCAACTTCATCGGTCACAATGAGCCTATATGCAGCGCAGGGCACAGCATCTCCCAAAAGAGATCCTCTAAAAACTCTTACGACATGATCTGTGAAGCTCGAAGATCCATTCTTTCTTCCCCTTAATCAAATACTACCTGCATGCTAGCCAGGGGCGGTGCTACGGGGGATATGGAGGGGTGTGACACCCCACGGACTGAAGATCATGAATTTACTCGGCAGATTTGAGATTTCTAGCAGTCTGCTTGGCAGACAAAACACCTGCCCCACCGCGTGCTTTGTGCGGCTAACATCAAAGCAACAGTTGCTAGAGAAAAGCACTGTATTTGCTTAGGTTGCAAGGGAGAGGTCACTTTGCATTATTTATGAGGTGTATCAATCTCTGTATATGGACGTGCAGGCGCATTTAGGAAATACTCTGGTGCGCTACTTTTCCTTTTCGACACACAGGTACACGTTGGCAGTTTTCTTTACAAATTGATGACGGAATAATATTCTGCAGCTAAACGCTAGTAGCCAGGAGGCTGGGCGCTAAACATTCTTGGAGTATCAGAATTAGGCTGAGTCCATCACTTTTGCATTTGTCTGAGTAGACTCTCTCACGAAAAGAGTGTTGCACGAATCTGAAAAACTCAAAAGTTTCATCTTTACAACACATACTATATGTGTTTTAAAGATGAAACTTTTGAGTTTTTCAGATTCGTGCAACACAGATTGTAAGGTAGGATGATATTTTCCATCCCAGAATGAAGATCAATCACATAAATAAATTTCCCTACCACGCAAAGGGACATTTTCTCCAGGGGTGTTTTCAAGGGGGGTTCAGGGGGGCAGAGCCCCCTTGTTAAAATTTCTGCTCATTTTGGGAGGCTCAGCTCCCCCAAAACTCTTGCATTGGCTTGGCTTTTCAGAGTTTATTGGCCTTGCTTCAAAAGTGCTATGATCAATTGTGCACTGCTGTATGGTTATTGGGGCATTTCTTATTGTTGATTATACTATATCAGCATTAAACTAAATTATTATGTTTCTATCTTTGAAAATATGGGTGTGGTTGTAGCTAGGCCACACCCAAACTATGGGCGCGGTTGTTCCTAGAGCCCCCTTGTTATAATTTTTAGAAATCACCACTGATTTTCCCACGTTCCAGAGAGAAGGATTAAAAAACGTTTTCTGGGGACAAGCTCGCAGACTCCCAAATCTCTCTGGACGAAGTGGATACCAATAGATTTTCTCATCATGTTCACATTTACGTGACTAGTCTGACTAACAATAAGATTTCTACTTTCAAGATAAAAGTTTTGTCTTCCATATTTGTGCAAAATTGATTGGAGGTTGGGGTTGTACTTTCCATCCCAAAATGAAGATCAGTGATGAAAACATGTTTTCCTACTACGCAGAAGGATATTTTCTGACTTTTCTGGAAAGAGTTATCCTAGAAAGTTTTTTTCTGGAGGCAATCTCTCAGACCCCCAAGTGCTTCTCAAAGAAATTGATACCTTGGTAAGTGAAAATTGCTTCTTTATGGATGGCCAACAGGCTAACTAGGGGGCCCTGGAGGTCTAGACTTCTGCCCTTTTCAACACAGGAATGAAAGTGCCTTTTTGTAGTGCCCTCTCTTTTCGAAAAGGGCGTTTTACTAACATGGAAAAAGCTTTGTCGAAAAACGTTTCTGGAGGGTTCACCTCCAGCTCCTCGTTTTCCTTTTCCTACCGTGATAAGAAATGGCAATAAGAAGCATTTCCCTGCAGAATCAATGACATCAGTAAACCTCCTACAGTATTTCCTCCACTTGCGAATCTGAAAAAGCATTCGAAGGCCATCTCTTCTTCAACAAGTTTTAGCGTTGCGATCCTTGCCCTCCAAAATTGCTAGTTGTGCGTCTTATAAAATGTAAAAAATGGTTTATAAATAGCTTTGATTTATAAAATTTCATTTCACATTCCTTATTTGGCAACTGGAGACCTGAGAACCCCAAGAATTTTTTCTAGCACCGCCCCTGACTCTAACAAAGGCTCCATTATGCCAACTTTTCTCTGTTACATGTCCAACTCAAATGCCAAGGAGTAGCCAGGAGTTTACTAACATATGACATACCAACCCCCAGAATCTCTGATATTCTAACAGTAAGTTTTACTCCCTAAGTGCTAAATACAGTAGTTACTTCTGCTCAAGTCTACCTTTTATGCAAAGAAAGGGAATTAAGAGGGACTATATAGGGGCTGTCACTTGATGGATACAATATTCCATCTGCTCAGGTCTACCCTCTCATTCACCAAAAAATCGTGTATGTTTTCTGTGCGTGCGCATTGAAGAAACTGCGGCTCACATTCTAAAAATGCGAAGCACATTCTCATCTTCATATTAACTGGTATGTAAACATTCTCATTAGGTTGGTTGAAAAGAGGAAATGTCAGTTAAAATCTGAGAAGAGAATTTACTATTTGATCATAACAACCTTCTTAATACTTTGCGGAGACAAGAATAGCTCATCTTCAGAATATTGTTAGATCGGGGGTCGGTATTATTTAGAATTTAGTGAGAAGTCTGAGAGAGCAAGTTAAACATGCAATTCAATGCTTGTGCTACCTATGCAATTCTAAATGTGATTCAATGGGCGTTCTAGTACAGTAGTTCTAGTAGATGAAAAATAATGATCACAGCTAATGTAAGGATGGTGAGGAGAATGTCTGCATTCGCCCCTGGCCCTATAAATAGTGTCTGTTCAATCCCCATTCAGGCCATTTACTAATATTAGAACATTAACAAACCTTTGGTAGTGACTGCCTAGTAGCACTGCTTATTGTTGTCATTGTAAGGATTGTCGTAATTCCAAGAGAGACCCTAGCTGGTGCTGAATCTGATGGAATCCAGAATGAAACCCAAGAAATGATAACCACAATGCATGATGGGATATAGGTTTCAATTAAAAAGAACCCGACACGTCTGGTGAATGTGAATGATGCAAGCAGGTTGGAATGATTGCCTGATGGAGAGAAGTTCATTTTAAACAGTTACATTTGAACACAAGAGAGAAGCCAGAAATAGAGAGCCAATGCATAACATACTTTGCATTGACATGAAAAAGAATGAATGAAAACGTTTCTGCTCATAAATCAACGAGTAATTGAGCAAAGTAGCTGTGAAGAACTCCGAAAGAAAGAACGAAAGAACGTTGCAACGAGTCCTTTCTTGTAGTTAATTTTTGTACAAAGCTTTGGCACAAGATGAGAAAAATTGAAAATGCGCATCTCGCAACATCAGAGTTTTGCATATACACAACTGGCAAAACAGCAATAACTTGTTGAATTTGATTTCTTTGCTGCATATCTACAGCATTCAATATGAAGAAAACCTTATCAATTCTTTTGCAAAAAGAGATGGAACTGCTTTAATCAAAAATCATTTTTTGAAGTGTGCTATAAGTATGGAGAACAAAATATGACTTGAGCAATTTGATGTGAACAATTAGTTGTGTATTCTACAATTTTTCAATTCATACGAGTTTTCATACTTAAATTCACAAAGTAAATGGCTCATAATTCATACTTAAAGCACAAAATGCATGTATCATGGAAAGCACTTGCAAATAATCCCAAAAGGAAAAGGGTGCAGTTAGTTTTTCATGTATTAGATTCTTGTGTCATTTAGCAATATAATGAATTGGATTTTCCCCGGGTAGTCAGGGTTTCGCTCCCTGAAGTATCTTCGTTTTAATGTAGTCAAGTATTTTGTAAAAAGTGTTATAAGTAATTTGCTTGTGTAAGGATTTCATTTGAATAAAAAATTAAGATCTGCCAGCAGTAGAGACTACATTTTATGCAATTTCAAGGTCAGGTACGCCATAGCATATATTTTAACTTCGTGGAAATTGGGTCAGAGGTGGAGCTCCTAATAAAATTTGTGTGACTACGCCCTTAGATTGCAAGAAAACCTCCTTGTTGAATATCAGTATGCGTCCTATCTCAGTTATGATAGGCTATCTATTGTATAACATAATACACTAGCAAAATATTGGTGGCTGCAGTCCCCAGCCTCCCCCTCAGCACGGGAATCCCTTCATGCTATTATAGAACAGCAATGGTGACAAATTCAATTGAAAGCTGTTGGCTCTTATTATTCATTTTTCTGCTTTAACTTTGGTAAAGGTTTTGAGCAAGAGGAACATTACCTATAGAGTACTGGCTCCTTCCTTCGTTCAGTTCAACTCCAACTAATGTAAAAGATGGGATGTCAAATCCACTATCTTGCAAATTCTTCAAATCACTTTTCATGGTAGATCCCCATGAATAAATTATGTCAGTTTCTTGATAAGCATCTGTATGAAAAGCAAACATCTATTAAGTTAATAAGTAATAATGACGAAACCAGTAATTGGCTTCTTAATTAAAGAATACTATTTACTACAGTCATCTAAAACTATTCAAGCGAAATCAATTAAATGAAGATGAATCTTTCTGTAATGAGTCCTACGTAGATGATTGTTCTTTTTCGTCTTCCGATGCTTGAAAGTTTTGGACCTGGTACAAGCATCAACGATCAAGGTTCTCCAGCTTTCTCTATTATCAGTCAGATGGATAATTTCGGTGTTTGCAATTTCTTGCACTGTTGCAAAAAATGTTTAGGCTATCCATCATGTATTATTGTCGTAGTCTGTCTCTATTTTCTTCTCTTTCAACTTTCCTGCAGAGTGCAAGTTTTTTTTATTCCGTCTTTTCTACTTATATAGCCTAGATTTGCCATTTCTCTTTCTTTATTTACATTCTTCAGCATTCTTTTCCAAGTCATTAGTTTCCAATTCCTTCGATTGCCCTCATTAACAACTCCTCAAAGTGACTTCAGTCAAACTCAAAAAGTTAGCAATTTCTACTTCTGTAGTTACTGCATTTACTTGGTAGTGTCTATCAGCCCAGTTCAGAGAAAATTTAGAGAAAAGGCTAAGGTAATATATCAATTGAATTTGTTAAAGCAACTTAGAATCAAGGTCTGATACGGAGCGGCTTCAGTAGTTAGATTAAGCAAAGTTAAGTCATCATCATGCAGGTAGTATGTATTAAAGAAAAAGGTTTAAAAATTGAAAAGAAAGATGATGTTTTGTCCAAAGAAAAAGATATTGATGATTTCTGGCTTGTGCTTACAATGACTCTAAAAGTAAAAAGAGAGCATCTGGAAAAGAGAAGAGGCAAATGATTACATGCTTATTGTGCCAATGATACTAGTCCAAAGTGAAATTGCTTTGGGAATTATGGCTGCTAGATATGTAGCTATAGAACAATTAACACTCTTGCTAGAGATATTTCACGTTCCAGTGGAAAAGGGGAAGAAAGAACAGATGCTATTAATGAATTAATTTTTCCAACGGCAGAAATCTTCGTGAATTTGTAGGCCCTTGTATACGAGCAGCCTTAGTGCATTCTGCTAAGGATTGAGCTAGTTATCACATTTTTGCTCGATTGCATGGTATTTTTTGACCACTTTACTTGACTTACTAGCACGTAAGGATGAAAAGCACCCAAAGGCAACGCTCTAGCATCCCTAAACTACTTACTACTTTATCCTCTTGTCATCACTACTTACGGTACTCGCTATCCTGGATTACTGAGTTTCCATTTCATCGGCCACAATTTCTAGCTATAGCATTTCTACCTCTCTATGAAAAACCGGCAGTTGCAGTAGTCGTATTTCATTGTTAACTTCGATCTCGCTTTATACACTGCTTTTTGGCCGTATTGAAATAACACTTAGACTTTTTCAAGCAAGTTTCTGCAGAATATTTAAATATGAAGTATGAAACAGGCCTAATTCTACAAAAAAATGGTGTAAACTAATGGGTAGGCCTGAACGGTCTTGTTCCTGGTGTGTATAGGGGTCATTCAAAAAGTACGTCACGGTCGGAGGATGGGTAGATGGATATGTGCTATTTATGTGACAAACTATTACGAAGAATGCAGGGAATGCTACTAACAACGCAATAGTTCTACCTTTCACTTTCTGGTGGATGCTTACTAAAAATACTCAAATAAACAAAAATTTGAAGACTCTATTGAGTTTAACTCTTTGAATATGTGGCTGATAGACTGTGGCTGTTAAAAGATTCTAGATTTCTCGACCATGTCTAGGCCTTCTTCACTTACATCTTCATTTTGAAGTCCGGTTAACATTCGTTTTAAGTTTACCAAATCGATAGAAGTATATGTTCGTGAAATACATATTGCCATTTTCTATGTCAATTACGAATGAAAAGGCTCTAATTTTGCATCCTGCATAAATTAATTAACAAGTTCGTCATCAGGAATCAAAATTATTAGTAAGTGTTAAGAGGAATGTTAGGTGGACCCTCTGGAATTCACATGTTCTCTAATTACACCTAATTGCATTAGTCGGAGAGATGTTCGTGTGCAAGGGTCCTATGCCTTTTCACTTAAAGGCAAGACAATGTGCTATCAATTTTCTCCATTAAAGAGTACATTGAAGAAGTAGATAAGGCCATACTATATCTACAAGAATTAGATAAGGCTATTATTAGTTTGGCAAGTAGAGTTGTGGTAGAATCAGGGACGTGCTGACGTAGGGTGTGTAGGGGTGTCACACCATCAATTTTGCCGAAACTGTCGGTAATTCTATAGCTTTTCGGTAAAAGCTTGCTTTGTAATCGTCGCTTGTTGGTACTTGATCATCATTTGTCGGTAATTCTGGGACATTTAGCCTGTCGGTAAATTTCTCTTGCTGCACCCCCGCCCCCTTCACTCAAAAGTCTTTCGGAACGCCAATGGGTAGAGTAAATGATAAGCTCAGAAATTATAGAGGAATTTGCTATTGATGTTTGTTAGTAATTGATGAAGCTTAAACAGCTTCTTGATGTTGAAATCAATAATTCAGGTGTAATCTATACTCTGGTTTGCTCTAGCTCTGGTTTGTTGAATATCTTCACAACATGGCAACAGAATGAAAAATCTACCGTTTTACAAAAATACGCTTTTCATATAAAAGCCACTTGCTTCCTTTCACCAGGGATGCAGGAGAGGGGGCAGAAGGGAGCAAGTGCCAACCCTGTCTTTCATTTGGGAGAGCAGGGGGGAAGTGCACTTTTTGAAATGCAGTAGAACTCTTTTTAGACAATGATAGGGTGGAAAGGAGGTCAAACAGGCTATATGACTAAGCAATTTTATGGTTGGAAGAAGAGGCTATTTGCGTGATTATGAGAAATATAGCCCCTGCTAAAGGATGGAACAGAAATTTCTCAAAAAGGTCCCTATCCTAGTCTATGCCTTTTTTGCCACTGTTGTCCTCCTTGCTTCACTATCGTTCCATCGTCCCTGGCTTGAACCTCAATTTTCTTAAATTTTCATGAAATTGAAGCGGAGATTTTCTGATATTTTGTAAATTTTTTGGAGTAGACAGCTAAAACAGAGTAATGTGTTTTTGTAACTATTTCAAACTCGAATTAAAAATTTTACGTTTAAAGTTTTGAAATTACGAATGAGGTAAAATCAATTGTTGGCAACAATGGAAGCTCAAGTTTGGAACTTGAACATTGTAATTTTCCTACAATTTCCTTAAGATTTTGGCCTTTTGATCCTTTTCTGTGAAAAGATATAGAAATCAGGGAACAATGAATTCAACGCGTCGAATCACCTTTAATGGATTAGAAACTACAAACTTTAGTTCCAAATCTGCGTTGCATGACTTCTTAAATGTAAATCAGAAAGGCATTCAAAGTCTGATGAGGAACTTTCTGAAAAATGAGAAATTAGTTGGAAGTGTTTTTCCTTTAAGTACAGCAGATTATGTGCGCTTTGATTAATTTGTATATTTGTTAATCAAATCAACTTCATTTGGCATATACAGTATTAATTATATACAGTATTTGTAAACTCTGAGTGGTGCAAACTTAATTGTACCTGCAGTAATACATCTACATGTACCATTGTAGGTACACCATAGTTTACAATGCTGTGGACTTCCATAATATTTGATCTTGCCCCAATAGTCAAGTTATCTTTAAAAATAATCTGTCTTCTCCAAGTGCTTCTAATGTCCTCCCGAAGTAGCTGGTCTCACCTTCCGTTAAAACATTTGCATGGGATTTCACTTTGCATGGTGTCTACAAAAGTCATGGTTGCTCTCTTTTTTTCGATGCTGGCAGAAACATTGGGTATGGCGAACACTCTTCAGGAAATATTTAGCTCTGTCCTAAATGCACATGCTCCGATTAAAAAAGGAAGGGTTAAAACAGAGTTTGCTCCTTGGCTTACTCCAAATATAAGGAAGGCAATGGAGACACGAGAAAGGCTCAAAAGAATAGCTACTCGTATTCCTGACATGTGGTCCTCATATGCCAAGCAAAGAAATAGAATAACTAAGCTAATAAGAAATGCTATTCAAGATCAGTATAAAGAAATAGTCGAAAACAGTAAAGGGGATCCTTAAAAGATGTAGAAAACTATTAACAAAGTCCTTAACAAAGATATGCAACCTGCGGTGCTTTCCAACATTAATGAAGGTGGGAAAGTCCTGACAAAGAATTGGGATATGCTTGAAGCATTAAATCATCAACTTGTTTCTGTTGGAACAAACTTGGCTAAAAAATATTCTCAAAGCCAGATAATGTTTGCTTGAAGTATGTCGTCTCTGTCAATAATAAAATGATTTTGAATACAATTAATACGAATATGTTTTAGATGCTATCTGGCGGCTAAAGATGCTATCTGGCGGTCCAAATAAAGTTACCATAAAGCTGGCAAAAGATGCTGTGAAATTCATTGCCTACCCCATTATTTGCATTTTGAACTCCTCAATAACGAATGGGATTTTTCCTGATGTAAGGAAAACAGCACGTGTTACCCCGATTCATAAGTCAGGATCTAAGTCAGACCTAAATAATTATAGGCCTACTTCAGTTATATAAGTATTCGCTAGGATGTTAGAACGACTAGTACATGACCAATTATCCGAGTTTCTTACGGTCAACAATATTCTGACGAGCATTCAAGCTGCTTTTCGTAAACTGAACTCCACAACAACATCCCTAATAAGCAGCACTGATCACTGGCATGAAAATATGGATAACAACAGAATGAACCTTGCCATATTTCTAGATTTAAGAAAGGCTTTCGACACTGTAGATCATAACATACTTATAAAGAAGCTTAACTCTTATGGTATTGTAGACCGAACAGGCGATTGGTTTGAATCTTATCTATCAAACAGAGCCCAGTTTTGTACTTTGAATGGGAACAAGTCAAAACAAAGGACAGTCACATGCGGTATACCGCAGGGATCTTGGTTGGGGCCCCTTCTATTTATAATTTACCTTAATCACTTTCAAAATAGCCTCCAATATTCAAGAACTAGCATCTATGCAGATGACATAAATGTAACAATTGCATCTGATGACATACAGAGAATGATAGATAATGCAAGTCAGGAGATGCTAAATCGCTCTGAGTGGATGAGAATTAAAAAACTCAGTCGGAACCCTCATATAACCGAATTTATGATCATAGGACATCCACTCAAAGCCAAACACCCTAGCCTCCCTGAGAGCCTGGTGCTTAATAACCATAACATAAAAAGAGTAACGCAAACAAAGTCCCTAGGATTGATAGTTGATGAAATCCTTTCGTTGGAAGCACAATTCAACCTTACAATGGACAAAATTAACTCTGGAATTTGGGCCTTATAGAGATTGAAAAATATACTACCTCAAGCACAACTTTGCACTGTCTATTATGAAATAGTTGAAAGTCAATTACGCTATGATGATGTTGTTTGGGGTAGATTATCGAGAATGAAACTGGCTGCCCTTCAGAGACTACAAACACGGGCTCTCAAAATAATCAAGAACGCCAAAATTAAAGATACTTGGTCATGTCCTGGGGTGGATGTAGAAAACATAATTTGCTTTGATAGGAATGTTATGACCTATAACATCATACACAAACTTTGCCCAAATAGCTTCCTAGGAAAGTATAAACCAAGGTCTAGTTTCTCATCCTACAATACAAGAAATAGCCAAAATCTCCAAATCCCTAAACATAGGACTGAGCGCTCTAAATAAAGCTTTTGTTACTCAGCTCTTAAGGAATGGAATAATACGCCTAGAGACATACGCGAGTTGGCAACAATAAATACTTTCAAAAAGCAACTAAAATTGTATATGAAGAGCAAGACATAACTAAACACAACGCCCTGGAAGAACAGCTCCACGCTAAATAGGTGTTGTTTTTATTGTTCAATTTTAATAGCTACTTTTCGTTACATATAGCTTAGTTCGTAGATTGTTTTTTTCTTTCTTTCTGTAATTATGCTGAAGGGTTTTGTGTCTTGAATATATGAATATATTTATATGAAGTAGTGGAAAATTCGGCTAGCTTGGTCCCCTGTCGCCAAATAAACCGACCTTTGGGCTATGTTTGCGCTGGGCCGACCAATTGTTTGAACGAATAAGTATATTATGGTTCGAAATGCCGACCACGACAGTGACATTCAGCCAGTAGCAGTGGTGGCCTGGCAGAGGAAGAGGTGCCATGGCTTCCCAGCGAAGCAATGTGAGTGGCGCCACAGAAGAGGAAAGGTTCCGTAATCGATTTTGTTCTTAGCAAAACATATATGGCAAACGTTCTTTTATTTCGGGTTGAATTCCAAGACCTGGCAATGACATAACTGATGACAATAGAAGAACTTTTTTTGGCGAATTTCCTAATGATGAAGAAGCATAGGTCAAATTGAAACACTCAAATCATAAAAGATTCCGATAAGAACAAGCATTCCTTCTCTGACAAGAGATCAATAATCAGCACAGCGTTTTTCCCACTTTCCAGAAGGGCATTTTCTGACGTTCTAGAGGGCATGAACTTAAAGGTTTCTCGCCCACTCCGCTCTCGTGTTTGGTTTTTCCCTCTTTCTATATCAACATTGCCCCAAACGTTTAGCTTACGCAATGAATAGTTTTACACGCATTCAGAGGAGACTTAGCTTTTACCCAAGCTAATTTATTTGAGTACTTCCACTTTTGCATTGTTTCAATCATAGTATCCACTGTACCTTTGAAAGCAAATACCAATCAACGTTTTAGTTCTTTGTGAACGGGGGTCTAACAAGTTGTTGGCCATCACTGCCAGAAATAGCCAGGCCACAATGGCCCAGAAAATGTAAAAAATTCCAGGTTCATTTCCTAATAGTTTGAGCTTTTGCAGCTTGCATGACAATGTAAGCTTACAGTATCAGCTTACATGAGAATAACAATGAATTTGGTCAGAAAATTTACTAAAGCTCATACTCGACGTTGATTTGCACAAGGCGCATTCCGACACTATGGAGGGCGTGGTGCTGAAACTTTTTCTGGGGGCAGGCCCCCAGACCCCCAGTTTTCTCTCCTAAGTACATCCAGCAGTTTTGCTCTCTTGCCAATGTTCACATGTGCAGGGGGAGGCCTCTATCTTCTTCAAACGGAATATAATTTAGTTTGAATTATAAAATTATAAAAAAGAAAAAAGAGATGGTTTAAAAAGCAAGATTTTTGAAAACACTTTCCCATCAAATAGCAACATCATGGCGAGAAATTTTGTAACTCGGCAGAAAAGCAGTGGCGTATCGTCAGGGTATGCAAGGTATTCAGTGAATACACTGGGATATCAGAAAATATTCTTTTCTGAAAAGGCTTATTCCCTTGAAGCCTAAAATTCATTACAGCTAGTCATAATTGTGTGAAGTTTCTACGTTAGACTATCATTATTGAGAGGAATGCTGCGTAGGAGCAATATATCGCCGCTTGTTCTCTCTGCTTTGTGATGACACTGGTTAGGTCATGCTTGAATCTCTTCCGCCTAAATCCAACCAATCAGAGTGTAGAATTTTATGAATGGATTTGTAGATGAGCAACCAACATAATTGACAAATAAGCTGCGGATTTTCAGCTTCTAGTATTGTTCTAGCCTCGATTTCGGCAAATTGCAGAACAGTCTCGTTTAGGGCCCTATAATGGTGCTGGGCATGATAAAAAAGCTGCGATGGGCACGAACCAGTGCTCAATTCACATATATTGCTTCATGTTTTGAGCGGCAAAAGATGTTTTTTGGTACTTTACATTACACTGCTGGCAACCGACAGCATCATATTCTCGAGATTTGCTTGGATGTGTTAAAGATCCAAAAATCGAAAGTTAGCTATTGTTTGCCTTTGCTTTCAATCTATTCTTGTTTGAGAAAATGGGTAAATGGCTGAAGAGATGTTTAACTGGGGTAGTTCTCTGAAAATATAACGTGTAGCATTGTAAAAGAATGCCTGCTATGGTTTTTCCGCTTCTTTCATACTTTTACAAGTCTATTTACAAACCCAGTTAGCGCAGTGGAAACACAACAATATCACAATATGTGGGCGATTTTTTATCTGTCACAAAACAGGGCCCTATTATTAGTTGCATAACTGTTAATGTATCGTACTAAGTGCGGGATTCCCCCAGCATTGTTTCATCCATGGATATTAGACTATTTCAGCATCATCATGTAATTGTTCATACATGCCTGTTTGCCCTTCCCTTCCTGTCCCATGATCTCACTTCTTACTTTCGAATATTTTGTAAGTATAGTAAAATATTCTATCTTTTTTCCACTAAGACTACCAACTTAATACTACAATGTAAGTACAATGTATTACATTGTATGTAATACAATGTAAGTAGTACTATCTTCCACTACTACTAGAAACTTTCAATGTCTTAGCATATTGATACCAAGGCTCAAGAAGCCACACCCAACCACACCCATAAAACTTATGATGGAATACCCAGTCGCAGAGGTCACGCTACCCCACTGCAGAAATGGACCCGATACCCCCACCCTAAATGAAAATTGCTAGCCACGGCCCTGGATACGAGTTAGTTAACTTAGAGAAAATTTGCATTTGCATCAAAATGAAATTAACTTCGATTTACAGCTATAAGGCTAACAGATGAAACCCATTTGGTACTATATTACTAAAAGTAACAAAAGTTGTCGCAATTCATGGGTTACATTATCATCCAAGATATATTAGCTCAGTCTAAACTTCAAAAATATGAAGGAAGTTACTTGGATACAAGTGGAGAAGGCTGAAAATAGCTAGCAAAAATCAATATACCTACAGCTTTCAATAAAGAGATGACAAACTTGAGAATCATGTGGAAAATATCGCAGATCCATGATACATGACGTCACAACAGATAACCTATAAAACAGAAATTTTTACTTAATTGTTAGAAATACACGGTTTTTTCATAAGATAACCGTCATTTTGCCTGTGCCTCAATTTTTTTAACTTTTCCCGAAATTAGCCTGAGATTTTCTTAAATTTTTCTTAACCTTTACTGAAATAAACTGGCTAAAATAGTTTACGCTTTCGTTATTAATATTGTATACTTGAATTTGAATTCCATTTTTAACATTTTGAACGCAATAACGTTGAAATATCGCTTTTTGGCCATTGAAGACAGTAAGTTTTGAAAATTGAGCCTCGTGATTTTCTTAAGACTTTCTTAAGACTTTGACCATCTGAAGCTGTCGAAATTGAATGCAAATGGCTTGACACAATTAATGACTTCAATTAAATCAACCTTTCTCCTACATAGCTATGGCGATGAGAAAACGAGGATTTTTCAGTGGTTATGCTAAAAAAATTCCATTAAGCAGTCTCTTCATTCTCCATTCTGCTTCAGAGAACCGAATTCTCTTTCTACGAAAATAGCTCAGTTTAAACTTCTTTGCTATCGAAAACTATTACAACCAACCTTTGACTGTAAAAAATATCTCCACTTGGGCTGATTCGTAGCAAGATGTTGTCTGTAGTAATATGATGACGGAAGGCGTGTTTTGATCTTACAAAATATGTACTTGGTATCCATAATTCACTTATTGTTTCAGTGTTAAGGAAAAGGGGCTTTGAAAAGTTATGCTTCAGAAAGCGCAGTCGAGGGTCATTCCAAAATTGACGCAAGTAGATTTCCAGCCCGAATTCCTGACACAGAATGACATATTGTTATATCAGTTTTCTGGCCATGCATTATATAGTAAAATACAGAAGCGAAGAGGTTGATACGATATAAGGCAAATTTGACCGTGATACTTAAGAATATTAAACTAATTCACAGCAAAAGAGCTCAAAATTATTATTCCTGTGGAACAGAAACAGATTTTGATCAGAAAAGCAGCATGAAAAATTGAAATACCTACATTTTGTACTTCAGAGACCCCAAAAACATTTGAAAGTAGGATTTCAGCTGTCAAGTGTAGAGGTGGGCCTGTAATGTGTGGGAAATTGAGTATATAATTTGATAGAAACAGTGATTACTAACATTAATCTGTTGAATATTTATAGAGATATACATGTCTTTTCAAGGAATATCTTAACAGTATTATCAAGAATTGTCAAGTGAGTAAGCGTCCTCTCAGGATGCTGCATACAACAGATGATATCATGGTTCCTAAATTTTTGAGAAAACCTAACCTATTCTGTGATCTTTACCGTATTGGCATCTTAAAAGAACTATTTAAGACCACATTTACCAATTTTTAGCTTATTTATAAGTCTTCAAAATTTTTCATTACCCTATCTTAGTTTATGTGTTGTTATTCTGTCCTTTAGTTATTTTGCAGTCAGATATATAGAGCCTAGTACGTGACAACCTAGCATATGACAGCTTCTTTTCCTTTACACTTTCCGATTTGCTTATTTAAAAGGCTAAGATTGCCCGCATGAGCTAGCCTGATTCCGGATGCCTGGGCTTTTTGCAGTTTTTTCTCAAGCCCAAAAAAAGTTCCTGAAAAGTCCGGGCTTTAAATGGTTCACAATTGGCTTTCTTTGCGTTTATTCATAAAAAACCTGGTAAACTGGTCTTGCTAAACTGGTCTTAATGAACAGCCTGGTCTTGTTTTGAATTCTCAGTTTTGCTGATAGAAGTCATCTGTTTTTATAAAAGTTTCTAAGAATACACTCATAAAAATATCAAGCAATTCTGATTTAGAAAGATGTCTAAAACACAAGGAAAAGTGATGTTTGGTAACATAATTTGTCAAAAAAGTACAGCTCTGATCAATGCAAAATAATGCTTGAAAGATCTACCAAATCATATCTGAGGCATGCACAATAATTAAATAAGTCAAGCAAAGCAACAGTGTCAGTTACTGATGTTGAAGCAAAAGCCAATGTCCTAATCTGATCACTTTTTGGCGAAAACCAAGAAATCTCTTGGAGAAGTAATTCCAGTTTGGTCCCTTCTGATATTTTGAACTCGTACCAGATTGGAATCAGTTCCATGGTCCAAGGATTATGCAAGAGAGATGAAAAATATTTGCCAAAAATGATGTACTTTTTTCTTGTATCATTGTCATGCTAAACTTTGCAAGAAACAGAAAACGATACTTACGGTATGGCCAATTTCAGTGAAGAAAAGCTCCCACTTTGCATCGGAAAGAGAGCTTTTTCTCTATATGATAGATAACACAGGAGTCTATTGAACAACTTCATAATCAACTTATTTGACTCACCTGGAAATTTTGGTCGAAGTCTTTTATCATATCCAGTCAGCAACTTTTCTAACAGACAATTTGCATTGTTGCCATTTGTAGTACTCTGGCATTTAACAATTTGAATAGCAGCTGACGTTCTTCTTTCAAAAAGGATAAAAAGAATCAACTCATTATTAAAAGTTGACTTATCTTTCCACAATCATTGAAATTTTTCTTCAGCGTAGCTCTCGCTCTAAACAAATAATTTAAAAATCGCTCTTTCCTTAAAATTTTCTTGCGTCTCATCTGTACTTTGAATACATGCAATAGGTGGTACAGTGGTGGCTCGTGCTAATCGGCATTATGGGCAATGCCCCCCACAGAAAAATAACTGAAAAGAGAAAATTGTGCGATTAAGTTATAACAGTGAGAAAAAAGCAGAATGTAATATCCTAGCATGTTTCACCTGGCATTCAGGGGCGCGAGATTCGGTTACTTCTCATTTTGTTGACTTAGCCTCGTACGTAAGCATTTAAAAAATGATGTCATTGCGGTGCAAACTAGATAACAACAACGACCGCAACAGCTCTGAAATGTAGACAACATACAATGGATGTTCTCTCCCAGCATACTAGCGTAAAAGATTTGGATCAAACTACTCGCAGTCTTCAGTAGTACTTGCTGATCATTGAACTCACTGGTCATTACTGCAATCTGAATTTTTGAAGGTTGTTAGAGTTCTTCGCCTCATCATCATCATCATATCTTATCGCGCCAATGGGTTATCCAAACTCGGGCTGTCTCGTTGCATTCTCGGAGATCTTGATCAGTGCAGTGGGGACCCTCTGGGCATTCTGAGAGAATGTGGTTGACTGTTTGGTTGGGGTGGCCACCGTGCATTCGCTGGAAGGTGCGAGTTTCCACTTGTGCAGGGTACTGGCCGTCCTTCCTACTTTGGCTCTTGCTCTGTTGAGTGACACCCAGTCTTTTCTTTGAAGATTTGTCCCAGTCGGTAATTCTTCAATTGGCGGCTGGATTGCCTCATTTGGGTAGGTTTCCAGTTCGTTCCAGGCTTTAAGACGCCAGAATGCTGATAAATTAGAGTCCAGACTTTCCACAGTCCTGAAGCTCTTCCTGGATTTAAGTCTGCTCTGGGGGTATTTCTGGTCGAACATCGGGTGTCGTTTGTCGTTCTCCTGCGAGTGCTTATGCGTCCTTGCCTGTATCTCCCTCCGGGTTTGAGGTGGGGCGATCCCGGCTGTTCTATATAGGAGTGGCAGTGGTGTAGGTCTCAGCTGTCCAGTTACTATTCGGCACGCATTGTTTAATTCAGGGTTGATCTTTTTTGCATGGCATGACCTAGCCCATACAGGTGAAGCATATCCGGCTGTTGAGTAGCTGAGAGCCAGAGCTGTCGTCCGCAATGTTTTAGGATTTGCTCCCCAAGTGGAGTTCGCCAGCTTTCCAAGGATGTTATTTCTAGCAGCAACTTTTGCCTTCACATTTTGTGCGTGCTTTGCAAATGACAGGGTTCGGTCGAGGGTCACTCCCAGGTATTTTGGGAAACGGTCATTTTCGAGGACTTGGCCATTCCAGGTGATATCGAGTTGTTTGTCCGTGGCGTGGTTGCTCAGATGAAAGGCACACACCTGTGTTTTCCCCGGGTTGGCATTCAGAAAGTAGTTAGCGTAATAGTTAGTTAGGCCTTCACGTGCCTCTGTCAGTCTCGTTTCGATAGTAGTGAACGATGTTGACTGCGTTGCAAGACAGAGGTCATCTGCATAGATGAATCGGCAGATGGGGTCGAATTCCGGTTGGTCATTAGTATATATATTAAAAGAGTAGGGGCGAGCACTGACCCTTGTGGTAGGCCATTCTTCTGGTTCCGCCATCTGCTCTTTCGTCCGTCCAGTTCAACGAAGAATCGTCCATTTTCAAGCAGGGACTGTATGATAGAGACAATCGTCGTATTCCTTATCATTTGTGCCACTTTTAGGAGTAGAGTTTTGTGGTTCACAGTATCATAAGCTGCCGTTAGGTCAACAAAGACGGTTCCTGTGATCTGTTTCCCTTCGTACCCGTCTTCTATATATTGAGTAAGGTTCAGAAGCTGGCCACATGTTGAACGTCCTGGTCGGAATCCAGCCTCGTCTGGAGTGAGTTGTTCTTCTGCTATGGGTGAAATGCGGGCCATGATCATACGTTCATACAGCTTGTATAAGATGCAAAGCAGTGAGATGGTCCGGTAGCTTTTACTTGTTGCTGGGTCTTTGCCAGGTTTTAGCAGCGCCACAACTCTAGCTTTTCTCCATCCTTTTGGTATTTTATTTGTATTTGCACACTTGTTGAAAAGATTTAGGATCCAAGACATGCTTGTCGGTCCAAAGTGTTGGATCATCTCTGTTGTAATTCCGTCAAGGCCGCATGCCTTTCCGGTTTTCATAAAGGTGAGAGCACTTCTCAGTTCTGAGGGTGAGAATTCTTCGAACTGGTCATCACATTCAACAATGGCTTGGTCCATTTTGGTCTTCAGTCTCTTTTGGTGTCCCTTTTCTTTGTTGGGTGGTTTTCCATTCTGTAATAATTGGTTTGCCACTTGGTTTGGGGTGACTGCAGCTACTCTGGCCTGAGTGCATTTTTCAGAGTTTAGCTTCTTTATGATTTTCCAAGCCTTTTTACTGTTATGAGTCATATCAGTGGAGGCAATCAATTCTTTCCATCATTCTGACCTTTCACTCGCTAGTAGTAAGATGAGATTTTCTCCTAGTTGAATGGCTTCGTCGCTGAATGGGTCTTTGTTGTATGCGTCAATGTACATCTCGTAAATCTCTTTGCTCTCGTCGTTTAGACATGGAATGTATGATTTTCTGCAACCTCTTGGAATGTTTTTCTTTACTGCTTCCCATACTAGCTTCTGGAAGACCTCATAGTTTTTTGGGTCTGCTTCAATGGATGCGATCTTATTATCTAGGTCTTTGGTGAAGTTTTCCCACTTGGCCTTTCTGAAGTTAAAACGGGGAATTTGATTGGATTCCATGGCTTTACTGCTGGTTTGGTACTCAGAGTGACAGGTCTGTGTTGAGATTTTGGGATCGGATCCTCTACGGTCCTTTCAAAGCTGCTAAAGTATCGAGATGACGCAAATGCCAAATCAGGATTGTAGCCTTTTTTCCAACGTGCACTCATGAACGTGGGTTTGTCTTTGGGGCTATGAAAGATAGTATAGTCATTGGAGGCTGCCCAGTTTTCCAAGATGTCTCCATTGCTGTCATTTTGGTCGTATCCCCATAAAGTGCTGTGGCTGTTAAAGTCGCCAATTGTGATCATGGATCTGTTATCAGGGTTTACAATTTGAGGCCATGCAAATGGTTTTGTGGGAGGCTTGTAAACTGACGTGATGGTCATTTGTGATGTTTCAACTCTTAGTATCTCCATCTCCTCGAAAGACAAGTCCAGAGATGCTGTGATGATAGATTTGTCTCGGGCGTATATGGCACTTCCATGCTTTGGGTGTTTGTGGTGAACAATCAGGTGCATGCCTCGTATCTTTGGGGGTATCATGTCCTTGTGAGTCTCTTGGAGACATAGGATGTCGACTTGTAGGTTTGAGAGGATGTCGCATTTGGTACGTGTAATTCCTTCAGCGTTGAAAGATGTGATTTTAAAGGTCTCCATGTTTGGGCCGAGGGGCTATCCTTTTACCACCCAGGTTTGGGGGCGTTGCGCGTGGTGTAGCAATCAGTCGAAATCAGGGGCGGCACGTGAAGCCTTGCTACTTGTCCCCAGTTCTTCGCCTGTGTCATTAAAATGAGTATTGGAGTAGAAGCATCTAGGCCCTAATAGCCCGAGTCTTACAACAGGATCTTGTATTGAGACAATCAAGTTCTACGGTACTTTTTAGGTCGCTGTACTCAGATGTGCATCGTTTGATTTTATAGCTCACATTTTGTTTGGGACTAATTGCCGTTGAAACAATTCATTTATCACATCATTTGCAGAATATTTTATTGTTCAGGAATATTTATTCTGGAAGGTTTCTGAATGGCTTCAGTTAGTCTGCAGCATGCCACTGGATGATGCAAAATCTATATCCATCAAGTCGGTTAGCCATTTGGGTACCATTATTTATGTTTGAAATATTTGAGAGGAAAAATATGTGATATTGAAGTTTTTCATAGTGTATTATCAAAGTATTTCTCAGGGTAGAATTCACTGGATATCTTAGTTAAACCAACTTTTGAGAGTGATTCTTTTTAAGTTTTCAAGTGTGCATCCCAGCCAAACTGTAGAAAATACTGTGAAATAAATTCCTTTCCTTGATGCTGTCTACATTCAAATCCCTCTATGGCATAAAACAGTTCCATTACCCCCAGCTTGTAAAACCCAGCCTAACTTGTAATTTATCTGAGACTGGACTGTTGCTAAAGGTTATCATCACAATTCCATTGAAATACTTTTTTAGCCCTTTGAGAGTAAAAAGTTAAATTGGGAAATACTATGTCTGAAAACATTTTAGCCAAAACTGCTTTAGATAGGTCTCAACCAAAATGTAATTTATGCTTTTCCCAACTCAGAGATATCAGGGGTAATTCCTTCATTTACTGGATCAATAACCCCTAAAATTGAAAGAAAATTAGACTCAATGCTTTGGTCATGCTTTCAATAGAAAAGAACCTTATTAGAGATTCAACTGACCTAAGTCAAAATGTGATAGATATATTTGCGCAGCTCAAGAAGAGAAGAACTACATTTCTTTTAAGTAGCTCAAGAGCCTCTATGCATTTTTTAAAATTGCAAACCAGGATATTATATTTAAAAGTTTCTGCTTACAGCACCTAGATTCTCTTTCAATTTTTTGGACAAAAATACATGATTCTAGACAATTCATATTATTTAATGTCCATGGAGGGAATAATTTCAATTACAAAAACAGTTTGACAAGAAATTATCTGCCTGAATTGATTATTTCTCTAAACAGCAGAAGAGAAAATAATAGCTTTTGATAGTTGTGATTCTGGAAACAGATTTAAGCAATGAAGTCTCTTATTTCACAAAAGTAACAATAATGTTTTTTTGATTACATTCATTTTTTATGTGAAACTTGTCCATAAGAAACATAAGGGTGAAATTAGGCAAAAGTTAAGAAACAGGCAAGCTGAGTTTCACAGAACAACTTTAAAGAACTGTTTTTGCAAGTAAATGTTTTATAAAACTAGAAAGAAAATGAAATTAACATCTATTACATGCCTCAAAAAATCCAGAGCACACTTTTTCTTGAATCATAATTGCCTAATATGGGTTGTTATTATCATTAGAAGTCTTAATATTTAAGAAACATTTCAGGCTGTATTTGACAAAATAATAAAAAGCTTCCAGGCTGAAGCCAGATACTTATTTCTTATTTGAAAAAGAACGTGTATTTTTATTATCTGGAAGTAAAGCTATCCAATGTCATTTTGTGGGTGTGGCTCCCAAAGATATTTTCGACCAAACCCAGTTTTTGTAAGACTTGCCCCCCCAACGAAAAATACCACGAGCCGCCACTGATGTGGTAACTAAGTGTTGATTTTAGATCAACGTTAGCAATATTGATATGCCGCTTAATTTGATATGTAGCACTAGTCAATGCAAAGTTAGATTTTTAGGGAAGCAAGTTTTGTGTAAAAGTTTCTCGCAAAGAAGTTTTTGAAATATGGGAAAGTACGTACAATGAATTTGTAAATTGAAATATTCAGGAAGTGCCACCATTGAAAATGGGATCAGAGAGAGCAAATTAACAAGAGAGCAAAGAGAAATAAATTTGTTCCACCTGTAGGCCATATTGTTGTGAAGTCGTGTCTTATACAGACTATTCTGTACTTGTAAATAGTTCTGGTTAATGATGAATTACGCATAACTATACGACTTCACGTAGGACTCATACTTCACACGGAAGTATTAATAAAAACCTTGCCAGAGTTGGTTTATTTAGAAATGGAT
>OLMO02000001.1:15180147-15196157 GCA_900291935.2 Cassiopea xamachana | reverse complement strand
CCCTTGATAAATGGCAACTCTTTATTGGAGCGTAATTCAAGTTGGAATTTTTAAATTTTCGGTTACAAGCACAAAGGCTTTTTGACATAGCCAGGAGCTCCATCCTTAATAATCAATTCTAGGTCAGACATTACCACCCGTGCTGGTATAAGCATATATGTGCAAATACTCACTTGAGAATCAAGAGGAGTACCATAAAAACAGCATATTTTGTGTTTTTTCTGCATCCCATTCTGAATCTCACTTTGCTTGAGAGCGCCTTTTCAAGATGCTGAATACGCATGAATTGTCCCCTAACAAAATGAAACCAACAGATATAAAACTACACCAGGGAAAAAGTGAAACTTTAAATCTGCGTCTACCTGCAATGCCAATTTTTCACTTTACTTGCAGAATTTCTGCCGCTGTATATTCTTCCGTCTTCGCTTAATAGCATGCTTGGTGACTATCAACACCTTCTGACTTTGACCGATTCATAATATAATTGTGGCTTCCATAGTTCATACGTGTAATTCTTAAAAGGTTAGCAGTAGTTGGAGCTTGATGCGTTGAAGAGTAACTAAAAGTCACATAAAGCACTATTTATAATAATAGAAGATAAGAACTTCTATTAGTTATTTGCATGAATTGTATTATTGTTCATAATATATAAGAATCAGTGGAAAAAGTCATTTGACCAGATAGGCCAAACAACAAATTCTCATCTTTCAAATTAGATTTATACTAACATCAAAGAATTGGATGAAGGCGTAGGCAAACTCAAAACTTTGTTTTGAAAGTCAACATAAACTTACATGCGTTGTTCAGCAAATCATGCAAAAGGAATATTCAATCTCAGAGATAAAAGCTTTGCTGATTTAACTGTGTTTTAAGATTTCACCTTCAACAATGCTATGTAAACAGTGCTACAAGTAATTAAAAACGATCAATAAAATTGTTGAATCTCAAACTGATAAATCTATTGCCAAATGTGAGTATTGACTCGTATTTTTATTAAGAGTTAAAGCAGAGTCTTATTACCTTCGCATGCGGAGGAGTGCCTGATAGGGGGATTCTTACCATGGGCCATCAGTATGTGAGGTAGGGTGGCCAGTTCCTTTCCTCACGCCGGTTACTTACATTGTGTTGCCAAAGGACACCTACTTATTGCTAGGTGGTCAACAATGGCATATTTTAACATGTGCACTGGTCATGCATTTGTCCCATAGGCCCTGTTGCTGTCCCACCACTAAAGAAAAATCGCCCCACCAGTAATTTGGCCCGTTTGCGAAAGCTGAATTTTAAGACCGTGGAAACCAGTATTTTCGGATGGGTCGTGCTCCTTAAACGAAATGAAATGAAATGAAAATGGAGCAAGACCTAGATATTCGCTTGAAATAAGAAGCGGAGACTATATCTTTGATTCAAGGGAAGGTGTAGCAAACTTCATTGCAAGGAAAGATCCCGGAATTTCAAAGCCAATAACTGCATTATTCCAAGATGGGCACACAGTGTGCCCAGAATGCAGAAATTTTCGAAAAATCCATTGTACCACTAAACAGTACCCTTCGATAGAGAATGAGGGCTCGTTTGAATTCAAAATTATGTAGGCCTACCCTCATGTAAAATTTATAAAAGATACTGTAAAAATTCAAAAAGTTTAATGCAGCTCAGCTTTTCGTTGATTTGGCAGTAATGGATATTTGCAGGTGCAGAAATATGCCATTTTCAATTTTTCCTGCCTCTGGGCACAACGTGCGACACTACAAAAAACGTATCCATTATGATAATGCAGTCTGTCATTGATAATAAATCTGTATTTATGCTCTAATACATTTTGCTTTGGTATTTGGTACCATTTGCGTGTCGATTGAGACAAATTTTGTTAATATTATTATTACATAGCTGCAACCATAGTCATAGGAGAGGTAGTGACAGTTGGACAACTTCATCTGGATGAATAACAACAAATTTTTTTGGCTGCTTCTCGACTCTTGTTCGCCTTTCGAGTAAAAGCCTAAATTTAACGGCTTCCTACATTCACAGTTGCAGCTACAATAAATGCTCAGGAACGTAGAGTTTTCTTTCAAATTTACAGCCAGATAAGATTTTACTGATAGAAGATAGAGTTGCTGATACTCTATCTTCAGCACCCTCGCTTGAACGGCTTCCTACACCCACAGTTCCAGTAGCATCTTCTTTCAAAGTTACAGACGAAAATAAGATTTTACCGATGAAGATAGAGTAGTTGACAGGACATTTAAAAATTACCTTTCTCTTATTAAACTTTGCATAGAATTTGAATTGGTGCAGAGTCTAGGTACGCGAGATTAAAACTGAGAAAAAAATATCACTCTGGAACAGCTCTGATTCCAAATAATTAGACTTACATCTGAAATTCAAGCACTAGAAATCCAGAGAGGGTATTTACAGAAAATTTTTACATTTCACAATTCTAATTTAATTTTGTCTAGTAAAATTCATCATGAAATATNTAAGGAAGTGATATATATATAGAATATATTCAGCTTTCTCTGCTTTTTCCGTCTTCACATCTAACAGAATGTTTTCTGGTTCTAGAAATTTATCATGCAAAACAATTTTCACCTTTTAGAAAATCTCCAAGCTAGACTGTTGTTTTCTAATATGGAGCTTGATGGGCTTTCTAAGCCACCGCGAGGCAATGGGCTGGTACTAAACTTTGGTGATCCTACCCTCGTATCACACTAACCGTTGTGTACTAAGAAATATCTAAAAAATTGGTTAATTCTCAAGAAAGGTAGCCGACGAGAGTAAAATCTGCAATTGTCAATTTTGTTTCGCAGTAACGTCCCATGTATGGGATCAAATAAGTTTATTTTCTCACGATTAATGTTCAGGTTTTTGGTCAAGCTTTGGCAACCAGATTTTTGGCATATGTGAAATCCGCTGGAACTGCGGTGAATAACTATTTGACTTCCATCTGGTATAAATTCTTTTTTACTCTTCTCACGATGACAAGATAAACTTTTTCGAGTACTTGACTTGACGGTCTACCGATCATACAAGTTGTTTTTGCGTAATAAAGTTCAAATATGGTATACACAACAACTGCAGACCCAAGCTCAGTGACGTAACAGAGACACTTAGGGCCCTTGGGAATTAACCAAATTTGGGGCCCCCTTTGTGCCTCAAGAGCTCGGGAGCCCTTAGGAGCTCTCCTAACCCCAACCTACGTCGGTTACGCCACCGCCTAAACTTACAAATGAATGATTCCAGAGGGTGTACCTGATGATTTAACGTACGCCTACTCTACTCGCAAAATTAATGACTCTGGTAGGATAACATTCGCACCCCTAGGATGATGTCATGAAATATGGAGGCTGTTAGTATTTTACAATCAAAGCTATTAAAGAAGATATCTGCAAAGAAGATCCATTTACAAATTAGATTTTCAAAAAGAGAATCTATGGCCCTTCTTTATTAAAGTTTGTATGTTGATCCCTGTCAATCTTTCTTCTCCATATACAAGCGATGACTTGCAGACTTTAATTTTGTTCATGCATTCAACTTGATTGAATTGAATCTTTGATAATCAACAGTAATTGCTGAAGGATGCAGCTTACCTTCATGTTTAATAGCTTCCCACCACCCTTGATTGGTTTTTATTCCTGAGATTTTACGCTAGCGGATTAGTACATAATTATTAGGTGCGCAAATTTAAGTCGCGCGACTTAAAAGTTGAAAGAAAATAAGCACGACTCCAATGTTAGGGCAATTAAGGCAAGCTAAAACGCTTTGTTGATGGAGCGTTTATACAAAGCGTAACCAAGATTTAGAAGATACTGAATTGCATAGGGTATGCGAGGATCTATGATAGATACATCCATTGTCATTCAACTACGATTAGATTTAATTTGAAATATTGCTACATTCATTAATCAAACCAACCTTAGCAGAAGTCAGACAAATGAAGAGCCAAAGTCTTTAAGCTTGCTTTACTACAGAAGGCTGCACACAGCAGACTACTTTGACTTGAAAACAAGAGAATGGAGAAGAGCCCTGAAAATCTAAGCATTTTGAGTTAATTATGAAGGAGGACAAAAGGTCGAGAGAATAGAACATAGCAGCTTACCAACAACTGTGCTCTCGTAATTGCAGGCGTTGAATAATCGATTTCAAAAGCTCTTTGAAGCTGTTCCTACCTAATGTGCGACAAAGCAAAAATTTTGAGTGTTTGAAGTGAATTTTATCTGTCATTCAATTAGCTTAATGTAAAATATAGATAGCTGTTGTTGTAGATAGGAGTTATTTAATTCATTGCTTTCGGGAAGCCTTTGTTTGTACTACAAAGTACTCTAGCACGTTAAAATTATTAATATATTGATGTGATTACAAATAATTTGCAAAATAAAAGTCACCAAGTAAAATGTATTACCTCATCTCAACGAACTTTGAAAAGTACTAGTACGCACTTTTGAATCACTTTTAGATCAATTGCAACCGAGCAAAATGCAATGGTCGTTAGGTGGATTATCAAAGAACGACAGAGCACATCTGAGTGTTATATGGCTCAACCAATAATTTCACACAAGTAATTACCTTATTTCCTCTAATTAGCGACACCTTCTGATAGACACCGCCTTCTAAAAACGCCACACTTTTGGCAAAGCATTTGTATCTATAATAAACGCCGCTTTTTAAGACCAACCAATCACGAAATGATATCATCTAAAATGGAGTTCTATGTTATCTATGTACAAATTCTTCCATAGCAAAATGTATAGGTGAAAACTGCTTGGAAAGGTGGGAACCAGAAGCCTCCATCACGTAGAATGAGTTGAGCAGTGAGGTAATTATTAAATCTTTGAAGGCATGTGTTTTAAACATAGCCACGAATGGAACAGAGAATGAGCAAATCCTTTGCTTCAAAATGATTCGTCTTTTTTGGCTTGTGCTGCTTTATTGAAGTAAGAAACAGAGGCACTGGATTAACTTTGTGTATGCTTTTCAAATTTTTGAGCCTGAGGCTTGCAAAGGCTATAAAAGTTCTCATATCATGAACGAGTACTATGATGCAGAAAGTGATATTGACATGCTTTGATAAGGGGCATGTCCCAATTTATGCGGAAGCCATCAGTAATCATTTGGTATGTCAGTAAATCTTTGACTAATCGGTATATACTGAGGTTCTGATCATCGGTTGTTTGTAATTCTGAAAGATTTAGTAGCGTATCGATAAATTTCTTCTGTTACACCTCCCGCACTCAAAAGGCTTTAGTGTATTTCTGCTTTTCATATTTTTCTTAAGGTGAACATATATTCTTTGAGCTTCACAACATTTATCATTCATTGCTACACTTGTGGTCTGCTTACACGATCCAACATTTCACCCAATATTTACCCAACATGGATGTTGGATGAAATGTTGGAACGTTTGAACACCAAGCTGGGTCACCCAACATTAACTTTTCCGATGTTGGGTGAAGTTTGATTCTAGTTGGGGGACAGTAGCCAACAATTCCATTCTTTTCAAATGTTGGATGAAATGTTGGGTAGTTTGGATGACATGTTGGGTCGAAGCCTAAGCAAACATAGTTGGCATTGTGGATACGTTCTCCCTTTAAAAAAATCGCGCGCTATCTGCATTTTGATCGTGATTCCCAGTCTCAAACGCACAGCTCCTTCACAGCGTATTCAAATCATAACCTCCATAGAAATGTTGGAAGAAATGTTGGATGACTTGTTGGTCATTTGAACACCTATCCCAACATTTGCAAAATTTGTTAGCTGAAATGTTGGGTGAAATGTTGGATGGTTTAAGCAGGCCTTGATATGGGAAAAGAAAATTATGTAGCGTGTCATTTTTCAGCTTGCAATGAACGCCGGCGAGAATTTATGTCCGTATACCATCGAAAGCATCCTAAATTTCCACGTTACCTCGATTTCCAGGTTGCTGTTGCAGTTTCCATTCTTCCAGTCGTGAATCTTTGGCCCGAATACTTCAGCCTGGTTTCCAAATAATCATAAGAGAGCTTGCGACTGCCTGCAGTTGATCGCCGGCACGTGAAAAATTTACATGGAAGCACAAGTTGTTGTTTACCTGCGACTGCCCGGGATCACTTGATTCAAAATGTTCAACTTTCTCCCGGTCGTTACGGCAGTCTTCCGGTACCGCAGGCAGATAATTCCAAGTGGAAACGCTCTGCCTAAAATATAAGCTTTGTGCTCTGGTTTAGAGCAGTAGTCCAACGACAAATGGCGTCAGTGCACAATGAGAATTCAGAGTTCTGTGCAGACATTGACAACGAAAGACTTATGGATTACACTAGAAAGTATCAATATATGTATGACGAAACATGCAAAGACTATAAAGTTCCTCAAAGAAAAACTTCTGCAAATAAGTTTCCATGCTGACCGTACTAGCTCCTTTTCAGGAAAATGTCCCTGACCCAAAACATGTGCTTTCTTTTAACTTTATTTTCCCTACTTCTATGTCTCGTATAGGCAAGTAAGAGCAGATACTCATATTGAAGCAATAATTGCCGATTCAATGCAGCAGCCATGTTAAACGTTAGCGCTCTTTTCACTTAGCAACCGACATTGTTAACAGTACTGCAGGCAACTCTACGGCAGAGCATATCCATTTAGCCGTAATGCCGGGAGCATGGCTTATGGCAGATGACAGAAAGAAGTCGCCGGCAACTTACGGCACCTTACGACTATATGGAAACCAGCATTTAACCGTATAGCTTCTGTGTGAAACAGACAACTGTATTTTCAACTTAGTACCTCTGAATCTGAGTCCAAATCTGCATATTCGTCAACTTGCACCAGTCTAAATCCGCCTCTGTGAAGAACCTGATGGGAACATGCTAGACGATAAAAACAAGTTCCAGTATCGGCAACATGTTGTGGCGAAAAGACTGGAATAAATGCTATGGTTTCTCCAGCTGTTTTGTAGTAGGGGGTCTTAGGCTTACATTCTATCAATACGTAAACTTAAATGAGTACGTTAAATGCAGTCGATAAAGCAGTCTTTGAGAATGTAGATCAGTTCGCATTTCCTCTGCTAGCTCATCCATCCATTTCTGCTCTTGAAACCTTCAAAATTACTAATTCTGTTCTCCAAATTTTGCATTGAATGGGTTTTGCTATCGAGCAACGTAAAACATAAGTCGACTTTGACTGTTTTTCGCAGAACGCAACATCGAAATCGGGTCTATTGTGTCATTGCTGGCTTTCTTATCCAGTCACTATTTCATTATCTTTGCTGGAAGCAAATACTTTTCAGAATCTTGCTACCCATATATCATTCATTATTTAGGTAACTCAACAGAAGTACCATCTTTTGCAGGTCTCTCCAAGAAAAAGTGAAAAATTAATAAGCCTGGAGCCTTAACAAAGGTGGTGGGCTGGAAAATTTTTCGAAAAAAGATGAGCGGGGACGCTTATTCGGGACGTAAGAGTACCGTAAATCCTCGAATAAACCCCCACCTCCAAATAAGTTCCCCTCGAATAAGCCCCCACCTAGAAATCTATTTTTGCAAATAAACAAGCCCCTCGAATAAGCCCCCATGATGCCTTGTTCGAGGGAAGAATAATTACTCTGGAGATAGAACTGCTGAAAGAAATGTGGCTTTCGTGATGATACTGAAAAAATCGATGTTTCTTTCTGACTGTTAGATTTTGCTTGTAAATACATTACTATCGAAAAATTTCGGACGGTAAAATTTTGGACGTTTTTTTCGGACAGAAAAATTCGGACAAATGCATAAAGCACCTTGAAATATCAGACATTATCCTAAACTCCACACAATGGCTACAAATATTCCAATTTCAGCCTTCTCTTTACCAGTAAAGAGCTAAATTCCCTTCCTTTACTGCTTTTTCCTTCTGTCTTACTATTTGTTTTTGCTTCTCCCATAGGAAATGATGGTTTACTCTGTTTAATTACTCTCCCCTCTCTTCATGAAGCCATGCTCTACTCAGTTACTTCCTCTATATAACTATTTTTGAAATCAATTAACCCCAATTACCAAATATTCTTCTTTAGCTCCTTGAGGGTCCAAGTAACTTAGATTACTTTACAGGAGGGGACCAGTTGGACGACCACGAAAAAGATGGATGGAAGGTATAAAAACTGCAATAGAGAGAAGAGGAAGATCTTTGACTGAAGTGGAAGAGGATAGAAGCTAAGAGGATGGGAACAACTGGAAAAGATTTCTGAAGAATATACCAGCTGACAGACTGACTGTCTACCAGGGGAATTGGTGAGAAAGGTGAAAGGGGGCTTAGTTGAGAGGGGGCTTGAAAGATATTGAAAGATGAGAAAATTCTCTAATTCATAATTTGCTACTTCTAAGATCGCAAAACTAACAAAATGCCCTTAAAATGCTTTGGTGCAAAGGGAGAGCCAGAGAGCTCGAGCACTTTCGTCGGAGCATGCTATCCCCATCATCAGAAGACAATGAACGCCTTTGTCTGGGCTATATAGCGTTCCTAGCATCTTGCTAATCATGCCTTTCTCCCCTCATTGGAATAATTTAACGAACTGAATTGTATTGAAAGAGTAGGAAACTTCTTATCGTTTCCTTGTAGTTCTAAATGTTTCTTAATGTTTTTGGCTGCTTAGTGCTAGGTTGCTTATAAAGTGGTTTCTTATAAAAAATAAGTGTATACCACTAAATGGCGTTAAAACTATAGTTAATCTTAAAGTGATTGATGTTCATTTGTATAAAAGAAAGAGCCTCCTCAATCTTGGAGAGAAGCCTATCAATTTTGGAACTGAGTGAGCAGGAACAGAATTGAAATAGCAGTCTGTACTGCCAACGTGGAACCAGAAGCTCTGTTGTAACAACCCAGGTCATTAACCTGCTTTGCTATTCTTGCAATAATTTTTAAAAAGACTATGGAATTTAGATCACCGGTACTTTGAACAAGTAAATAAGGAGGCTGAGCCCCCTGAGCTCTAAACCACTGTGTTCGACTGAAAAATCTCCTTTGTGATGGTAAAAGTTGAGAAAGTGCTTTTTATTTTTGTATTACACAACACCGCCATCTGAAAATTGAAGCACTTTTGATATATTTTAGGTATTCCATTCAATGAATTTGAGTGTATCTAACACAATTTTATAAGCCACGCAAGCATCATGGCTTAAATCATCAGAAATAACTTATAATGATGATAGGAAAGCTTCTCTAGGGAGTGTTGTGCGTGAGAATATACTGCAAAAGGAGTACTGTGGATTTTTGGCTATTCCAGTGGTATTCCTGGATTTCATCTTGGTCAAGGAACTGAAAATTTTCGGCTAAATTAACCAACACAACACCTTTTTAATTGTCAAGTCCTTCAAATTCTGTAGCTGATTGAGGGAAATATAGGGTTGTATTGTGATGAAATCTCAACAGTAAGTAGAGAACTAAAATTCGTTTGATTCGGTTGAAATAATAGTCCTTTTTTAAAGAGTACAGGTAACCAAAAAATTAGTTCTTGCACCACATCTGATGTCTGAGTAGCACTAAGTCGTTTTCATCTACCCACGATACTCGGATCGTTAAGTCAAAGCAATGGATAGTACCCACTCTTAGAAGCTCAGTAATTGAGCCCAGAGCTTATTAACTTTCATTTTTTCGAATCCACCGCTCTTATTAGTTAACTTCAACAGAAAAATAATTTAAAGAAATCTAACTGTCTTTCTGAACTTTTTGTATGCTTCTCGAATTTTTACAGCCATTTACGTCTGATCTTTGACCATAAATAGCGTTATGGTCATTTTTAGACCATGCATTCAAGGCTCCACTTATTTCGATTCCTACTCATTAAATTTTTCTAATTTTTCCAAGCCAACTGTGAATATTTATTTTTAGCAAGCAAGAGCACTATAGTTAGTGTTTGCTTGCTTCTCAGTACATCAAATCATTGCCGGCAAAAGAGAGCTCATCTGCAGTTCACTTTTGTCTGCGAAGAATTTGATGTACTCACATATAGCAGTCTTTGATTTGCCGTAATCAGTCACATCCTCCAATTTCTTCACTATAAGCGTTGGGAAAATTGCAATAGGTTCAGTAATCAAAACAATATAATTTATGATGGAAATCTGAAACTCATTTTAAAATCCATGTCACGAATCATAATCTGCTTAAACAGATATACTTCTTGCTGCATGCTCTGTGCAATAATTTGTCTCTTAGACAAGCTAATTTTCAAAAGTACCATTAAATCACAAAACTCTGTGCTCGTAGGTCATCCAAATAAAAGGTGCTTTATAAATAGATTTTCTCCCACTGATTCTAAATTTTGCTTTTGCACACCAGTGTAGACTTGATAGGCTTCTTTCCAAGATTAAGGAGGCTCTTTCTATGATACAAATGAACTTCAATCACCTTTAGATTAGCCGTATTTTTTACGCCATTTTGCGGCATTGCTGCATTTCTTCCTAAGTTAACAGAGAAAATGTCTCGCCAAGTGCTGAAACTTACCGCAACTTGCAATAATAGTGAAAAATGTTTTATATTCAAATGCCGATAACGAGGACCCGTTTTCCATATCTATAATTATACGTTTGAAGTTTAGATTTGAAATCTAAGCTGCAAACGTATAATTATAGATATGTTAAAAATATTTTCTCAATGTTTGGTTATGTTTTAAGCTGGGTAAGAATAGATACAATTTGCTTTATCAACTATGCTAAATAAATTGCTACGCAAAAGTTATAGAAACAATTAACATAGTTAGAAAGAAGATATACTACAATTGATTCTGAAGCTGAATTTACAAATCTGTCACGTAAAAAGATGCCAAATTTCAAGCTTGTTTCTAATACCAATCAAGTGCAACATGAGTTTAGCACTTTTTGAAAATCCGATATATCCTCCGTAATGGAAAATTGGAGCAAATAGAACTAAATCATAAAGCACCATAACTTTGAAAGGAGCATTGTTTTCAAACTGAAACGTGGTAGTTGTTCATCCCTTGATGATAACTATCAGTGGTGCAATTTTCAAGAGAGTCGGAAGGGGCCGGGTGTAAAAATCGCTCCTACTTTTACGTGGAATGACCAGACACGAGATATGCACGAACTGCTTTACCAGCTTCATGCTAAGTCTCCCATTCCCCACCGCTTATAAGTAGCAAGGATATACTACCTAGAAAATTAGAATGAGTAGTAATCAGTAAAAACAGACACTCATACTAAACTGCAGCAATTGTGTTTTGGGAAGACTCAATTGTCTAAGCGTCATTCTTAGGAGCTGCCCCGCCTTTCAGAATTTGCTTCTGGCGCCCCTGCACCCCTGAGCACTTTCTCTTATTTCAAAAATATTGTTTAGCCATCCTCTCTTTACATTTCCACCTCGTCAATAATCTTCCTTTAAATGTATTTCAAATCAATAAACCGGGGGTTAAATGGAAATTACCGAACACATCGGCTTTTCTGTAGAGGAAACAAAGTAACTACGAATTTGTCAAGAAGTCCACAGATAAGTTTGAAACGCATGCGCTGGAAGTGAAAACACAGAGCTGCCTTGACACCGTGTGACTTTGCTTCAAGTTTGGGTGGAACCAACAATGGCGACCCTAGAGGAAGCGGTGGAAAATGTTCAAAGACTAGAGAATTTGGCACTGACCGATGAACATCCCAACATAGAGCCACCACCAGTCGTACTAACGTACAGGGCAAATTTTGACACAGACTTTGAAGATAAGGAAGCCTTCATAACTGGTGTAAGCAAATATATGGAAGAAGCCACAATACATCAAAAGTTGGTGAGAATTTTATCCGTGTATTTTTCTGAGGGATGAAAGTTTATGGTACATTTTATCATGAGAATTTAGTGGTACCTTTCTTGCATAAGTGGCTGTGATTTAATTTGAATTGACGCTTTGCTTGTTCTGTAGGACATAAATAGCACTTTCGTTGTTTCATTCACTTCCTTGTCTACAGATGCTTGCAAAACCTAGCTTGATCACTTTAACTATAGATATTCTTGTTTGAGATACTAGCAGATATGATTTCTATGTGCAATTGCAGCATTATATTCATTCATAAATGTATGTATATGCATTTGTTTCCATCCCATCCATCCATCCATTCATCCATCCATCCATCCATCCATCCATCCATCCATCCATCCATCCATCCATCCATCCATCCATCCATCCATCCATCCATCCATCCATCCATCCATCCATCCATCCATCTCATAAATGTCAACTGATCAACAAGCTAGAAATTCTGATATTTTAGGTGAGAGTTCTGTTATAATGCCTTCAATAAGGTAAATTTATTTTTCAGAACAAGCTTTTGCTTGAGGGAGAATTATATTCAAATATGCTTTATACTTGGAGGAGCTTATCAAGGGCATGTCCTACAGTAAGACTTTCACTCTATTATTTGAGCTTTTTTATAAATATTTTCTATTTATCAATAGAATTGTTTCAGATATGTTTTCATTTATATAATTCTTAGATATGAAGGACTACATGTGCTGCACATGCAAGGACCTAACTAGGTTTCTTAGATAAAATGAGCAATGATTTGATGACATAAAACCAGAGTTGCCATAATGTGAATAATTTATGTAGAACTCTGGTTTATTAGCAAAGAGAACCAAGGCTGGGAGCAGCACTTAGGCTGCAACTTCTCCAATGATAATTTATAAAAATTTTATAGATTGCAACTGGATAAATTGCATAGCACATTGAACATTTGATGGATATAAGTATTATGTCAGTCTTCATCATAAGGAAAATGCCATGTGTATGGTAAACAACGTGCATAGTATCTTTGATGCATGCAATTCACACTCTTAAGTGCTGTTCAAGAATTATACCACGCTAAAATTGCCATTTTTGAAACACCCACCCCCTATCATCACACTCTGCCATGTTTCTTCACAAGACCCTTTGTGCTGAGCCATGCTTGGAGCAAATACCCCCCCCCCCATGCACAGCAGCCTCAATGTAGAATGACTTTTTAACATAGTGAAAGGATAAGGGAAGAAGAAAGGAAGTCTCATTCTTCATTAGAGAAAATATAAAAAGTTGAGTTGAGCACTAAACCACTAAAATGTTGTAAACCTTACAGGCCCCACCCCACATAAGATTACAAGGTGAAATGGAACAGGGATAAATAAAAACAAGAAATCATGGTTTCTTTTGAAATCTGTATTCATTTAGGCTGTGTGCTAAGGTTTGATGTTCCTTTGTTATTCAAAACTTCTTAATAAAATTATTTTTCAGGGCTTGGTAGGTCCTTGAACTCCTTGAAAAGTGCTGGAATGTGAAATGCCAGTTCAAAGGCACTTAAAACTCCTTGAAATCGATGATTTTACCTTGACAATTGATCAGTCTCCTCGAAATTTTTGAATTTTTGCTGTTTACTTTGTTCATAGCAATAAACAATGCAAAGTATAATTTAGAGAAATATCCAACAGAGAATTGTACAAAGGAACACATTATATGCCAAGAAACGTCGGGTTTTAATTATTTTGGGCTTTCTTTTTATTCATGCACATGCTGTGAATATTAATTTAGAGCTCCTCGAAAATTTATATTGGTTCTTGAATAGTCCTTGAAAACTCCTTGAATATGCACGTCAAAGTCCTGCATAAACCCTGGTTTTTACCTTGAAGCAACCAACTGGACTAAAGTACCACCCACCCTCTAGTGACAAAAAATATGTAGAACTACCCTCCCCCAGGGTGCGATGTAATTATTGAACAACCCCTTACCTATCTGGCTTCCTTCAGGCTGCTTTTAAGTAATTTACAAAACCACAATGGCAACTGCAATAGCAACACATTTTGCTTTTCTTTTAGAACATAGTATCAGTAAGCTCCTTGTTTCTCATACAAATTAGTTCATGTAGAATTAAATGTGATAGATTGCTATATAAATGTGATGAAAAAGAAGCAAACCTATTTTCCTTTAATTTGAGATTTTCTGTCACTTTTAATATTTTGATGCATTTTTGTAAAGAATCAAAATTATTCTGATTGTATTTTGAAACCTACTAATTACTAAAACATGCAATTAAGATGAATAATTAACTGCTTATATATGAGACCATTAAACTCTGCTTTTAATTGCACAACTAGGGAATCTCATTACTGTTGTTTTGACACATCAAGTTGAAGGGGGTTTCAATTGGCTTTGATGAATGTGAAACATGCAACAAATAGGGGGATCAATTGGTTCCATTTGCAGGAAGTTTGATTGGGTTATGATTGGTGTTTGCTTGTAAACTGAAGGTATAAATCAGCAATATATCTGACTCATGTGTGCAACCAATCATTCGCATTATTAGTTCTATGTGTGTGCTGATGTGTGCCCATGCAATCACACACATTAAGCAGCAAAGACTGTCATTTATTTCAAATGGGAATTATGTGATTATTCCTGATCATTGAGGCATGTTTGAGCCACCAGAAGCTGTACCCATTCACACCCTTTCCACTTTACGCTACCTAATCCATAAATGCTAGCTCAGAAATCATCTTTCATTCCAAGAATTTCTCAGCTATGGAACTCATTACCATCCACTAGTTTCCCAGAGTTGTACAACTTATCTTCTTTCAAATCTACCTTAAACAAACTTGATCTTGTTTCCCTATCTATGTAATCTTTCTCCATTTCCATAGTGTTCTCTTTTTCAGGGCTTTGTTATATGCCCTAAGGCCATTCCCTGATATTACCTGCTAAAAAATTTTTAAAAGATTACTAGGCTTCTTGTTTTAAAATGTGTGATCCTATGCTTGTGCCATGGCATAGGTCACATTGAGGTGAAATGTACATTCTTAAGGATTGACCATATCATGCCCCTTTGAAAATGTTTCTAGTTCACAGCATGCTTATTGTCATTGATTGATATTTATTAAGAAAGTCATTTTCTGTCTGTTAGAATGCTTATAATAATAAAGACTGCTTGTGATAATGTATACTCAATATCTAGCTTGGTTTGACAGTTAGTTTGACAGTTGGCTATATGTAATATCTGGATTATTAAGAATTCAAGAGCTTGTGATGCTTGTAAGTTCTTTGTCACCTCCTTCCCCTAAGTTTTTATGTCAGGGTTTATATGGTTTGGGAAAGTCAGGAGGAAAGAGTTATTTTCATTTTGATCAGGGAAAGCCAGAGAATGCCAGAGAAAATATGGGAAATTTGCAATATTCAGGGGAAAAATTGCCATTTCATACTGTAATTGTCACAGAAATATGTAGAGCATTGAGTTTATATTTATCCTTTCCAAAGTGTTATCGTCAACTTTGTTATTTGATCAGTGCCAGAAAAATTTTGATCAGTTTTGTTATGTACAGTCCCTAGTCAAAGTTTTGTTCATACCAGACTAAAAATAGAAGTTGTCAGCAGTTGGGCTGAATTTGGACCCCGCAAGTCAAAGGGAAAAGTGGATGCTCTAGTAAGTCAGGGGAAAATTCAGGGTTTTCTTCATAAAAGTCAGGGAAATGTGTTCTTTTTAATGAAAGTTCAGGGGAAATTTTTTCAAGAAATCTGTATAATCCCTGTATAAGTAATTATCCATTTCTAGCACTATTATAGTAGTTTTTGAAAGGTTGTGCTTCAGAGCACTCATGAAATTTTGGTCAAAATTTCTTCATGCAGTTATGCTGAAGGTAAAAAGCAGGTCAACAATTTTGTCTTCACTATTTGTTGAAAATATGTTCTACTGTTAGTGTGAAAACTGATATTTATGCGCAAATTTTTTTATGAATTTTGAATCATCGAAAAGTGAAGTAAAATGCAAATTGAAGTAAAAGATAGGCTAATTTACCTTTAAATCATAAATTTCAAGACAAAATGTGGGTCTCCTTTGCTGTTATTTCAAACCTCAACCCAAATAACAGCAATGGAGATTCCCATTCTGTCTTTAAATTTATGATTTAAATGGTGAATTAGATATTCTTTTCCTCAAGTTCATGTAGACAAAAAGGCCTTAATTGTTGTGTGAATCCTGCCTTTTTGTAAGGGAGTTTAGGCAAACTGCTGTAGCATTTTGACACCAATGTATTCAAGGCACATCTTAGTAAAAGGG
>OLMO02000001.1:15149178-15177428 GCA_900291935.2 Cassiopea xamachana | reverse complement strand
GTGTAATGCCAAGAATTATTCACTATAGGAGATTATGAAAGATGCTGAAAATTTCAAAGTGGTGAAATATTTTAGAAGTTGGCATGCATTTTTCCTGATTTTATCCATGGATCTGATACAGTCAGGTACTATTGCATGTCGGCTTGTAAGAGTGTAGGATTGAATTGAAAATAGCAGGGCCTTTTTAACTTACTAACTGGAAGGCCTTGGCACCCCAGTTCTCCTCACAGCCCCTTAATTAGGGGAATTGCCGCAAGTGAATAAGTCAATAATTTCATATTACAGATACAATCCTTCTTGTCATTTTAGTTGTCACAATTACATAAATTGCAGAGATAGGCCAAAATCTTACTTTCTGCATTTTACACTGCATCATGTCTTTTGTTGGAGAGAGGAGGCTTTCAAGTGAGAGGAAAAACAAAGAATGTGCACTCAAATTTCAATAAACTGACTCTTTTATTCATGATTTCAAATGTTCAGCTCCATTTTGTTTTTTGTGTTGGCATAAAGGCATTGTGGCTCCAAAAACTGAACTAAGAAAATCCAATGAATGTGGGCTCAATTATTGTGAGAATTCATTGTTTGAATACAATGTTGTCCCATTGATTAGGAATAGGGTGTATAACAGTGAAGGACAGCAAGATGGCTGAACTGCCCAGAAGCCGGCAATAGAAGTGACTAATCTATCAATTTCAGACCACAAATATAGTCAAAGCGAGTCAGGTAAAGCCATCTCATAAACGAGCACAATGTTTAGATCACCCATAAATGCAAAAAGACCCACCATCAACATCGGAAAACTAAATGTAAGAGGTTTAAACAAATACTTCAAGAACTGCCAACTTGCAAATGACATCAGAAGATACAAACTGCAAATTTTAGCCCTTCAAGAAACCAAAATAAATGAAGATGGAAACATTGGCATCGAAACCACAGATGGTAAATATAAATATGACCTGATGTACGTAGGCAGCAAACATCATGGCGTAGGAATAGTAGCAGATAAGGACATCAAAGCAGAATACAAGGTAATATGAGATAGAATATGTACAGCCACTTTCAAAATAGAGCAGAGAACAGCCATTTTTGTATCCACCTATGCCCCCACGCTAGAACAGACACAGAAAACCCCCAAAACACAGAGAAATTCTATGAAGATCTAGAAGGCATTATCAACACCACTAGCTGCAGGCACTTACTCACAATAGCAGGAGATCTGAACGCAAAAGCAGGTGCAGGCCACACAGATTACCCAGATAACATAGGAAGATATGGAAAAGGCGAGATCAACCAAAATGGACAATACCTAGCAGAGATGCTACACAGAACAGATATGTACCTAACAAATACTACTTTCAAGCACAAAATGTCACATAGAACCACATGGGAAGCCCCCCAAGAAGTGAAACACACAGAGACAAATACAGAAAGATCAGAAGAAGTCCATACAGAAACCAAATCGACTACATAATAGGCAGGAACTCCCAGAAAATATTCTACCAAGACTCCAGATCATATAGTGGCATTGAGACACCAACAGACCACCGACTAGTCAAGGCAACAATGTAGAATGGTATAGAATCAAACCAGCAAAGAAGACCACAAAACTTAACCTAGATGATCTAAGGAACCCAGAAACACAGAGGAGGTATAAAGAAGAAGTCAAAAATAGACATGAAAACATGACAGCAACAACAGCATGAGAGAAATGGATATCAATGCAGAAGGCATGCAAAGAAGCAGCAGAAAGCACACTTGAGAAGAAAGTAAGAAGCCAGAAAATAGAAAATGAGGAAATCAAACAACTATCTGAAAAGCAATCGAAACTATGCAATGAGATAAACTCCAGCAAAAGTGAAAAGGAGAAGGTAGCCAAGAGGAAAGAAAGAAACACAACACTCAAAGAAATACACCAAAAGATATAGGAAGAGGAAAGCAACAAGATCATCAAACAAGTAGAAGATATCGAAAAATACAAAGATGATTCCAGAAAAATGTACAGAGTAGTTAAAGAACTCCAAAGAAAAGAGCCTAAAAAGAAAATACTGGTAGATAGTGAACATGGAATAACCACAAATGAGAAAATCCAAACAGAAATAGTAAAGAAATTCTTCCAAGATCAATTTCATAATGAGAAAGAAGAGATGATAAAAGAAGTAAAACCGATGAGAATGCAGACAGCTTTTACAAGTACAGAAATAACCACAAATGAGAAAATCCAAACAGAAATAGTAAAGAAATTCTTCCAAGATCAATTCCATAATGAGAAAGAAGAAATGGTAAAAGAAGTAAAACCGATGAAAATGCAGAGAGCTTTTACAAGTACAGAAATAGAGAAAGCAGTGAAGAGACTGAAGGCCAGAAAAGTGCAGGAATAGACGAACTCAACAGTTAGCTGATAAAATATGGACCTGAGACCATATATGAAGGAATTGCGGAAATATACAACATCATGGCAGAAACAGGTGGATTCCCAACAGAAGTCAAAGAAGGAATGCTGATACCCCTACGAAAACCGAAGAAACCGGGCCCCCCAGGACACCTCAGACCCATAATATTACTATTGGTACTAAGAAAGATCCTTGCTATCTGCTTGCTCCTCAGAAACTTAGAAAGGCTTAAAACCAAAATCCCCCTCACCCAGTCAGCATACCAGTCAGGCAGAAGTACAACAGAACAAGTCTTTGCCTTCAAAATACTTGCAGAAAAGGCCATAACATCAGCAGACTACAAAGTGACACTACTCATGTTAGATATGTCAAAAGCCTTCGACACAGTCCAAAGAAGAAACCTAGTAGATATACTCAGAGAATTCCTGCTTCCAGACTATTAAAATATTGCTTGTAAGAAGTACTAATATCATAGGACCATACACGACTGCATAACAACTAACAGAACACGTTAATTAACTGAAACAAAAGATAAACCGAGGGTTCGCAGTTCGAAGCTAAACGGAAGTTCGAATCACGTCAATCAAAAACTAATAAACATGAGTCACGTAGTCTATCTTTCCGACACTCCCACTTGACGAATTTTTATTTAATAAACGGAACAAAACAAAGCAGCATTATAGCAATCAAGCAAATTAGCGTAAAGGTTCCAGTCCCATATCAGATCGAAATTCTTCAATTTGACCTTCTGCAACGGTTTAGTCATTATATCTGCAGTCATTTTTTCAGTGGCACAGTAAATAATATTTACTTCCTTCTTCTCTACAGCTTCTCGCACATAATGAAATTTAATGTCGATNCACCAACATGGGAGTGCCCCAGAGAGACTGCCTCAGCCCCATCTTCTTCATAGTTTACCTAACAGAAGCCCTACAAGACACCAGAGAATTATTCCTACAGCAACATCTAGAAGACCGCACTTACTGCCAGCAAATAATCACAGAATACGCACAAGATCAACAATATGCAGACAACATTGGATATGCGACAACATCAGGAGAAAAGAAGGAAGAGAACAAAAGCCAAGTACCACCCAAGCTAAAAGATAGAAATCTAATTGTGAAAAACAGCAAAACAGAAGAATATGAAGTGCACAGGCAAGGAAGTGCTAACAGGCATAAGTACAAATACCTAGGGAGCCATCTACAGGCAGAAAGTGACATAAAGAGAAGGAAAATACTCGCTCAGTCTGCTTACAACAAATTGAAAGACGCCTTTGAGAGCAAGAAGGTATCAGTAGCAACCAAGAACAGGCTGTTGACAAGCCACGTGCAGAGCATCTTCCTGTATAACAGCGAGCTGTGGACAACAACGCAGAAGGTAGAAAGTGTAATAGACGTCTTTCAAAGAAACCTGCTCAGACAAATACTGAAAATAAAGTATCCAAAGAAGATCTCAAACAAAAAGCTGTACCAAATCACGAAGCAGAAACCATGGAGAATAAAAGTAAAAAGAAGAAGACTGAATTGGTATGGGCATATGGCTAGATTATCAGAGAAAACACCAGCAAAAGGGCCCTAAGAGAATTCCAGAGATATGTGAGAAAGCCAGGAGGAAGGACGAAGACAACATGGGTTGAAACTGTAGAAAAAGACATGAACAGAGTAAAGGTGGTGGTTTTAGATGGCGGTGGGAAAAAGAGACAGGCAGAGAGAGAGAGAGAGAGAGAGAGAGAGAGAGAGAGAGAGAGAGAGAGAGAGATAGAGAAAGAGAAGTATAACAGTGGTCACCTTTTGTAGGGCCCAACAAAGTTTTACCGGTTTCCTGCCTGGCCAGAATGCCCCTGAGTTGATGCATAAACAAACAGGGACAGGAGATTGTTTGCTGTAGTTTTTTCATATTTCAACTGTGGTCTTCATAATTTATTAAAGCTGTGCAAGGATGGCCGTGCTTTTCATTCTGAACACAATGATAAACAATTATTGCAGTTGATATCCTATTTTCCATAGAGACATTTTCCAATGTTATAGAGAATGTGGTCTTCATAAATCTTTCTGGGGGAAGCCCCCAGACCCCCATTATCCTTTTAGACATGACCCACCCACGTGAATATTCTTAAAAACTGCCCTGGCAAATAATGTTGATTAAATAGCAAGTAATTTTGCAGGTCAGAAACATTCTTAAAGCAGAATACTGGAGATCCTGCAGCGTTACAAGAGTCACAAAACCTGACAATGTTTCTTGCTACACAAAGTCAAATTACTTCCAAACTGAAAGGCAAACTTGAAGTACTACAAGGTTATGAAGATCTTCTGTGTGAGATAGTTGATTTGTGTTGCAGTTTGTACGATCAAAAAGCATTTATCCTACCAGCTGAAAAGCATATGCTTTTGAAGGTGAGGTTTTTTAAAGTATGGTAGGGCTTGAAAGGATTTTAATTTTATTTTCCATCTTGGAAGTGAGGCTACATAAAATGCGTGTTAACTGATCAGGCTTGTTCCAAGTAGGGTTGTATGGGTGTGGAGGTGTTACATCCCATTATTTGCCAAAACCATCAGTACTTTTTGGTTTATTGTTGATTGGAAGCTGGCTTATTGGTAGTTTTTTTGGAAATTTTGTAGCCTGCCAGAAGATTTCTTTGATCCACCTAGGGGCCTCCCGGACCTGCGCGCAAATCCCGCGCAGAATGAATCTACGAGGGCTTTTTTCCGCCCACGCAGTTTTTCAAAGCAATGTTCTCATGTAGGTCCCATTCACACTATATCGGATTCATCTTGTACCAAATTCTTGATAGAATCTGATGTCAAAATTTTATATGTTCATCCTATATCAGATTCAGTTTTAGGCATTGTTCATACTACTCCGCTCCGCTTCATTACGTCACTAAGCCTTTTGTTTACAGGAACTTTTCATGGCAACTGTCACTGCTTGAAAATTGATCGACGCTCGAAATCAAAGCTGACTGCAGCTCAGAAGAGCTTCCGAAGCGACGATGTATTGGATTCATGCATTCACACTAGGTTAAAAGTGATCTGATATCGAAAGTAGTCTGATACATACCACTTTCACAGTGGAGTGATTTCACTCCACAAAATCGATACGGAGCATATCGGATTCATGCAGTATAGTGTGAATGGATGAATGATATTGTATTACTACTGAACTTTTTGAATGACAATGAGTCTGATTGGATCCAGCTCAGTAGATCTGCATTCCTTGTACTTAAAAAAAACCTTGCTATATTCCAAAAAGTGATGTTCCTATTTTGTCTTGTTATAGTACAAAATTTATAGGAAGTAGTACACGTGAAAATGCCTTCTTAAGGTGAATAGTGTGTAAAGAATTAGCAAGGTAATGCATTTTTGCCGTTTTAAATACTCAAATATAAAAACTCATCAACAGTTCTACAAGGGCTAAATAGTCCACACAGCCAAATGGGCAAGGGCTTTTTATAGCCCAAGTTGTTTTTTCCCACAGAGGCCTGGATCCACCCCTACTCAAGAAGTGTCTTGGCATGTCACTGTAGCTGATGTTATGACAACAGTTTGGTGGTAGTTTGCAGGGACTAATTACATGGAGCAGGCTTGTCTGGCAAACGAAGCTGGGTTTGCTAAATGGACTGACTTCCTAACTGATTACGTGGAATGGGCTTGCCTTGGCTTGAATTCCATGCTATTATAGTCCTGATAGATTATTTTCTGCCTTTGTGTTTTAAGAAGATGAAGATGTTATTTTCCTATCATCCTTCTTTATTGACAACAATGACTTCACTTTAAGATTGACTTCATAGCAGAGATATTGCATCTCGCAAAGAAATCTTGAACAAATGTTGATATTAAATAGGAGTATTTCATCCAAAAAAGACTCTCTTGAAAATGGGTATTTCCTGTTTCATCTTTGATCACAGTTTGAAGGGAGGCCATTTCTAACTAACAGAAAATTCATGCTCGTGCAAAGATATAATTGTGGTGTTCTTTTATTATTTATACTATGAAGTGCCTCTGTTGGTGATATAGTGCATTACTTGTAGCTTCTTCCCTCATGCCTTTGCTTATGAGTTAAAGCAGCCTTAAAGAATATCGTTAAGTATATTGCTTGGCCAATATAAAGGAAGGAATTTGTCTCATATTTACCTTACAGCCTACAGTGCAGAGTTCTGTAAGCTTTTCTTTTTTTTAGTTTACTGTTTGTCCATGAGTTTGAACGCAGAGAGAACTTGTTTTAGTACAGTAGCTATGCTTTTAGCGTTAAATTCAATCTTTAGGAGTGCTATTCCTTCTCATTCAAACTCTTTTTTGGCCGTGTTGCACTGCTAGTTATTAATGTTATTGTCGTTTTTGTTGTTGATATATCTATGATTACTTTGTAGGTCATTGGTTTCACTCTTTTCCTTCTGGATGGCAAGGAGACAAATATAAATAAGCTGGATCAAAAGAAAAAGATAAATATATCACGAATTGACAAATTTTTCAAGGCATGTAGCAACTCTTTTCTTGCATTGCACTTTGCTCTATTTGGAATTGCCATTGTGAGTAAGAATTTTAAATTTGAATTTGCTTTAGCTAACATGGTGAAGCATAGATCACGTTAATCACCTACTCTGTTAATGCAGTACTATAGGCATTTTTGGCATTTTTTGGTGTCAACCCATAATACATTCAATGTACTGTGCCCTTTTCAACAATCTATGGCATAATTAGCCGCATTTTTTCATTATTTTCCAGTTGTTTTTATTGTTGTACAATTGTTCTAATGACTCATTCTTATTTATACAGCAACTTCCTGTTGTGCCATTGTTTGGTGACATGCAGATATCTTTGGTGAACTACGTAAAGCAGTGTCCTCATTTTGAAAGCTCTAAGTGGACATGCGCAGCAGAAAACGCTGAGGCAAAGGCTGGCGTCAATCAATACAACCTTGTTAACCGCATGAGCCAAATACACGAGGAGCATCTTAAGATTATAAGTGAACTTGCGCGGTATAGCAATGACGTAAGTTTATTACCAGTCTTTTTGCTGTAATCTTTATTGATTTTGTTTATTTTATTTTTGCATTATGCCTTTTACCAATTTCATGTGTTTGGTAGAAGTTTCAATGCAAATTCCAAAAGATAATGATATCCAGTTGATGTATCATTCAAATACTTGATAACGGTGTATCTGTCATGGTGCATATATGTATTTCCATTGTCTGTAGGTATTTCGTGCCTTTTATGTACACGAGAGTATAGAAGAAATGTGCTGTAGTCAAACGTGTGCTAATCTCCAATTCATTTATTACCATGGACAACTAATTAGAAGACATTTGACGTTGGATTAGTTCATTATGCCTATATTTGGATATGCTGTCATTGGATGACTGTCCATCATTTGCTTAGACTTTTCTCTAGATCTATATGTATATGTATATCGCTTATCTGTTTGATAGGTCAGCGTTTTTTTCTACGTACTTGAGACTGAAATAAATTGCGACATTTCTCTACCCACAAACTTTATATAAAGTAAATAATTTTACTGAGTATTCTTGAATGCTATGTATTTTGGTTGAATGACTGTACTATATTACCGTGGGTGCTCTAGATGTGCTGAAGGGTTGTGTATTCAACAGCATTTTTTGCAAATACATCCACATTAAAAGCTGCTGATGTATATTTTTTTGTTATACTGTATACTCAGGATAACTTGGTACAAAATAATATAGATTTTCGGATAATCCGGATTTTTCCATACTCTCAAAATTTTACGTGGTAAATTATGCTCTTTACTCCGGATTTTTAGATAGGTGATTCCAATTTACCCTGATTTTCCATCAAATATTGATTTCCAAAATGCTCTAAATTGTCAGAATATCAAAACAATAGCACAAAAACCCTTTTCTGAGAGGAAGGAGACAGGAAGTACCCAATCTGGTGGATTTTTCCTTAGCTATGTACAGCAGTTAACGTATTCATGAAGTTATTACTGGAAGACACAAGAAATGTCTTAGTTTGATTAGTTTCAAGCTGTATTTGTATTATTTCAACGTCTACTTTAATTTTGGTTTCAAAAACTGATCCTCCTGTTTGTTCGGATTTTTGCTTAATCTGGATCGTGTCCTTATTCTTGATTGATCCTGAATACCTGGAGTACGCTGTACCTGGATTAGTGTATCTTCGAGTTTTGAAATTCTGCAGTGGTCAGCCTATAAACCCTTGCCAAGTAAAATTTCAAAATGATTAGGTATAGATGCACAGTAAAATTTCAAAATAGAGATCAGTATTTATCATTAAAGTTACTTTTCCCATTGCTACTTATTTTTGGTTAGAATGAAATGTATATTTAAATTGCTTTCATTTCTAGTTCATCACATCTTCAAGCAATAGTCAGATGACGTATGCTGCATGTAAACAACTTTCAGATCTTTGCATTAATGGCTTAAAATTGGTATCTACTTGGAATGCACAAGTTATGGAGTTGGTAAGGCCCTCGTATTGGAGATTGAGCGAATTTTTACGTAGCTGCAATCATTGCTGGACGTAGTGAAATGCTATTAGTCCATAAATACTTGTTATACGAATAGAACAATATGCACCGTGGTTTGCGTACTTTGTCAGGTCTTTTTTTCATCTTTTCATACATACCAAATTAGTTTTTGGCGCTATCTACAGGGTTACCACCAAATCAGGGACATTAGGGAATTCAGGGAAAACAAAGGGATTCTATTTTCAATCATGGAAAATCAAGGGAAAAAGAAAGATATTTTGAAAAATAAGGGAAAATAAGGGAAGTTTTAAAGTTACTATTGTTTCATTTTAGAGTGGTGACTTTCTCTATACTCAGTCATGCATCCAGTTGAGTGCGACAACTACCAAGTTTTCCCCCTGTTTTTAGCGTTTTGTTCTGTGCAGTCATTTTGAAGTGCAGTTCCGCGTTTTATGGAACCAAAAGTGTGAACTGCAAAAAATAGGGTCAAGGGTCTCCCAATCCCCACATCTATGGAGAAAATGATAAGAATATCAGGTAAAATCAGGGGAAAGTGAGTAGCATTTCACGAAAAATATCAGGGGAAATCAGGGAATTTTGTCTTGAGATAGTGGTGGCAACCCTGATCTACTCTTCGCCCCCCTTGGGAAGATCATTGTGCTTCTTTCTCTCTGTTTCCATGGTTTTCTTTAGGTCTTTTCGGCTACTAGTATATAATTTTAGTTTCTATTAAAATATGGTGACTCATTCGAAATATATCTTAGTTGACCTTGGCATGGTTGGTACCTTTTCTTTATCTCTTTTCTTCCTGGTTTCTGCCTCAGGATCTGTTGGGGAATTGTGTTCTTGATTCCATTTCTTCTGTTGGTGCCAACGTAATTCATTGCATTGTCTTTGTAATCAATTTAATTTAGAGCCATATTCATCCTCCTGTGTAGATGGAGCTCTTTAGATGAAGCAATAATAGTCAATTTTAAACAGAATGCTTTTTCTAAGAATTTAATTTCTACAGAAATATGTGAACATATTATAGTCAATCTGCTGTATTATTTTATTATTTAAATGCTGATTACTTCTACTTTAAAGGCCTGGTTATTCTGTAGATTTAAGAATAGATATTCCTAATCTAGAAGCGCTAAAACAGGAAGCGAATATTTAATATTGTATCTGCACCCTTTAGATAATCATTTAGACATATTTGACTCTACTTCTACACGATGTCACATTGTTCTTTACTAAATGTTGTTGACTCAAAAACACAATCAGTCTCGTTGTGTTCCACGTCTTAACACATCATGCTAGGTAAGTCTTGATGAATGAAATCAAGAAAATTTAATTTTAGTCATCAATATTTTGCAGCACGAGCTGACAGCTAGTTTATTCCGGGTATTTCGATCTGATTCTGTGTTGAGCATGTAGATATCTATGAGACAGGTTACTTATGGTAAGTCTGGAAGAGTATGTAAATATTTATGTACAGTGTAAACAGGCCGTAACGTAAGTTTTGTTTTGATGCTAGTACCATTGGAAGTTACTGCACCCAACAGACAAATATGCAAATCCTCTGTGCCCAGATACAGCCATTGATTATGAGAGAGTAAGTTGTATTATGTTCTGCACTTTAGAATTCTCTATTTGATTGTAGGGCAAAATTGTAATGCTACCTTATATAGCCATTAGGTCAATGGATTTCCTATGATAAGGATTTCAAAAGTATATAGTTTCCTATCCTTTGCAAACAGTTGCCAATGCTTAGGATACATTACACTTCACGTTGTTCTTTCTATAGTACTATTCTGCAGGTGAATGCTCTTTTTAATGCCTACTGTTTCCAGCATGCCTTTTGTTTACCAGTCCCTATCACCCCCCTGAGAAACTCAAAGTGATGTCCTAAAGTGTACTGAAGTAACTAGAGCCGTGACATTGTTAGCACTGTTTTTTCTTCATTCAGTTCTGTTCAGTTTGAAGTTCATGCTTTTTGCCAAGAACTATTCTCTTGCTTTATATTTCATCATTCTCATCTTTGGTTTACCTCTCTTTTGCCTCTAGGCCACCAGGTATAATTACAACAGTGACGAAAAGTTTGCGATGGTTCAGGTAAAGCCATTTCTTGTTCTTTTTGATTTTGTGGAACATTTTTAGGTGTTTTGCCGTATCATTTTTCTCTTTTAATGAAAGAGTTCAAGTTTTGTTGGGTATGAATTTCATCCTGCTATATTTGACAGGTTATTGGGATGATTAAGGGCCTCTATGGAGTAATGATGAAATTAGAAGGTATCTTTGCTGAGGCTGCTGGTTATTTTATACATCAAGAAATTCAAGAATTTATCCAAATAACTCTCCAAGAGCCATTGAGGAAGACAGCAAAGAAAGCAGGAAAAGCACTAACGAGATCGTAAGCGTGATTGAAATCGACGTATATATTCTTTAGAGTAAATCTATCCGTTTCAGACTTTGCAAAAGATATCTTCGCTGTCTACTCCTTTTAAATTTCATCAAGGAAGCCCTCCAGATCACTTATAGCTTGTTGACTTTGAGTCTTATAAAGTTCCATTTTTCCTACATATGGTATTCTTCATTGTTTGTTTACTACATGCAGTATCCATATATTCTTGATTAATTGTTTAGGCTTTGAATTTGCATTGAAAAAAGATTTGTCGTAGCCAAGAATTTTTCAAATTTTAGCGTTTTAATTGCAATTCGTGAAACTGCATTGGATATGAATGCAAAGTTAAAAGGGATGCAGAACAGTGCATTGAGGAAAGAGAGGGATCCAATGACTGGTTTCTTGCTTGACTTACCTAAGAGGCATGTTGGCCCTTCAACTACGCAAGTGAGATGACAAGTTTATTTGTCTTTTCTATTGAAAAATAATTGGCAGTGTTGCTATAATGTTTACAAAGGTACTCCTTCATAGTTATAGTTATATACTTAGTTCAAGTAAAAGAAGACAATCGAATTTAGATGTCATTGCATGCATGGATTAGTTGCTAAAGCAGATCATTGTGTGTCACACTATGGGGTATTGTGATTGGTGTTTTCTTTGGGTTCTTTTTTACCTATTCAGAACAAAGAGATGATCAAAACTATTTACTCAAAGAATTGTATATAGTACACTCCATATGAGTTTTTACACTCCTTCAACACACTAATACAATTTGTTTGAGTAAATAGTTTTGGTTATGTGTTCAAACTCCTTTCTTGTTGTGGCAACAAAGCTGGATGAGGTTTTTTGTACTTTATATTGAGGAGGGTATCCACTCCCTGCTGGAAAAGCTGGAAATGCTGGAAAAGCTTGAAAATGAGCCTTTTTCAGAATTTGACTGGAAAAGCTGGAAAGCCATAGGTTTTTCTCCTGCTTTAGCTGGAAAAGCTGGAATTTTATTTTTAGGCCTTATAATAATTAGCAGCATTATTAAATAAAAAATGATCTTATCGAGAAGTAGGATTGCAGTAGAAAAGATTTTCCAATATCATGTGGGACAGACCTTTTTTCTCCAAGTCAACCCAGGATTGAAGTTGTCCATATGTTTTGCCAGGGGTGGTTAGTAGATCCTTGCCGTCTGGGGATGCTTTGCTGGAAGACATTGAATTTATATAGGAAATTCCAATTTTTTGAAATTTTAAGGCTTCTCAATACTTTCTGACAGTAGTCGCATAGCATTTTGACATGCTGGAACTTCATATCAAAATACATGGTATGACTGGAAAACGATGTGCTTTTTCTGCCCAAATGGCTTGAAAAAGGCAACTTTGATCTGAAACTTTGGCTGGAATTTTAACTTTAACTCAGTGGATGTCCTGATTGAGGTGTAGCAGGTAGTGCAACTCTATGATAGTGAAGACAATTTGGTGAGGTAGTTAGGGTATTATTAATACTTGTTGAATTTGTTGCTTGCATAAAGACTGTTTGGCTTTTGATAATTGAGGTTCCTTCTTGTGAAATTTTACTTCATGCCAGTGCAATTCTTTGAACATGTATAAATAATGGGTTGCTTATTGGCTGTTATTGCTGATTAATTCTATTTCCTAAATTCTGAATTTTAGCTCTACATGATGAGAACAATGATGGAGTCATTAATCTCTGAGAAAGCTGGCAAGGGTAAAACAATGAAAAAAGACTTGGATGGAGCAACATTACTTGCAGTTGATCAGTTCTTAAAGAATTCTCGTACATTCCCATACTTGCTGAATTTCAGTGAATCACTCCGAGAATGTTGTGATTTGTCGCAGCTTTGGTTCAGGGAGTTCTTCCTTGAGCTTACCATGGGACGGAGTATTCAGGTGAAAACTCTTTTTCTTTTAATAGCGCAGTTGCGATTATATTCAGTACCGAGTTGTCATCATTGTTTCCATCAGTGGCAGCATTTTATCAAGCGTTTCTATAATTGGTAGTATTATTGGTTGCAGTGCTAGTTGAACAAAGTGAAATTCTGTGAAATTAGTAACATCCAGCTGTCATGTAAATATCTTCCTGTTGGGGCAGAAATTAGCCCCTATTCTTGTGATTATTTGTCAATACAATTCTATGAGAGTTTTGAAACTGCTAGGCCACTACCTGCTGGTGCTGATGAGTGTGTTCAACACAGCATTTTCCAGGCGTTTTAGGTTCAAGCTATCTTAGTATTCATAATAAGAAAACTTCATCTATAGTAATAAAATGGAAGCACCGAAAGAAGTCCATATCTATACACCAAGGCTTCATCCTTTTAACTGAGTGGTTTTAATTACTTTAGATTGTGAGAGGCTATGGACCATAGAGCTACCTTTCTATCAAATTCTCCAATAACGTAGTTCAAGCCTGAATGTATGAAAATAGCATATGCTGAAATTATGGAGGTTTTGATTTTTTAGTACTGCATACAATTCGCTTTTAAAAGAGACCCAACACTAATATGTTTACTCGGGTCAAGTAATGTAACTTTTCAATGCGATCTGCTGCCTCCAAACATTTTGCATTTTCCTGATAATATCTTACAGTTTACTTATTCAGGAAACTTTACCACCAAAAAAGTTAGGCTGAATTGGAGATAATTTTAGATTTTAGTGGGTGCTCGCAACACCCTAATATGTATATATTTTTTTATTTATGTATTCGTATGGAGAAAAACTTTGCAAGTTTGCATTATGGAAACGGTACAGCTATTCTTGTTTCTTGTAGGAAACCTAACGGTGATAGATATACCTTTAAGTTATGAGGTATACATTAGCTTATGTGTAGAATTGACAATTTTTGTTGTAATAGAATTCTAAGCCCTTGCAAAAGCTACTATTGTTTTGTCTTAGGTTAGAGAATCGTAGAGAACGGCATGTGCGGCGGTTCAAGCCCCTAAGAATCGTAGCAGTGACTAAGTTGTAAAATAACGTTATTGTGAATGATGAACTCCTTTTCTCATAGTTTTCAAGTAATCCTGTTCAAATATCCTCCCCTCAGCTGGACACATTTTCCTTCATTGGTTGATTGCATTTCAATTTTTTTTATTTTGATTTCTGAATGTTTCAGTTCCCCATCGAAATGTCGATGCCTTGGATTTTAACTGATCACATTTTGGAAGCAAATGATGCTGCCTTGATGGAGTAAGTCATTTCAGTTCGCTTTTATCCCCTTCTACTTGTGATCTGATTAGTAATTAAAGGAAATATGATTTCATTTGATATAAGCTATATGTCATGAATGCATACTTCCGTATTGCTTACTCCTCGGTAGGAAATACATTTTAATGCCACTGCTCTCTTGTTTCCTCTTGAAAACGCCATGTATTGCTTAATGGTAGTGAATCACAACAGGGGGGAGGGGTGTGAAACCCTCAAAGCAGTATCAATCCGGCCAAAGTCAGTCCACGACAACTTTTTGGGTTGATCATACATTTTGTAATGCAAGAGGTAAGACAAGGACAAGTTTAGAATGTAGATTACATGTATTCGTTTGTCCCACCCAGCCAATATCTTAATCAGGGTTTATATTGAACCTGGAAAGCCTGAAAAACCTTGAAAATAGGCCATTTTTACGAAAAAAGAAAACCCAGAATAGTCAGTAAATTTTCTTTAATACTTATCTAAGTCAGATAAAAGTCAGGGAAAGCAAATTGTTGAGTTACATATCGCTTTCGTTAACTCATTCGTGGGTTGTTCGCAAAGTGGTTGTTCCATTTGTTGTCAGTAAATGTGAACTTTATCACTTTGCATAGTGTTACAGTAGATGTAGATGTATTTTGTATACCTATTAGGTTCCATTTTCTTTACCTAGTTTTGTAAATATGTGAAGTGCGTGTCAGGGAGTAGTCAGTGAATAGTCAGGGAATTTTAGTTCACATACTGTGTATGAACCCTGTTACTGTCTCAAACAGCATTTATCACCTGTAGGTGAACCTCGTGCCAGATTTATGTTAAACTGTAGATTGTTTAGTCTGGTTTTTCAATATGTTATTATTTTTATGTGTTTGGTGGTCGTGGAAAGCTAGTTGTTTATTTTGTCCTCGTCATGTCTTGCAAATGGTGCGTATGCACACGTGTATTGAAATGATTTTAAGCATTATTTATCGATAGAACGTTTTACTTGCCAGGTATGTCCTTTATCCGCTGGATCTTTACAACGATAGTGCCCAGTATGCGTTGACAAAGTTCAAAAAGCAATTTTTGTACGACGAGATCGAGGCTGAGGTGAATTAGTAACATTTATCTTGATCTGGGTATTAGATGTTGAGGTCAGTGCTAAAGGATAACAACCCTTATTGTAAGCAGCTATTATTCTTGTGTTTTAAGAATTAGGCTAAAATAGTAATTTCAAATGTTGTTAGCAAATGTTGCTTTACGATTTCGCCAGTAGGGTTATCCAATTTAATGCATCTTAGATGAAATTCGCCGTATTTCTGAATTAAAGAAATGCAACAATGTTCTTATGTTTTATAGGTTAACCTCTGCTTTGATCAATTTGTATACAAGCTGAGTAATATGATACTAGCTCACTACAAATCTCTGTCTGGAAGGTGAGATGCATATTTCTTACATTTACATCATCTTACTCCTCACCATTTTGTCCACCTTCTATGTATCTAATGTGTACTGCTTTCGTTGTTTCATCGCTTGGAGCAGCTACCTAAATCGCATTTGGTCAAGATATGACAGTATTTACAACTTGAGGTTGAGAACTGTACATGTGATTTGTGTAGATCGAAGAACAAGCACGACGAAAAGTAAGGTCATGGTTTAGGTCTAATTTTATTGACAATTCCAGAGATACTTTAGAGACACTTTGGAGACACTTTCATAATTCATAAAGAGTTCTATACTACGACACTACCATTTTAGAATTTTACACAGTACTACATCATCTCGGACCCAATTCTTGGGATCCATCATCACTGTAAAAAACAGAGGAGACAGAAACAGAATATCTATGGAAAAATAGATGTTAAACAAAATGAGCAATGGAAACCTTGGGAAGACAAAGGAAACAAATAAATCAAAAGTTGAATCAATGGAACCCACAAAGTGAATTGATTTGTGTAGATACGCTATTTTCGAAACCATTTTCCTTTCTTCCCAATACCTTTTATTTGTAATGATTGAAATGTGTATTGTTTCATTGCTCTTCAGTAAGACGACAAGTCTTTGCGATATTATTGACTTTACTTACATGGTGATGCAGTAGCATTTGTCATATTTTTTGTAAAGTATTAGTTATCATGTAAGTCATTTTTTACAGTTCTTTATTTACTTTGTTATTAGTATTTTGCTGGACAAGAACTTTCGTGATGAGTTAGAAAGAAGGTGTGCCGAAGATAGGAAGAACATGCCTGACTTTGGCTTAGCGTATCCTTCTTCAAATCGTTACGTCACTCTTATGAGACAAAGGCATGTTCAGGTAAGCAATACATTGTCAATTTCCCCCAACATATTTCTTTAGTACTATTGGTTTCTTACAGCTTGTATGTTTTCATTCTTCGCATTGGTTCAGGTAAACTTGGCACAGTCTAGCTCGCGTAGGTCCGATCGATTGGGACCAAGTAAAATGGCCTGACATGCGAAATCCGAGTTACACGTAAGTCGGATTTTGTCCTACTTAAAAATTGAAATGTTAGGAATGAATTGGATGTGGCTAGCTTACTCACAACTACCACTTGAAAAAGTAATGATATCGTCAAATCTAACAGCAAGACAACGTTATTCAGTCAAAGTAAACGCGTATTTCTGCCTGATGCAGAAGGTTTCCACACGTTCTTAATAAGCAGTAATTCCGACCTGCCTGGCAGAGCCATCATATCAACTATATTTCAAAATATCAAACACTTTCTTGTGTGCTCTGGTCCGCAGTTCACGATCTGCCGTCTTGCGTGAAATTTAAACTCCATACTGACTGAGGCATTGTCCCAATAATATACCCATCTAATCTTCACGCAAGCTGTACTTTGAGATCGAATACATTATTACCATCGCCGCTCTGGAAATTTGTTAAATAATTCGGAATTTCAGAGCATTTGTTTCCCCTGAAATCATAAGGAAGTTGTTCTTAGAGGTAAAAAAGGTCAGATGTGCCCTTCAACATGTTTCTTTCACTAAGGCTATTGGCATCAAGGTGAAAGCCCGACGTAAACAGTGATGTTTTTAGAGCAGACGTGAAAATAGCTCTGACTTCCACAAATATTCGACTTACAAAATCCGACTTACGCGTAGAAAAACAACAGAATTTGTACCAAGCAGACCGGGACCGTGCATATACGCCCGACTTGTAAAATATCCAACTTAGGCGAGTCCGACTTACGCCACTTTGACTTTATTTTGTTAGCTTTTTGTCTGCTATGGTGTTCTTGTGAGAAAACATTGAAGTGTTCAATTACAGACTTGTGAGAGGATGGGCAGCTGGTCTAGTACAGCTGGGCTTTAGCGATTGATTCCTCTAGTGAGATGTTGCTGTATTGAAATTTTGCAGTAGTGAGATGTTGCAGTAGTGAGATGTTGCTGTAGTGAGATGTTGCTGTAATGAGATGTTGTTCTAGTGAGATGTTGCTGTAGTGAGATGTTGTTCTAGTGAGATGTTGCTTTAGTGAGATGTTGCCATAAAGCATCCTGCGTTTCTTTCATATCCTCTAAGCTTTCAATTGGTAGTTGAATGTGAACTTAATTGAATCACCACTTTTTAGTATCGTTTAGAATTTTTCCATGCTCCTTTGCTCCTAAGGCTACTGCTCTGACAAAGAAATTGTTGCCATTTGGTAGTCTGCCGTGTTCTTGTTTAATATCTAGTCAATTAAAGTTTGCCATTATTGTTTGGGCTTATCAAGCATGTAACTTCATGTGCTGCAGTGCAGGTCTGCCGGTATTCCTCAAAAACCAGCCATTTTGTTTCATTGTTATGTGTGTTTTCTGCTCAGTTACTTGGACGCTCAATTGATTTGAACAAGTTATTGGCACAACGTATCACAACTGAATTGCAAAAATCGCTTGATATCTGCATCAGCAAATTTGAAAGTGGCAGCTTATCCGGCGTTGTTGTAAGTACCCTCCATTATACTTGTAAATTTTTCTTTAAATAGATATATTGTCTAGTTATTGAGTTACTTTAAGATGACAGGTAGGCACTTTTTTAGCGTTGTGTTTTTTGTGGAACTGTAGTAACCACTACTTTGACTAGCGGGAACTTTTACAACAATTTGGCCGTTTTCCAGGCAACTTTTTCTATTTTTTATATTGTTGTCGTTTAAACAAGACTCTTAAAGTATGCAAAAACTTTAACGTATGCAGAAGCATCTCAATACTAGCCTAGAGGCAACATTTGAATAAGAATATTATACAAAGAGGCTTTCTTGTTTTGTAGTAACTTTTCTATATATCTTTAGCAGGTTAATGACACTTTATTATATGATTTGCACTAATATATAGAAAGAACACGATTTCAGAACTTTGCTTAGTATTATACAACCAACATGCAAGACCTTGGAATAACATGTTTGGCTGAAATGTTTTTTTTCCGCATTTTACTATAATATGGTAATATGGTAAGGTTTAGTGGGGTGAGTGGCCAAGCGGCCCAGCCAGTTCCATTAGCTTAACTGAAGTTAAGCATGGCTGTGTACGGTCAGAAACTGGATGGGTGACCTTCAGATGAATGACCAAAACAGCTCACTCCGCCGTCCTTTGTAAGGGACATTAATCTAGGGGTCCCATGCCTGGATGCGGCATGCATAGTAGGCCTAAATTAGCTGAATAAGCTAGGTATAAAAGCCTACTCAAAATAAAGTAAACAACAAAAAAAAGAAATATAGCGTTGCGCTTACAATAATAATATATTTTTTTTCAAACTTTCATATGAATATATTTATTACATGCAATAATACACCTCTCATAAAATGGTAGTGTACCATTGGCTAGTTTGTAATAAACATGAAAAATAATAATAATAATAATAATAATAAACAACTTACAAGACAGCAGCAATTTGCCTAGCAACTTATCCAGATAAATCTAAAGATCCATGCCTAATGCTAGTTATCCATCACGAATTGAGTAGAAATATTATGCTCAATAAGAAATTATGCTAGTAAATTTACACTAGAACTGAATTTGAATGGGATAGAAGAAAAGAACATTGAGACAGTAACTGAACATGCAAAGAGTGTGAAGCAACACGCGAAAGCCCAAACCCTATATAGTATCAAAAGGAAGTGGGAAAGTAAGGCTATGCATGGACAATACCCATCACGAATCAAGGAAACTGATGTAGACTATAAACAAACAAGCAAGTGGCTACAAGGAACTGGACTAAAAGCAGAAACTGAAGGTCTTAAAATTGCAGTCCAAGACCAACGCTTAGCCACCCGATTGTACCATCATAGAATCATCAAAGACGGAACAAGCCCACTGTGCCGATTATGCAATAAGTAAGACGAAAGTATCGGCCACATTATATCGGATTCCCCGAGTTAGCCAAGACAGATTACATCAAGAGGCATAACAACGTCGCAGCTTATATGCACTGCAAAATTCTTAACTATTATAGCATCAAAGCAACTAATAAATGGTACCAGCACCAGCCAGAAACAGTCACAGACAATGGAAAAGCTATAGCACTCTGAGATATGCAAGTACACACTGACAGAACTATCAGCGCTAGTATACCTGCCATCGTCAAAAAGGTTAAGCAAGAAAAGTTATGTATGCTCATAGATATGGCAGTCCCATCTGATCGAAATACATCAGTCAAAGTAGCTGAGAAACTTTCTAAGTATAAAGTTCTGGAAACAGGAATAAAAAAATATGGGGAATGAAGACGCAAATTGTGCCGGTAGTCATCGTAGCACTGGAAGTAGTTAAGAAAGACATTGAAAAGCAAATACACAAAATACCGGGAAGTATCAACGTTACAGAATTGCAAAAGATCGCTCTATTAGGGTCAGCGCACATCCTACGAAAAGTGCTGTCGATGAGGTAGAAGTTCGGACAATGGCTCTCCACTAGAGCCCAAGAACCTGGATTGGATCCGGCAATACCGGTGAAATAACACAAACAATCTAGACACTTCAGAGATCATAATTATAATTTTATTTAACGTTGGCGCTAAACATAGCTAGATTACAATAAGATATAATGAAGCTAATCTTAGCCAACTTAAATGTCTACTGTGCATTACACTTTGGCTTTGACATTACACTTTGCATTATACTGTTAGGTATTATGCTAATTTTTACTATATTTACTTTTCTGTATTGCCCTGTACCCTACTGTATTACATTATATTTACTACACTTTACTACTCTGTACCTGGTTATAGCAAAGCCATAGCATGTTGTACCATAACATACTATGCTATACTTTACTATACCATACTATTCAATACTATAATAAACTATGTTATGCTGTACTGTGCTATACTTTGCTGTAAGTCCGCGATTTAGTCCCATGTTGGGTAAGCCCTCCCCTCGAACTAACTCCACCCTAACATACATCCCTCAAATATGTCCCACCCCTGACATGCAGCTTTACCCGCTTGATTTTCTATAAGTACTGTGTACAGTTAGCAGAGAGCAATTATTCATTGGTCAATTAAAAATGCATTTTCATCAAAAGCATCGCAGTTCAAACCATGAGTGCACATGCAAGAATCTTGAACACAGATAGGACCACTGTGATGTACAATACTATACTGTACTCTCCTCAACTCAACTCAACTCAACTCAACTCAACGAATTATTGAACTCTACCTAACCCAGCTCTACTCAACTTTACCCTACTCTGCTGTACTTTACTCTACTCTACTTTGCTCATCTCGACTCTGTTCTACTTTCCATACATGACTCTACTATACCCCAGTTTATTCTACTCTACTCCACTCTACTCTACCCTGCTCTACTCGTTTCCTCTCCACTTTACTCATGTTACTATACAAGTACATTTACTCGTTTTTATGTGTATGTGCTTGCATGTGCTAGTGTAAGTGTACGTTTGTGCGAATATAATTTTCCATGGGATACTCTGGCATAGAACCTTTAAAGGATCAGTAGGCATGATGTTTGCAGTGAGTATACACATGCATTAATAGGTCCTGATGTGATTCATATTGTTGAATTTATTTTTGCTCAAGTTAATGGTGATATTTCGATTGTCGTATTAAAATCACTAATGGATGCCAACTCCAAAAGGTCTTATGGTTAACAATACATTTATTGTCAACAGGAGCTTGAGTCAGCAATCGAAGTGAACAAACTGGCACACAAGATGCTGTCAAAGTACCTTGCTCTTCCAGAATTCACAACAATGCTTCGAGAAGCAAATCACTCTGTTTCAGTACCATACGGTCGAATTACGTTGCACGTTTTTTGGGAGCTTTATTTTGATTTCCTACCAAACTATTGCTACAACTCAGCTACAAACAGGTAAATACTTATCTATCATTATGACAATTCCTTATGCTTGATATGTTGAGACCTGCATGCCACATCAACAGGATTTTGCAATGAAAAGAAACATTGGAAGTTCAATTTAGACGCAGCTGTGTAATTATTATTCTTGTTGTACCTTCTCGCTTTGCATAAAAACTAATGGTTAAGTCCCCTCGAATACGCTCCCATGCAGATATGCAAAAGTTAGAGAAGCCCTCAGGGTCCTACTTCGAGGATTTACTGTACTATAATGTATAGTAGTTTAATCTAATTTGCTCTAACATGCTCAATAATACTCAGTTCACCGCTACTCTATTTAAGTTCGTTGGAACTGCTGGGTTTATGTGTGTCTGCTTTTTAGTTAATGAACTCTTATCTGCAAAGGAAACTTTGTGTATGAATTAGGCATACTATGAGCTCGTGGATCACACTTGCAAGAATCCAAAGCACCAATAAGTTGCTCTTCAACTTGATAGTTGAAAGTTATGTGTTCAAACATTGTGGAGCCGCAATGTTAAGCATGAAAGAGCCGCGTGTGGCTCTTTAGTTACAGATTGCCGATCTGTGCTCTAGTGCATAATAGCATTTGCCATCAAGTTTTTTTTCACATTTCTAGACATAGCGTTAGTCCTGTAAACAGTATTAGCAAAGTCGCTGTGATATCATTGTCTTTAAAAGAATGTGGAAGCCAGCGTTTTGATCTTGTGGAATTTGTAATACACTTCGGACTCAAAAATATTGCACGGGTTGTTCAAATTTGATCGGACTAAAGCAGGAGTTATTCACAGTTTGACCGTAGCCTAGTGCTCTGCTCCATTATCATATCCCCTATGACCTTGATTTTGGCGGCAAGAACACAGGTCAATGTGCCGGTGTGACTTCAGGCACAATAAATCAAAATCAATATTTTCGTCTCTTTTGCTTTCCAATTCATTACCAAAGAAGTGTGTGTAAGGTAAGAGCGTTTATCTTAATTGCTTAATAGAGACTGCTATCTGCAGTGCAATAGGGCAATAGGTATCTGGACTATGGACCAATGTTAATCGGTCGTCTTCTTAGGCTTTGGCTTGTTTGGCATAAAAGATTACTGCAGAAAGCTTGTTGTTTGAAGTGCACCTGAAAAAGAAGGTAGTACAAAATCTTATCAGCCCACTTTTATGACTTCAACATCTGTTATGTTTTTGGCGTGTGTTGGGCCCAATGTCTGAAGTCACCTGGTAGAGTACAGAAGAAACTTATGAGATTAGATACACTGTCGTTCATCAGCAAAACACCTTCGAATCATTTAATCAACTCTTTCAGGAAGAGAAAAGGCCATTTTTCCTTTAGGATGATAATCCACCCCCTATCAAACTAGAAAAAAGAAAGTATACCCCCAAACTGATGGTATCGCTGTGCTTCGATCATTGGCAAGCAGCCCTATCTTTTTTTCTGTGGAAAACCTGTTTATTGGTAAAAACAAATTTAAATGATTATTCTCGTGGCTCTGCAAAGACCAAAGCCAGGATTGTTGTTGTATCTTCTGAAAATGGCAATGTCATAGACAATTTTTTCCTATCAAATGAAAGTCGCATCAAAGAAGTCACGACGATGAGCATTTATCTTAGAAAATTTTGATATGCTGTAGTAGTTTTATTGTCACCAAAGTGCCAGTTTTCCCATGCAATGAATTTAACGCCAACGTGACACTATTTAATTTGTGTATTATATTTTGCTTACACATTTCCGCCAAGATGAAACCGAGCAGCCTGCGCAATACTTTCGAATCCTAACTGGTGAAGTCTATGTCCCTGTTCTCTCGATTAATTCCAAAAGTGTTTTTAGTTTAAACTGTGGTAGGAAACTGCCCATATGCAATTATGATGTTCTCAGAAGCTACGTTTTGATAAGCTTCTCTGAAACCTGAATGTACAAAGTCTCTTTTAAGTGTCATCCCACAGCTTCCTTGCCAATAATTAAATTTGAAAGCGATTTCTTTCATGTTTGTCTTGAGCTATGATCCAATATAACATTATGTATGAATCAGTTCAAAAGAAAACTCTTCATATAACGAGCAAATGTTAATAAATTTTTTTTTTCAAATTACTGCCATGCAGAGAGATATTTATCTACTCTATCAGCTAATTATCCACTGTGAAATAACCTTTCTGATTCCTTTAAAGCATTTTTTTCCTTTTGTAGATTTGTACGTACCACCTTCTCCTTTGTACCTGAAGTTACTCGTGAATCTGCCCCAAGAGCTCCACCAAGCTACTTTTTTGGTAGCAAGGTATTTTGATAAATGTATGCTTGATCACCTATGCGAGTTCCGTTTTTGTAGTATTCACAGAGCATGATATTTTCAATGTATTCTCCTTCGTGTTCTACCGTAATTGACATTATTGGAATTTCTGTGGATTCTAGGTTCAATCTGAGCCTGAAAGGTGTTATAAGAAGTTAAACCATTTCCAGAAAGTTTACTTTATACTTACTGTAAATGTATAAATATTTCTGTGTTTGTCAGACAATGATTGGACTGAACCTTCCGTGTTTTTAAGCTATTTTGTTTGCTTATGGGATGTTAGATATTTCAAGGCTGCAACTGAAACACAATTGTGACTGAGAATGTAGCAATAGATTGCATCAAATGGGCATCACAATAATTAATCCGCTTGGCAAGTTACTTAAAATTAGTCAAAAATAGACAGACAACATCAGCAGTTGTCAAGTGCATCTCTAGATTTCTTTACAACTTTAGACTGGTAGGAGGGAAAGTCTAATTTGTAGAATGAGACAGAGTAGCGAAAGTGAGTTTGACGTAAGTGATACAATGCAGATATTCTTTAGTTATCATGAATTGTCCTTTGTTCTCATAGGCCCTAAATCAAGTTTTTGCAAGTGTGCATTCACTTTATGCAAATTTCTTTGGCAAACCCCACTTCGGTTGCCTAGTGAGATTGCTTGGATACCATGGTATTGCAGTTACCATTGAAGAGCTCTTGAAGATTGTTAAGAACTTAGTAAGTTTTTTAGACATTTTCAGTTGCTCCATGTGTGCCAAGAAAACCCTTTGAAAATGCTGAGTTGCTGCATAGCCATGCATGCTTTTCATGGAAGCAGATAATATTTGCAATTGCTGCGTATTTGATAATATTTAGCTTCTATGCTTCACTCTAACTATCAACATACTTGCTACAGGAAGTCGGTGATTTGTAAAACACGGTTGCGAGATTATTGTAGCTTTTTAAAGTCTATGTTGGAGGAGTATATTGACTTTGCAATGCTCTTATAGTTGCTACTTTCTGTCTTGGAAAAAGTAGCATATTAATTACAGGAATTACTTTGGCTACATTTCATTTTATAAGATGAGAGATTCTTCTATACCTTCTTCCGCATTATTTGTGACAGCTTTCAATTAATTTGATTTTTCCCACTCTTATTACATATTGTTTCTTTGCGCATTGAGTTGTCTTTTTGAAATTATTTATGGTATTGTGGAAATAATGTTAAAGTGCGTTATTCCTCTTGGGATATTGGTGTTCTTAGTACTTGAAATTTCCTTATATGAGACTGTAGCCCATAGCGCATCTGTACCACTTTTTTAGAAAATTTTTTTGATTTGAATAGTTACAGGGCACAATACAACAATATTTCAAAGTTTTGCTGGAAGGAATGCCTCTGAAATGCGGCCTGCCCAGATATGAATATGGCTCTTCAGGTAATTAAATCTTTTGGGAATAGTGAATAGTGTTATTGGTATGCATGTTTATATTTTGTTTTTATTTATACAGATCAAAAGCATGTGTCAATACGTATAAGGATATGAAGCCTATTTGGTTTAACCAGTTGAGAGATCTCACAATGAGTTGCATTTTCTTTCTGATGGCATTCACCAGTTTAATCATAAATATCTATTATGAATCCATAATCAGTTGTTGATTATATCATCCTAGTTCCATAGGGTAATCTGAGGTAGTATTGGGAACTTTTTGGGTTTTCTTGCATAGGGCCCTGTTAACTTCAAGTATCTGAAAATAAAGCTCTCACTACTTTATGAAAAATTTCCAATAAAATGTCTAATAAAACACTCAACAACCAATGCAATGAAATACTCTGGCCCAGGCATAGGTCAACGCTCTTGTATTTCTAAAAATTTTCTGTTCAGGTGTGTTGGAATACTACAATGCAAACCTTGAAAACATAATGCATTATGGCGAGTTGAAAACTGAAGTATTTCAAGCATTTCGTGAAGTTGGCAATGTCATTGTATTTTGTCTTTTGATTGAGCAGGAGTTGGTGAGCATACACCTACGTAACTATTCGTAGAATCTTTTCAAGAATATTGTTCAAAAGAAATCTTTGGAAAAATTGCGCAACGTGCTCGTGTGTCAGAAAATCTGTATGCTAGAAAACCGCTATTTGTAGCGTAAGTTGGCATTGCATTTGTTGATAAATATTGATGCAAGGTGTGATTTTTATGGTTTCCTTATTTTGCAAGATGTATTTCGGCTTACCTATGAAAGTGCTATTTGTCTGAGATTTAGAGAAGCCTTTGCAAAATAGTCATTAGATACTAGATATTTGTCTGTCAAAGTGACTCTTGAACTTTTTAGTATATTTATTTGAATAATAAATTGACATTGATAGATAGCTGATCAAGGATGGACTTGCCATGATCTCAAGGCCTCCAATCGATTTGTCCTAAATATTGCGGGCATAACACGTGAAGTTTTTCTGGCAAACTAGCACTATGCATAGTTTTCTATAACCTTATCCACTGATAGCACTGATAAGCAGCCTTTTAAGAAATTTTTATAATGGAGGCTTCCAAGAAATTGAGAATGATTTCAAGATTTCTTTGTCATAGGTCTTCGATTTACTTCTCCAATAGATGGTTTGGAATAGTGTAGATACTTAATTGGGAATATTTGAACCTTAGCATATATTAAATTTTATCAAAGAAGCATCTTGTAGCTATTGTTTCATAATTCAGCATTTTAGAAGTGTAACTGGTCACAACTATATGAAAGAAATAATGAATATATATGAATTCATGTGAAATAGTGTAATTTGCTATTGTTAATGTTTTCTTTGGTGTTGTCGCGGCATTTATGTTTAAAGTAACTTTTTTCAAGACTCTTGATGAAATCAACGACTTGCTTCATGCAGCTCCATTTCAAGGCCTCATCCCAAGGCCATTTGTAAAAGGTAGATTTCCCTTACTGTATTCATTCATGCATTTTCATATTAGAGCATTTGAGCATGACGATTGCTTCAACAAGGCTTCAATGATACACAAATTTGCAGACGAGGATTATTTCTAGTATTAGTCTATAAGATTAATATCGCACTTCTATTTTCATTGCTGTTGTCTTTTTTATTCAGGGTTCATACTGAACCTTAGAAACTTGGAAAACCTGGAAAATAGGCTATTTTTACGAGAAGTCAGGGAAAACCTGGAATAGTCAGGGAATGTTGTGTACTTTTTATCCAAGTTAAGGAAAATTCTGGGGAAACATATTATTTAGTCCATTTATTATTTTCATCATTTTCTGCCAGACCGTGAATCAGTTGAATCAAAGATGAAACGATTAGAAGCACAATATGCTTCATTCCAAATTGTTTCAATTGTCAGTAGATATGGTGATGATAGGGTATGTATATATACCTTGAAAGTATCAGTGCTTGATGCACAAATACACACGCACACGCACGTATATGCTCATGCATACCCATACACATACCCACTCACATACCCACAGCCACACACACACGCATCCTCACACATGCATACGAGTTAAACACTAAATATTATCGTTATTATTCTCCGATGTGATCTTTGTCTCATACTTTTGTAAGCTATATGTTAGTATCGATGTGCCGCTCTTAGTGTATGGAAATTCTTGCGTTATTTCAAGTATTGCCTCTTCTGGGGTATACTTGCTCTATTGTGTAGTCGCTTACGCCATTTTATGCGTTAGCAAACTTTTCTACGCATGCTTGTTTGCTTGTTTCAGTCAAATAGATTTGCCTTACTGAACAGATCACAATTTATCTCTCGACTGTCACACCTTATTCTTATTTTGTCTATTACATTTAATGGTATTTTAGCAGCATCTATTAATTTTATGTACAGCAAAAGCAAAATGCAGAAGAAGCGGAAGTGTTAACAAAAGAACGACTATGCTGTGGTCTATCGTTATTTGAGACAGTGTTGAAAAAGATTTCATCATATTTAACGGATGAGATTTGGCGAGATCCTCCCGCTTCAAATGGTGTGATGAGCATTGAAGAGTGCAAAGAATTTCATCGCCTTTGGAGTGCTATTCATTTTATGTGTTGTAAGCCCCTGGGAACACATGAAATGACTGTTGAGTAGGTTACCTTATCGTGCTTATTTTTATTGCTAAAAGCTATCCTTTAGCTGAAGTTCACCTTTCTATACATGTGTATATTCTATATATGTATATATATATATGTATATATATATATTTATATATGTATATATATATATATATATATATATATATATATTATGTATATAT
>OLMO02000001.1:15130496-15143390 GCA_900291935.2 Cassiopea xamachana | reverse complement strand
CTTTGTTTATTCTCTCATGCAATTCTTTAGATTTATGAGTTTTTTCTAAGTCTTCAATAATTTTACATTGATCTTCCAAGTACTGTATTTTAGCAGCTCTACATTCATGAATTGTTCCTCTATTCAGCCTATCATATTTCTCTATATCTTTGCTATTTTTAAATTTTCTCCTCTCGGACATTTTCACCAAGATTTCGTCAGTCATCCAAATCTTTTTATCATTCACTTTCTTTGGAAGTGTCTTTTGTAAGGCAGTTAGTATGCTTGTTTTAAATATATTCCATTTATTCTCTATGTTCAGTTGATCATTGGGTTCTAGGACCTGGTCTTGGTTGACTAGCAATTCATACTTGTTTCTAACTTCTACATTGTACTTATTCCTTATGCTTTCTTGTTTTAGAAGATTTAAGTCAAGTTGTTCCTTTCGCTTAAATTGTCTGATATTTTTCAATTTAATTTCCAGTTTGGCAATCACTGGATTATGATCAGAATTTACATCTGCCCCTGGATACATCTTCACTTGCTTTAAGCTGTTTCTGTATCGCTGACTCACAAGAATATAGTCTATTTGATTTCTAACAATGTCACCTGGGCTCTTCCATGTATACAGTCTCCTAGGTGGCTGTTGAAACAAGGTGTTAGTTACAACTAAATTATGTTCTTCACAAAATTGAATAAGCTGTTCTCCTCTCTCATTCCTTTTTCCTAAACCGTAACTGCCAATAATGTCTTCGTCCAACTACCAAGTACAAAAACGGTGAGGTACGGATTAAATTCACTGAAATTTAGAGGAAGCATGTTATGGAACAAACTCCTTGATCCAAATTTCTCACAGAGAACAACTTTATAGAAACTGCCATTCAAAAAGGATTCTAGCTTAAAATTTCAGGCTCGTTAGAACACACAGAACAGATGACCCATGTCATTAACCAAGCAAGAGCAAAGCAGCGATGTCTAGTTATAACACTTCTTGATCTTAAAAATGCGTTCGGTGAAGTCCTCATCAAAGTTTGAAAATCAAATTAGTAAAGCCATTACATCTTGTTACTATGCTGTGAAGCCCCGTATGGTTTACACCAAAAGAGTTATGCTACTATCTGCTAAAAAAGATTGCGTTCCTACCACTCAAAAAAATTGTCTAGTTTACGAATTTTCGGGCCGATGTGAAGCTCGTTACGTAGGACGCACTACGCAGAGACTAGCAGACAGAATAAAACAGCATATCCCACGAGCATCAGGAAGAAGAGCAATACCGTAAGAGAACAACCACCTCGTATATGTAAAAGGAACAATTCTAAAATTAAGTGTGAGTCAGCCATAGGACAACACCTAATTGCAAATCCAGAATGCGCCAAAATATGTACAGACAACAATTTTCGGATCATTGGGCAAGCAAGATCGTCTTTTCATTTAAGTGTTTTAGAATCTGTTTACATCAAAAAGAGTTTGTTTTCTCATTGGGACTCTTTAAGTAAACAATATTAATAGGTCCTAATTGGTCACACTTGGGGCCAATTAGACGCATCCTATCACATTAACTGCATCTGGATATATACTTCGGTTAGCCTTTAGGTCACTATCTGACGTTTTCATATTCTGATGAGTGTCGGACGAAAAAAGCTTTTAAGTATGTCAAAAGAATGTTGCCGCTTTTTAGTACTGTGGTATAGTCCAACGCTAGAAACAGGGTATTACGCCAGTGCGCCAGAAGAAAGAGTCTACACCGGAATGTGCACTGAAATCCATAGGTGGCAAGGCATTATTACCCTGCAAAGAGATTTAATTACCCTGCAAATTGAGTGATTTTTTCTTTTAAGGGAGGGAGTTTCACACATTTTCTGCTCCTGAAGAGGGTTGAAAAGTAGCTGCTTTGGAAAAAAGATGGCTTAATGTTATGACGCAGTTGAACATATAGGAAACGTTGGAAGAACTCTCCTTAGAAAAAGTGTCATGGTAAATTTGATTAGTCTAGGAACATGCAACGAGAATCTCATAGCCTTCTCTTTTTTTCTTGTGAATCAGTATTTGTTTGTAATAACTAGGGGGCTCGAGCTCCCAAATTGGAAAAAGTAACTAGGGGGACTGAGCCCCCCAGATCTACAGCCCTGCGTGGAACAGTTAGTTTTTGGAAGGTATCACCGAGAATTTTCAAATGGAATGCTTTTGGTCGGACTTTCGCATTCTTTCTATTATTTTCAAATGCAGAATTAACTTGTATAGAGTCATGAGCGCGTATTTCTTGAAATGCAGGAAGTTAATGCAACTTGATTACATGCATTGAAAATATACGAATACAGCTGGTTCCTCATCCTCAATCATGTGCATAGTAACCGGGAACACAAGGAGCAAGACTCCCCTAACTTTTCGTATATGTTTATGTAAAGGACACCTTATCAGCCTACATAGTTTGTAACTGGTCTGCGCATGTTTTACTCATATGTTCCTTCCTTTTTGGATATAATAGTCAACGTTATTTACATTTAAATCGCTTCATAACAATTAAATTCATGCTTTTTCAAGGGCGGACAGACTACACTTTTCGTTCTTGGCGCAGTTTAACCAAACCGACCAGTAAAATGTAGAAAATGCACGTCCATTGGCAATAATACTAAAAGACTGCAACTTTTAATAAATCAAGTTTCAACTTTCCATATATGCATTGCAAAGTTCTCCAAATCTAACGGAGTCTTCAATGTCTAAAGCTTTTCCCCTTCGGACATTCGCCAATCGGCCAGTCCGTCCTTGCGATTCCTATTATTATGTTGGCTGTTCTTGGAATGAAGTCGACTCGGCTTTCTGACTTCTTTGAAGTTGATAATCTATACTAGAAAATTTTCACATGCAAAATTCGACGGTAAATACTATATAATTATAGATATAACACTGTGCATAACTCACGTTTCCTAAAGCAAAAATTGACTAGGAGACAAAAGCAAACCACACATTAAGAATGAAGCTAGCAGTTGCTTTGTACAGATGAACTTCCTGTATGGACCAGTTATGCAGACAAATTCCTTGCGAGGTTTCATTTCGGTTCGCTATCTGTTGTCCTAAGTTATTCATCAGCTTCAGAGCTTAAAGCTTTCTGGTAAACATTGTGTCACACAGATGGTGAAAAGCGTAACGTAAAAAATCGTTTATGCTCGGATATCTTTTTCAGGAAGAGACTCAACTTTTGTAGCTACTTTTTGTTATTTGGGAATTTGACAGTGTTGGGGATTCCATCCGCATAACAGCAAGGAAGTGTTGCGTAGTCTGCTATTAAGTCGGCCATAGTTTTGGAAAAGAAATGCTGTATAGCGGTCTCATAACTAATGCACCATTTACTAAGATGCAAACTTACGGTAAGTTGGACTAAAATTCATCATGCCCGACTACTTTATCAATGATTTCTGCTCCAAGCAATTTTAATAACAAAGCCTTAAAAGAAACTGACTTACTGGCCTCTCTCTTATCATTCTCTAGCTATTTCAAATAGATTCTTCAGAACATATACATATTTTTTACATGGAACAGAACTCAAAGCCTAAGTCTTGAAGTTCACTATCTTTAGATATCTTTCAACCCCACTATTAAGCTTTAAGATCTTTAATAGTCCCCTATGAAACGTGTACAGAAGCAAAATAGTATCATTGTTCGGAATCTTCGCACGCAGAATGTTGCTACCAACAAAGTGAAACAATAGAGAAAACAAGAGGGACGGATAATTTATGGGGATAGATGTGCCCAAATACCCCCAAGGGCCAAATAAGAAAGAGCCAAAATTAGGATGTCATTCTAAATTATTTATCTTTCTGTTAACATAAAAGGTATCCGTGGGTAAGATGAAAGCCTGTTGTAAAACAGGGGTGGCCAACCCGTGAATCCCGAGCCATATTGAAGTGTATGAATCCCGTGAACTCATATTGAAGTGTGTTTCTTATACATGCTCACTTTGCTTGAGTTCAATCAGGCATGACCGTGTGAGAGATAGAGATGGACGATGGCCATTAATTCATTGGGCCCCTTTGGGGTAACAGTAGTGGTGAAGCTAGAAGAAAGTTGATGGTCGTGCTCATCAGGGACGTAGCAACCGGGATGTGTGGGGGTGAAAGACCCCAAATTTTAGGACTTAAGAAAAGCCAGGTAAAATTGGGTCATTACATTGTCAAGATCAAATAATTTTTGAAGAGTTGAAGGTTACATTACTCTTGTACAATAGTTGAAAAAATGTATAGTTTAAGGAATTATTTTTACTATATTTATCTTGTATACAAAGTAAGGCAGATTGCTAATCAAAAGTCAGCTTATGAAAATTATGATAAGATGTCTCAATCCAAGAAATGCAAAAAAACAATCCAAAGCAGACTGTCTGGGTAACCAATAAAGTGGTATACAATGATCTCCATTATCCAGAAGCAATTTTATCAAACTAACCATCTAAAATCCAATATAATATACCAGCAACAAAGCAACCATGAAAAACATGATACTTATACAAAAGCCTAAAGCAATGGGAAGCAATAACAATTCTTCTTGGTTCATCAAGAAGCAATCTCAGTGCAGAAAAGATTAGCTATTTAAAAGCTTACCAAGGCAAAGAGAAATATATAGCTCACAAGAATAAAAATTTCTACAGTAACAGTCTACTGTTAATATATGAATTATAGTAAATGCATGCCAATGGCAAGAAAATCCTTGCAAGCTACCAAGACTTTTTCATGCATCTATTTGAAAAGAAACTTATGTCTTATTGGCTTCTCCACAAATTTCTGAACTATTCTGCCATGAAGAATATTTTTATCTTCAGCCTCTTTTATGACATCTTTGTGCAGTGCCATTCTACACAGGCACCGAAGACATTCTTGTCCTATTTTGTTGCATAGATTTGTTTTCACTCTCTTTGGACAGGAAAATGATGCACTAGAGATGGAAACTACAGAATTTAGCTTCAACAACTTAATAGCTTATGATACACTAGTCTCCAGACCACATTTATAAATATATTGCAATATTTACAGAGGGCTGTCTATGTGAAAATCGGCGTCATTGTAAATAAAGAGAAGCTGATTTTCAAGTAATTGAGTATGGAAAAGGGGACCATATTTACACTTCAAGGGTTAGAGCATATCTGGTGGTACTCCTTTTCTCCATTGTTTGAAAATGCAAGGATTCACCAGATCCAAGAAAGCAAAGTTCTTGCAGTCTGCAAACCTCTCAGACAGCATAGACATAATGTCATCAACAACTTGAAAATATAAACTTTTGTAATTATGTATTTTCTCTGCAATGGAAGATGGTTCCCCAACTAAGGAGACTGTTGATTGGAAGAAATGATGATATGCGCTATCAGTGCGCAAATCAGATACAAAGTTACCAAAAGCAGATATTTTCTGACAACCATAACTGAAATCTGTAATTCGACTTTCAAGAACTATGTAAAAAAGTGATTATTGTTCCAAAATCCTATTAAAAGTGTGAGCTAGAGAACAAAACAAAAAGCTGTTCATGAAATGGTACAAGCCACTAGCTTGTGATATGGATGCATCATCCCAGCCTTTTGGGTTTTCAATAGTCCTCTCCAGTAAGTCTAAAAGGGTTTTGTACTTATCATAAAGAACACTGATGGTATGTGAACGATAGTGCCACCTAGTTTCTCCAGGCTTGGGTATATCAATTCCATTTGAATACATCCTTTGTGGGATGGACTGCAACGCTATTATGAAGGTTTATAGCTTCAGCTGCATACAACTTCCTATGGTGCAATTCACCACGAGTTACTATAATACAAACTACCTATGCTAGGAGCAGATTCAGGCAGGGGAGTGCACAAATTGCAGATTGAATGTGCAGGTATTGGATGCATGGGGCTGAGATGCAATAAGTCTCCAAAGACTGTCAGTTGTCACCTGAAACATTTCACGCATTCATTTGATGTTAGTAAGGCCTGGCTCACACGGTGTCTATCTGTAGCTGGCTAGCACTGTCTTGACGTTCACACGGTGTCTATCTGTTTCTATCCATGTACTTTTGCAACGTTTTCTTAGGCAGAGTCAACACAGAACAGAACACGTTTGAATTCTGATGTTTACTTTCAAGACTGACTAAATTAATTCAAGTTACCTGTTAAGCATGCATGATACGTAATGGTGCTAATTATTGTGCATATTGAGGCAGCGTTTACACGGGGCCGACCGAATATTTGGTCGGTCAAATATTTGGCCACTTAGGCGTACCGTTCACACGGGGTCGGCTAACCGACCTCAAATTAGGTCACTTAGGCGTGCAAATATTCGGCCGCTTAGGAAAGCGACCTTTTTTGGAACTAGGCCGGTCAAGTTCGCGATCGGCCCCGTGTGAACGGCTTTGGCTGGTCGAATATTTGCACCGCACCACAAAGAGGGTATAAATATGCGATCTAGACAGACTTTTAGTAAATGACAGATTGTTTTCAATGAGTTTTCATTCCAAGAAAGTTATTAGTAGTTTGCCATTGTACGTTTCTCAAACTTTAATGGATAAATAAAAGCATGGATGAATGATGTCGTAGACTAATTTAAACTCTGATGTCGGTTTTGAATGTAATAGCAAATGTAGTAGGTACTTAGGGACACTCGACGAATAGTTATAAGGAGAAGTGAGGGTAGGAACGAGGGATATGAGATTAGTTGCTATGCTTAATATGCTGTTTTGTTTATCTAAATATAATTCATAAAGGACGCTATCTTGTTTCTTTACCTCAACTGCAACAGTGTAGTCCGAAGGAATATTAAATCACAAAAGAATACCTTCAACACAATGCAATAGTTAAACTTCATAGGCATTTAAACTTGTCATTTGATTATGCCTTTTTAGATCTCATCTTACACTGTAGATACCAAATCTATTGCTTTTTTCATGGTTTGTTTATGTAAGGAAATGGAACATTACCACCGACTTTAATTTCTTCCTCTGATTTTCTGGCATGCTTCACAAAGCCTGCATTCATAAAGCATTTTAAAATTTGAGGGAACTTGAGCTCTAGCAGTTTTTAGATCATGTTTGCACAATACTTAATTTTATACTGAGCCTCAACATTCGTACTTTCTTTTGACTTTGAGCCTACAGTTGTATAAGTTCGAAGGATGTTGCGTCGCCTGAAAATCAAAAAAGACAGTTCAAATCTTTGCAAATGCCTTACTTCATCATAAGACAATATAATACGATAGCAGAATATCTAACCATCGTACCATTTCTTATAAGAACTTGTAAAATTGGGGTCGAGACGGGCCATTCTTAACTTTTTCAACAATTTTGTATCTGGATTCTTCTTAAATTTATTCTAAAATTATTTGGGTATAGGCCATTTAGAAACTAGACAATATACAGGACAACATTGGATATTTTCATTGACTGAGAGCCCATTAGTACTTCACCAATTGCTACATCTGAGGTGGTCTCTTTTATATATCAATGTTCTTTCCTGAAAAAGGTTGATAAAAATTAGAAAATAGACCACGTTAACACAATGGTATTTGATTTCGATGGTATTCCATATGCATATGTTAGTGGGAAACGTATGCATTTTGTCAATTGCACTGTTCCTAAATTATTCTTACTTTTCAGCGATTCTGAGCTATATTTTTCTTATTTCTCATAAACAGGGCCGCCAAGAGGGGGGAAAGCTGCCCCAAGGCTTCAAAGCCCAAGAGGCCTCAAAACACCCAATGCTTTAAGGTCCAAGGAGCCTCATAAAGTAGGGGCCTCATTCTCCAAGGGGCCTCATTCTCAAGGGAACAGGGGAAGAGGTGGAAGTTTTACGGTGAATAAGGGAACGCGTTCCACTCCAAACAAACCTCATTTTTTGCATTTGTAGCATTACGCACTAGTTTATTGGTGTGAGCATTTCAAATAAAATATCACCAATACCATAATGTTTTAAACCCCTCCCCTCCGAATAAACCCCCATGTAAAAATCTAACAAATAAATAAACCCACAGAGTGTTTATTCGAGGATATACAGTAGTTACCTCATATCTAGAGCTGAACATTGAACTATATACAGGAGTGAGTTCTAAAAATTTTAGCAAAGGGGCTCTAAATGCAATGTCATAAAGTTGGTGTGGCCTATTTGTAGCCACACCCACATTTTTAAAGGTGAAGTCATTATAATATAGCCAACCTCTACTAGGATCCCATTAGTCATGTAGCAGTGAGGAAGATCAGTATAGCAATATTATACAAAACATTGGAAGCAAGGTCAATAAACTTTGAAAAGCAAGATTGACACAAACAGTTAGGGGTACTAAGCCCCCCAAACGAACAAAAGTTTTAACAATGGGGGCTCGGCCTAGGAATCAGCTCTGACTATATATATTGACCTATGTTCATATTTGTAAAAACAATATGTAGTTCAATGGAGCTGAAAGTATTTGCATTCTAGATGACATGCGCAGTAGATTTGGAGAATAGGAACTCTAGTTCCTGATAGGGTGAAAAATAGCGACTTACAAGTCATCTGTAAAATGTACTGATAGTAGGTTTGATTCGGATCAGATGCGTTACTTTTTCGAGCCTTTGTAACGGTATTAGTATGAGTGGAGATTTTAATTACCTATTTGCAAGCTGCGTATCGATACAATGTCATACCAAGTAAGTTACAACTAGGCCAGACATTGGACAAGGCCAGAAGCAGAAAGCAGACTTTTTATATCATACGTAGCTACTTGCACTGCAGAGCATGCCTTGAGTATCATTCCATTGATACCTACACGTATATTTTGACGATTTTTACCTTCTATAGTGATAAAGAATATTGTTTTTGAATGCTGAAATTTGCTTCCGTGTATTTTTGTTGGCCAAAGGAGATAAGGAAAAATCAATATGGAGGACTTGCCCACACTCGAGCACTTCCTAGAAACATTAAAATTATCCTCATTGCTAGAATTGTTCAAAGGTAATAACATAACGACAGTTATACCACTGATGGACTTAAGTGACGATGAGCTAAAGAATATTGGAGTGGAGAAACCTGGATACCGAAAAAGGATGATAAACGAGCTGAAGACTTTACGGAAGCGCTTAGATCCTACTGGGAAAAGCATTTTGTCACCAATCACTGAAAGCAATGGATGCATATTTGTCCCAGGCAAGTTAGTAAGTACTGAAGGCGATAAGCCTCCGCCTGCAGGTGGGGTAACTATCCTTGGACCAGAAGAGGAAGTAGATGTAGATGACGGTAAGCAACGTGTGTTAAATGAGGAAGATGAGGAATTACCTCCAGTCCCACCTAAGAAAAATATAAAGCCTGCCCCACCTGTGCCACACCCTAGAAATTCACATTCTTCAAAAGGTACCATGGAACAGCAACCTCTTCAATTAGCAGGCGAGCAACCTCTAGCTGATAAATGTGCTCAGGCAGATTCAACAAATGCAAGAAATTTGCAAGTTAATCCCCCAGTTATACCTCCAAGGACAGATCTGGAGGAAAAATCAGTTGATCATGAATTGAAAATTGTTCAAAGTGATGTTTCAAGGTCAAAGTCATTGCCTGTGAAGAGACCAGCACCTGCACCTCCTATTAAAGGAGCTTCATTGAAGGAAAAGACACCTGCAGGAAATAGTTTGTCAGCCAATAAGCTTGATGAGTCAATAAGTGGAGAACAAGATAGTTCTCACCCAATAGAAAATAATAATGATGTAGATTCTAGCAAATATCCTACAGGAATGAGGGGAACTTCATTGTCAGTTGTTAAGAACAAAGAGTTTTTGGGAAAAATTGATAGCCTGATACAATCACCAAGAAAACCTGCTCCTCCACCTCCAAAGATAGCATCCAGTCAATTAAGCACAGGTGATGCACTTTAGGCATACATATTCAGTTCATAAATGAATAGAAACAGATATTGCTTAGTTGCAAATCAGAAGTCCATAGTGTTTCTTTCCTGATTTTCAATGGGCTAATTTTGATACAGCATATTGTTTTCTTACTAGATCATTAAGCATAGCTTAGTAGCAATCAGCCTTTGACAAGGAGTACTAATGATTCTAAGTTGCCATTTTCAGGTCCTCACTTCTATCTATAGATAGATCAAATGTATTGCAAATAAATGTATCTCAAATATGCCTAGAACCACACAAATGTTTGTGTGCATTTGTGTATGTGTGTGCATGCTCAAAAGCAGCAACTGTTTGCCATGCTCCATATTGGTTTTTCAAAGCTACTTTTGTTTAAAAAACATATATATATATATATATTATATATATATTATATATTATATATATATATTATATATATATATATTATATATATATAAAATATATATATATATAATATATTATATATATTATATATATATATATATATATATATATATATATATATATATATATATATATATATATATATATATATATATATATATATATATATATATATATATATATATATATATATTAGTTAGGCAGTACCAAATCTGGCATGCAAAATGCCTTTGATCATCTGCCAGCTTGAGAGAGCTTTTTCTTTAAAAGGTTTACTTTGTGTGCATTATTTTCATCTGGTGCTAATGCCTCCAGTGAGCAAAGAAGGAAAAAGGGGAATGAGTGCCACAGAATGATAGTAAAGTAGAGAGAGGGTGCAATATACAAGGCAAGAAATTCTGCTTCTAGCAGAATTTGTAAAGCTAAGTAGTCAAGAAAGCTTAAGGCTGAAGATTGGGATTGACTTGATTTAAGAGTTGATGCTCCTAATCTTGTTTCATCATCAGTATCACTCAACAGTATCACTGACAAAGCAAGACTTAGCAACAATAGACAAAGCTTTTATGGCTTCTGAAAGACTTGAAAAATGGTTTTAGAAAGACTTGTTGTTAACCATAACTGTGTCATCTAATNTATTGTTTTCTAGTTTTCTGTTGATGCAGCAGATCTAGAACTCCATTTATACTGCAATGCTCAGTGGTCACATGAGAATATTGGTCCTAACCCTAACTTTAACCATAACTAAATTAGTCAGGGAATGATTGACATTAATGAGAAAAGTAGCAAGTAGTTTGAATTTGGAATCATATGTAAAATGACAACAAACAGTGAACATAGACAACTCAGGCATGTTTTTAAAAAAGTTTCAGGTAAAGATACATCCAAAAGTAGGAAAATGTAAGGACCTGATGGGAATTTCACATGGCACTTTAATGCTTTGATTTAGGTAATAGTAGCAGCTATCATTTTCTTCATGTTTAGATATTATATCATTCAATATGCAAAATGCATTTTCCTCCTATGCTAGAATGCTAAATACCCTTGTTTTACTATGCACAGGTGATGATCAAGACAGCTCATCAGAGAGTGATGCTGAAACACAGGAATCAACTGTATGTCTCAGTTCTCAGTTGCTTTTCAATATCTAGCAGTAACTTACATGCAACATTCTTGTTTTATATATATTGGGAGATCAGTAGATTTTGACAATTCCTGCATTTTACTGTAATTTCCAGCTAGGATTTGCGGTATGGGTAGTTTCTGGCAGTTTTGACATAATCAAATGAACTATCCTGCTATTGGCCTGACTTTGGAATTGTGTTGGACAAAGTTATCATTTCTCCACTGGGCCATGTTGAGAGAATTTTAGGAAGGGTGAATTCCTACTATTTCCTTATGAAATAGGAAGTGGCCAATTTGGTTTACTGGCTGGTGTCAGTATTGCAAATATGTGTGTGTGGACCACAGAATTTGCGGTAAAATGGCCTTAAACAATAGCAAAATGCAAACATTTCTGACAAGAAATTCAATGGCTTCCTTTCATGTTTTTCTATACAGCCAATTGTTATTTTTTTCTATGGAGAAGCCTCTTGTCAGAGAAAAAAGATAACGAGCAGGTTTCCTATGTATCAACTTTTGAACACCTATTTTTCCTCAATAATCTCTCAGCCAATTATTATTATGAAAAACAATGGTTGTTTAATTTCACCTTATTTGTTGAAGGATGTGAATGAGCCACCCCTTCAGAGGAGGTTAGTTTGTTACATTATCCTTTTGTTAGTTTTTGTAGATTAATGGGAATTTGTACAGATATTCCTATAAAACCTCTGGATAATATGTTCTTAATGGGCTAGCAAATAGAGAAAAACAAGTTTATTTGATATTCTTTGCAGCCTATTGTCATTTTTACAGACATTGTCATGAAAAACCTGTCACCAGAACCGTACATAGCCTGTGTAAACTAGCCTAAGAGAGCGATTTTGTCTTAGAAGGTAATTTTTTGTAGGCACCCTTTAAAAGTATGTAGAATATATGATCTCTGAGTCTGGTAGCAAGACATGATCACCATTATGTAGTAGACTTCCATACTGGAGTCAAATGCCAATATTCAACTCTATCTCTATCAAACTCTATAGTTTTGCAGTTACATGAGGTTAAATTTTGGATTATGGTTTTTGGTTCAGTTGTTGCTTTACACCTATACATAGAAGTTGCATTTACCAGATGGTTTGTTGTTGGGGGCAGAATCAGGTTTCTATGATGGTGGGAAACTGCCTTTATAAATATGTCTACAATGATAAAAAATGCGAAGGTCTACTTATGTATTTCTAAAGCTTGTCAAAGTACGATTACACTTTTCTTTTTATCCTAACTCTTTAGCCCTAACAAGCATACAAAATTCCCAAATGTGGTCCTGTTTCATATGCCATAATACTAATGAGTTCCTGAAACTAACTTTTTCTTTTCATTGCACCCACTCTCATGATGCATTAAATATTTCTTTCATTTCAAAACAGTTCTGCTCCAATTGTTCAAGTAGACAATGGACAGGTAAGTGGATTAACAGAAGCCATCCATCTTTACTTGTAATGCCAATAATTTTAATCTGTGCAAGATATAAAAATTACTCCCTCTTGAGTGTGAATTGAAGCTTTCTGAACATGCATGCAAAAT
>OLMO02000001.1:15097080-15112623 GCA_900291935.2 Cassiopea xamachana | reverse complement strand
TCTTTTGAAGACTGCACAGCTGCCATTTTTTAAATCTGACTGCTGACATATTTTTTTTGTTTTCATTACTAGATAGCAATCGAATGTTCGCAAGAATATTCGCAGTAAAAAATGTATTGATTAAAATGGTTCCATTATACTTAAGATGATTTTTTGGAAAAGTTCCACTTATGTGAATAATTATTGCTCATGGGACCAGAATAATGGTTCCATTTATCGAAAGTACATAATGAGAAAATGTTGGCCTTCAGCCCAATCTTTAGCACAATTCGTCTTCAGTACCAGTACCGGCACTTCTCCTCTATAGTGGGAACCTGGCAAGGGCTGATAATGTTATTATGGAATGGACTTCTAATACAATAGACTGTGTTGCCTATAGGTAAGGGGTCTCTTGACTGCTTTCTCCCGGTCTCCCGGTTTATACATTTTTTCTCCCGCTTTAATGACATCATCTAGCAAAAATAATTGCATCTCTTGCTGCTATTTCATTGGCTTTCTTACATTTCGTTTTATTTCAGCGCGATATATTTGAAACATTTTCTGATTTATAATTGTGATACAATGGCCAAATGGACTTTCTTCATGACATAAGTTTTTGTTAGTGCTTACTGAGTAACAAAAAACGACTAGAAATCCTTGTAAAGAGATTTCTCGCGATCATTTCCGTCATAAACTACTTGACGAGCACAACATTGCATCGAATACATTCCTCTCTCAACGAATTTCTGTGATTTCCCGATTTTTTACCAAATCTCTCTGTCTTTTTATAGGTAAAATGTAAAATCTCCTGGCAGGGCTGCCAAGAGAATTCTGAGGCCCCGGGGCAAAAGAGCAAGACGAGGGCCCCTGGAAGCAATTAGAAAATTTTCAGGGTCTAGAAATTAACTTTGGAAAATTACTGCTGGTTTACTTTATGAGGACCCCAGACTTTGAACCATTGGGTGTTATGAGGACCCTTGGAGCTTTTGGCCCCGAGGAAATTTTCCCCTCTGTCCCCCTCTCGGTGGCCCTGTCTCCAGATTTTGAAAATTTTAGATTCACAGGTCTGAATTCAGTTAGCAGCCATGCTCATGTGATCTGGTCCTTTGTTGTTTTGTTATGATAGATACGAAGCGTTGCTTTTGTTGCATAATGACATTAGAGCCTACACTAGTCAAACATAGCTGTTTTATATTTGAATAGTACCAATATACTCCCTCATAAGTTCTTCTTATGAAAGGTGGGGGGGTTGTACAATTGATACCATAATACAGAGGGAGGGGTCTGGCCAATGATTATGCTTGATTACATGGAGAAAGGGGGTCTATAATGGCCAAACAAGTGATGATATAATATCTGAACGATCCCGTAGCCTACTGTGCTGTGCATCCCATTCAACTCTTGAATTATTCTCATTCTCATCATTTCACTTTATTTTCTCATTTTTTAGATGAAATTTTACTCTGGACAAATATTTTAGCAAAAGCTATTTTCTTAAAAGATCAGGTTTGCATTTTCTTGTTTCATTCATTTATTTTCACATGAATTTGTGAAGGAATATTTCCCCATTAATGATCTTCTTTGTAAAGCTTATACTACAAGAGATTGTCAAATTATGCCCCCACTTCGTTCCCAAAACTGCTATCAAAGTCTCTTATAGTTTTATTGAACTCCCCTTTGACTGTGCAGACTAATTTGTTAGATGTGCCACAGTAGAACAACTCTGAATACTGCACTTGTAGTGATACTTATTTGATTCGAATTCCTTTAGCAATGGAAGCAATAGGCCTTAGAATGTTCTGGAACATCAAAAGGATGGAGATATTTTCATACTTTATGTATTTATGACCTATTTCTTGAAGAAATCCATCATGGGTTTTCACCAATATCGAATACCCGTACTACTGGCCAAGCGCTATCAGTATGTTCCTCCCTTCTCCCATCCCTGAAAGGAAATAGCTTTTGCTTGATCATCCAACAGTTACTCATCTTTTAAGATAATTTTTCATCTTTGTGATGGACATCATTCGTAGGAAATGTGGTTGTATATACATATAATTCCGATACTCTAGAATCCTCCCGTACTAGAGGCAAGCTCAGTTGGAGGAACAATGGCCGACCCTGACAAGGAGGTATGTAAGCTGTTATTACAAAGCTTATTTTGAGCATCACCCCCATCACCTTGTCTTTAGTTGTCTACAGCAATCCAAAAAATTAGCTGCCAGTAAATAGCTTAACTTAGCTGAACGTTTTGATGGTATGCATGGAGCACTCAGTGTCTTAATTCTGCTTCACTGTAAAATTTTTTGTTTACTTGAATAAGACCGTTAAAAAGCAACTTTCACATGTCAAATGACCATTAAATAATCTAACTTCTGATTGGTTGATCCTCAATCCACCTTTTCAACGCGAAGTCCACGGGTTATATGGGGTCACATGACCTTTAAAGTAGCGCACTGTGATTGGTTAAGGTCTTATCTCTGTAAATAGAAGCGTGAAAACTAGTACAAGTGTGTGGCCGTTTGCTTTGAATGCGAGGAAACCTTTCTATTAGTTTGAAAGCGAGAGAAGTTCGGTTATGTCAACTCTACCAATCCACCGTTGAATGACATAGACAAAATAGACGTTTATGATTTGCGGATATTCCTGCTGTCAAGAGGGCAGACTTGGAGGTCACGCTGGTGAAGGCTTTAAGCAGTTTAGGACGTGAAGATAGTGTTTACTTTCACGAAAATCCTGTTCTTCTTTGTATGAGCATTTTATCGTTGTTGTGATATTGCTTGTAGTAACAGCGTTTCACCATTTTAAGTAGTTTTAGTTCTTTCCCACAGACTCCTGTCCTAGTTTTCGGCGTCTTTGTTTACAGAAATAAAGGCTTATCCAATCATAGCAGACTATTTGAAAGGTCACGTGACTACTACTAACACGTGGATTTTTCGTCGAAAAGGTGGATTGGGGGGTAAGCTGCGGGAAAACATTGCATGGCGTAGTGAGCTGTGTGTTGTCATGTATGGTGAACAGCATCTATTTACGGTGTTTTGTTTGTTTTGTTTGGTTTGTGTCATGTACAATGTAATAAAAAAGAGTATCGACAATGATAACGGTGGGAATACGTTGATATCTGAGAGGAGGAATGGTATCTTATTGCCAGTCGATCGAACCGAAGCCCTGACGATTTAAGGCTGAAGATACTCGGTAGATCAACTCATGAAAGAAAGTCTAGAAGGGATATCACAGGTGAAACTTTCTGTTTTGTCTTTATACCAGACAAACTTAACTCAGGATCACGAAGAACATGAACACAGAAGCAAGATTCTGAACAGCAGAACCGAACAGTTGAACCAGTTTTTATCGAAGGTGCATTCCATGTAGTAAGGCCCGAAAATCTTCGGAGTGCACAAAGCTCTATTTTTCGGAGTTCAGCGTGGAAAGTAATAGAAAAAGTTTTGAGGCGTGTAACCTCTTGAGTATTTGGCTTGTAGAACTGGATTGCACTGCACAGACATAGTTTTCTGCGCTCCACAAACATTCCCTGGTGTATCCTCGGTGTGCAGTTTAGAAGAAATGCACCCTGTGTTGATATGCGATCATTTGCCTTCATTCTCCTATCAATCAAATCGTTGGTTGCTCGTTAGTTAATTGTTTTGTTATGTTTTTTCATTATTGAAATTATTTCTCATTTTTATGCAGTCCTTTATTGCGTACTGTATCTGAGCAGAACTACGAAGAGATCTTAGATTCTTTGAGACATTGGGGCAGATAGTGTTTCGCACATGTAGTTTATATGTAGCACACCTCTACGTGGTTTCCAAAATCGTAAATAGATCACTTTGTGAATAAAGTATTCATTTACCATGTCTAATACTACATCCATACAATATTATGGTATGCCATATATTTTTCTCTTTCGCCGCTTGCCCTCCAAGTTAAATCAGCCAATCAGAGGTAAGATTACATAATGGTCATGTGACATGTGAAAGTTGCTTATTGATTTGTAGTTTCAGTAATACTTTTGTTTGCATTTCAAGGGGTGGCTACGAAAGCAAGGCCATAATGTATCAAAGGATTGGAAAGCAAGGTATCTATAAATTTTCTAATTGTCGCTCTTTTTTTAGAGAGCACAGCGCTGCTGTGCACCTGCTGCAGCATATTAAGAAGAAAGTTGCTTTTTAAAGTCACTTTCGCGTAAGTCGGATCGCTTCGGACAAGGCAAAATAGTCTGACTTATTCGAAGTTCGACTTACATGTAAGTCGGATATTTTGCGATGTAGCAGAGGACAAAGAGTATAGAGCTAAAGATTTTCATGATAGCTTCCACTTTTAAAACAACAATTAAGCTAAGTTTAACAATAGGCAATAATATCTAATTGAAATAATCATTTATTGATTACACTCTCCGCCCCGGAAATGTGTTACTCCTATTTGCAACCAGACTCATGTTGATATTGCAGTTCAGAGACGTAATATGTATCATTTTGCACTTTTTTCTCAGCTCTATTGGCATCAAAATCAAAATCTGACTTACACGATGCTATATAAGATAGAAATGCTCTGACTTAAGCAAATATCCGACTTAGAGAATCCGCGCATAGAAAAGTATAAGATTTGTAGCAAGCGGACCGGGACCGCACAAATTTGTCCGACTTGTAAGGATTCCGATTTATGCGACTCTGAGTTACGCGAGTTTGACTGTATTTAGTAATCAATCGACTTCACAACTTGAATTTTGCTTGGGTGATCCACTTTATATGAACCATTTATTATATTCAAGATATGCAGCAAAATATCTTCAATTTCAGTTGTCGTTGGTGTCATCTCTAACTCTCTGTGTTTGATTTTAACCATACCCTAGTTGAAAGACCTGTGTTCTAGTGATTAGGTATAAGGAAGAAGATTGCATTTATTTTAAACTCTTGTCTTACGAACAAACGTAATGGAAATGAAATCAAGAAACAACTTTTAAGGAAAATTCTTCCAAATCAAATTAAAGTTATATGCAATAATAGTAAGAATTTACAGATTTGCTGAAATTTTCATGCCATTTTTGAGGTTTTTGCCTTTTTGGTAATTCTTGCACCTCAAAATGATTCTGTTCTTCTATACAACCTCTGGCTTTGTGCAGTTTCTGTAGTACCCCTAATAGTAGCATTGGTTTCCTTGCTGTTTTCACTTTCAGACTTAGTTGCCAATTAAATGGGGCTTGTTAAAACCCTACTTTTGGAGTATCATACATCTGCCAATACACTTTTGTTGCTGCCAGGTTTTATATATGACACACTTGCATGTATGTTGTCTGGATATTTGTTCTAAAAATATTAAAATTGGATTAGTATAGCGCTCATATCTGATTGGTTAACAGAACTAATTCTCTCGACCGTTACCACCAATAGGAGGCTACGATTGTGTAAACAAATGACTCTCGCAGCAACATTTGGAGCGTTTTTACCGCAGATACGAAAAACTCTCTACACGCTCGGCTTTATATAATTTGGTGCAAATTTTGCCTGAATTATCAAGCTTATATATTGGATTTTACGTGTTCGTGGAACCAGCATTGGATCTTGTGGTTTTGATGCTTCCTCGTGCACAACAAAGCTAAGTATACAAACATAGGCTCAAAACTTCACTGTAGGTTTGAGTATTTCTTTTCCTATAATAGCCACCGAACTAGGCATGATGAAAATTTCAACTGTTTGATGAAATACTAATGCCGGATGCCTTTCATTATCGTGGATTTTCCAACAGCAGCTACCTATGAACTAGGAACGTGCCATAAGACTCCATGTAGGTTTGGTAGTATATATTCATTTCAAAGTTAAACTGAAGTAGATGATGATACTCATCTTATAATCGATTCTTTCATATGTAGAAAGCTTATATGTTGTTGTCTTTTATGTATTTCGTTATTTCTTTCAATATTCCGTATTACAACTGTTCAATTTTCCGAAAATCACGTAGACAAGGGCTGAATATACTGGGTACTGGTTACGTGACTTGGATTTTTGGCGGGAAATGTTACTGCTGTTGGAAGAAATGTACTGTATAGAAAGTATTCGACGTGGGCGTTTCAATAAACAGCTGAAATTTTCAGTATAACTAGTTCGGTGGCTGTTAAAAACAAAGAAATGATCATATTTGCATTGAATTTTTGAGCTTATTTTCGTATACGCAGTTTTGTTTTGCGCGAGAAAATATCAAAACCACAAGATCCGATACTGGTTCCGTAGACACATAGAATCCAATGTGTAAACTTGATGATTCAAAGAAACTTTCCACCGAATTAGATTAAGCTGAGTGTGCAGAGCTGTTTTACTATGGCTGGTAAAAACTTTCCAAAACTCATCAAAGTAGCCTGACATCTGCTGCGAGGGCCATTTGTTTACTAAACCGTGGTCTCCTATTGGTGGAAACAGTCATGAGAATTAGTTCTTTCAACCAATCATGATTTGAGCGCTTTGCTAATTGGATTATGGCTGTAATTAATAGATTTCACAAATAACGCTTTATCTCATTTATTGATTTTTGTTGGCCATTTTTCTCAGATACGCTGTTGTGAAGGATGGAAAAGTTGCATACTATAGTAGCTATGAGGTGAGCCTCTTTTTCGGTATATAAAAGCTAACGTAGATAGAATGGATACAGGACGAGATGCACTTAAAAAGCATTATAACTTCATAGCTCTGTACCTTCAACTACGATAATTTTTATCAAATGAATTAGAGATTGGTGTAATGGTAGAGAAAATTGTTTTGTAGCACTACGTAGTTTTTGTTCTATAAATTCTTACCGCACATTTTTCTAAATACGCCATTGCTTAAATTTTATTTTTAGGAATACCGTATTTCTACGCCTATAGGCCATCCCTCGTATAAGCCCCTCTACAGATAACCCAAACATTTTCCCTAACACATGCTTTTCTCTGCAAATTAGGCCTCCCCACAGATAGACCCTATAGGGGTATTTCTGAGATGAAAACAAAGAGTAGATACACGAATGGTATTGTACCTGTCTTACCATGCCTCTAACCTTCTTTTTGTGCAGTTTTGCGCTATAGAGTATATAGGTACAAGGTATCTTAATGCCTCCACCTTAACTTTGCGACCGAAGGTAATGGCAATGGAAGTGGTGATCCTAAGTAGTGAATTGACAATTTTGGATCTTTTTGTCACTGAACTTTTTTTACACTTCGCATAACCCCCCTTCCCCCGCGGATAAGCCTCCCTCCCCGCGGATAGGCATATCAAAAGAGCTGTACGAACTCAGATAAGCCCTGGGCTTATAGGCGGAGAAATATGGTTTTCCTGTGGATGTTGGCATTTTAATGACATCATTTTGGATTTAACATCAGATTCGGATAGAGCCAGGATAACTGTATTTGGAAGAAAGTTATTTATCTGATTTCCCTTGCAAGCAACATTTGCTATTCCGAGAATACCAAGTAGTTTTTTTTCCTATGCCAAAAATTCGAAGTGCGCAATGACAACGATATTGTAAATTTAGTCAATTTCTAGCTATTCTGTTGACAAAATAAGGGTTCGTACTGTCTGGTAAAATCAGGGAAAAATTTAAGGTTTTATGGAAAGTCAGGGCGATTCAAGGAACGTTTTTTATAGTCTGGAAAAGTCTATGTTCTCCTGATAAAATTTTGGTGTTTTTGTTTCTTTTGAATATTTGTGTAGACACTAGGGGCAGAGGACATTGCTCCCCCCCAATAATTCACTGCTGCTGTATACAAGAGTACTCTACACTGTACTTTTTAATCATTTTTCATTTGATTTCTACCCAATCTAGAGCCTAGTAACTTCACAACACACAGAAACGTGGCATGCAGATATCCTCAATTTTTTTGTGCAACAAACTTTCAACCCTTTTGTTAGTCTTGACACGAGTGTTGTAAGACTTTCTGTTTGTGTAGATAGCGATCCTATTGGTGAATAGGGCATTGTTGCTTCTGAGTGCATTCCATGTAACCCATGCTAGATATCTGGGCGGTAATAAATGCCTTTTCTTTGATATAATGGTAGGAGATGTTTTTGCTTCTATAATCGGTGTATGTGCATGTAGTAGCAAAGAGGAAAAGTAGGCTTAGCCTTTCCTTTTCCATCCTAAATCCTGAAAATTTGATGACACTAGGTAGAGGAGCCAGTTCCCCCATCTTAGCATGAAGATCAATGATGAAAACTGCTACATTCCATTTTGCAAAAGGACATTTTCCGATATTCTAGAGGGCGTTGCTTCAAAAATTTTTTTTCAAAGAAGATTCCACATTTTCCAACAACCTATCTATGGAAAAAGACTATGTACTCGTATTCTATTGGCGCAGATATGTAACATGCAACACACCTCCCATCTGTTAACTTTACTTCTACATCTGTGCTTCCCCCCAATCCAGTTCAGCTATCTACGGATCTGAACCCCCAACTGATGGATGTACATGATACATGGCAGTAGTTATAAGTTCTTTGAATAGTTGGACGTAATAAGATGAAACCAAAAGCCCATTTTAAAATAATTTTAATTTGAATATGCTTAGAGCATTTTTTCCCAGTTTGAGTATCAGATAGAGTTTATAGATATGAAATCTTTGTGATACTTAGTCCGGGAAAAATATAGCATTTTAGAATAAATCAGAGAAAAATGTAAATATGTATTCATCCAATTAGCCAAAGAAAACTGTACAAATTATGCAATATATCAGGGAACTTTTTGTCTCAAAAACTGTACGAAACCTTTGTGATCTAAGACTGATTTACTATTTAGTGGTTGGATTTTTTTTATTCAGGACTACACCCAAGATGCCCAGCTAAATTGTTTAAACATGGCTCTCTCAAAAGTTTTGCCAGATCCGAATCGCTTCCGAATAACAATCAAGACAGCGCAACAAAAAGATTTTGTGTAAGTTTGTCAGAGTTAACTTCTAATGTAAATCGGACCATTTTTGATTCTTCTGTGCTGATCATTTTTGGTTCTTCTGCTATTTCAGTAGTCTTTTGTATATTTAGTATTTATGTTTTGAGTTTTGTTGCTTATTCTTTATAATTATTTTAAAATATAGCGCATTTTGTTGTAATCATTGCATAATTTCACTTAGGGGACTGATACCAGCAGAACTGCACAGTTGCAAATGATTTTCCTAGCGAACCCTGCTATATTCTTTAAGACAGCTTTCTTCGATTTGCCACCGTTGGTCTCGATGTCAGTGACCATTATTCTTTTGGATAGTGTCTCAAGGGCTACATGTTTTCACTGTTGGAATGGCCTCTATCTTTTTGTCCTGCAGTGTTTCTTCGGCTACGTATTTGATGTAGTATTTTTCGACCTTATCACTCTATTTACTGTCCACCCTGCTGTCTTGCGGGCCAGCATAGTCGATTACCTAGACTTTGTTTATTTACTTGATATTGAAAATCATATCTGAAGGTCTTGCTTAAATAGTGTGGTCTTTCTGTAAATTGAAATCCTATAGAATTTTGCATTTCTCGTTTTTGATGAGCGAAACAGCTTCCTGTCCATACAATTGTTTCACCGTGATGTCATCTATTTTGCGCACATCCCAGTACATCCTCCTACCACTCCGATTATGCCTTCCTTTGTACTCTCATTGCACCATGCGACATCTCTCACCACATGGTTCACTTTATCACCCCATAGTTTACTGTATCGTCCCTTTCTTTACCAATACCATACTTCCTTTGTACTGTTATGTTAGCAATAAATATATATTTTGATCACAATTGTGTATGTTGCTTGTTCTTGTGCTGTAAAAATTGAAGAATCTGTTTCCCTCAGAACTGCTTTGGACATAGCTACCTGGCATCACTAGCAGTTTCATCAGCCTGCCTTGTGAATTTTTCTTATAGTGTTTTTTCTTTTAGTAATCTTTCCATGCTATTTATATAGAATCGTAAAGGAGCATTAGCTGTATTACTGTATCCTCCAATCCCATAATACCTTCGTCCATCCCTTCAATTGTGATCTGTTAACGTTGCTCTTGGGATCATTAAACGGAAGGTACACATTTGACAAACGTGACTCTCCACTTGTCGCTGTCCTGCGAAAGCCTGTAAATAGCTGCAAAACTTCCTACATACACTTTGTCCTTTGTGGGTCACTGTATCTCGTTTTTGGTCCACCTCCGTCCCTTTTTCCATGCGCACTTCCCAAAGACTAATCGCGAATGATATATTTACTTCTCAGAATCTAACAAACAAAGCACACATTTCTTCTATTAAGACAGTGCCCAGATAAGTCATGGCTTTACGGTTGTGGAGAGGAGGAAGGCTCTAATTTCTTTGATAATTTTTTCAGGATGGCTGAACAATTTTGAAAAAGAATTCAACTCCAAGAGAGATATAAAATTTCTTCGCAAATGCAGCATTATATTGCATCTAGAAAATGAGGAAGGTTTTTAATTGGTAGGAATGATTCCTTAAAGGACAAGTGCCTAGGTTTTTACCCCATTATTTTAATGGTGGCTTATATATTGGAAAATGTTCTGATTGTTGATGTGATAGAGCTCTCCGACTTACATTTGTTGAAAGGGGGGCAGGAGATGCGGTTGTAGTTGCTATGACGTAGCACTATGACGTAAAAGTTTACAACTTGGAATTATGCATTCATTGTCGAAAGAAGCGATTTGAAGCATTCGTATACAAAATATCAAATATATCAGAAAAAATGCGGCTCATTTTCAAACGAACTTCGATATTGCAACAAGTAACACTTTGAAAATTGTTTCAACACTAATGTGGACTACTTGCAAAAGGAAGCTCTGCAGATATATTCTCGGAAACTTTGAGTTCGGAAGACGATCCAGAGAATGGCGTTGCACGAGTGTGATATGTCAGGCAGTGGCTGCTCGCACTAATATCAAATTGGTACTAGTAAGTTAAAAATTGGGCGTGGTCAGTGCTTGACCACACCCTAGTTTTACACTAAAATTATCCTGTCCTCCTGCTTGAAAACACGCCACGAAATTATTGAGGTTAATGGTGCCCGCTTACGTTCTGATAGTCGTAGATCATGTGTGCAATGGAATGTGACGGCCATTGGCCCTATCTAACCAAAACCATAACTGTCAATCATTCATTGCAATGGAATTTCAAGACAAAGCAGAGAAATTATTCTGCAACTTGCTCTGGTGCCTGCCTAACCTTTTCACAACGTAAAATTTAAACGTATTGAAAACGCTTTCTACAGCAATTAGTAATTAAAGACCCAAAATAAATTAATACCTTAACATTTTCAATTCTCTTGTTGTTTACATAATGGAATTCAATTCTTCATCTTTGCTAAATTGATTTTAGTTTTTTGGTGCAGCAGTTGTTACTATGAGTCTCAAAGATAATAATCAGCTATTACTTAGCCATTTTACTATGGATGCCGTACTTCCTCCAAAGAACGCGGTAGCAGTTGTTAGAAAACTGAAATTTATGATGCTACGACGACGTTCATGAAAGGGTGGCTTTTTTTAGAGCAAGGCGTTCATTGCGAACTGAAAAGTGAAACACTATGTCTTACTATTAAACACACAGACTGTTTGAACAATGTTTTCCAATTCAATTGTTGTTTTCCCAGTATGAAAATTGTCAAAAGGTGTCAATGTCACTGACCCCATCACACTTCTCCTTCATGATATGAACTCTTAACGTGGCATTCGTTAAGGCCTGTTTAAACGATCCAAATTTCACCTAACAATTAAGCCAACAAATTTTACAAATATTGGGAGAGGTGTTCAAATGACCCAAAATTTCATCCAACATGTCATCCAACATTTCTATGGAGGTTATGATTTGAATGTGCTGTGAAGGAGCTGTGCGTTTGAGACTGGGAGCCACATCAAAATGCAAATAGCGCGCAATTTTTTAAGGGAGAGCGCATGCGCAATGCCAAAAATGTTGGCTGAGGTGTTCAAACGACCCAACATTTCATCCAACATCTGAAAACAATTGAATCGTTGGCTATCGTCACCCAACATTTTTGACTAAAATCAAACTTCACCCAACATCGGAAAAGTCAATGTTGGGTGACCCAACATGGTGTTCCAACGATCCAACTTTTCATCCAAAATCATTATTGGGTAAATGTTGGGTGAAATATTGAATCATTTAAACAGGCCTTTAGAGGATGGCGTTCTTTAGTGGGCGGCATTTTTTACAAATTTTTGGCTTGAGGCGCGACGTCCTTTAAAAGGTAGCGTTTATCAGATGGGGGCTACATTAGAGGATATACGGTAAGTGTAGATGTTCCTCATTAAAATTGAAATGCCCTCAACGTTAGTCGTAATCATGTAAATATGACGACAGATGCTTTTCTATGCTAAATAATATTCAACACAGGTCTATTGTATTTGACAGCATTAATTATCTATTAGCTAAAGTGGATGAACTCCATTGCCATCCTAGGAAAATACGTTCACTATTTCATCGATTCCCCTTCTGTATAGCTGATCTTGGCAACACTTAGATATTTTGAAATCCTCGAGAACATGTTGCTGAGAATATGCGTCGATGCCTTGAGTTGACAGTACACGCAACCTTGAATAGTTTCATTAACAACAGATCCAACTTTGGCTTGAAATTTTTTTCTTCAGCCCTAAGTTTCCTTCATTAACTCCTCTTCTTAATCATTTCTGTTTCAATGTTTGCAGAAGCATACATACTCGTAAATAGTACCATTAGAAGCATTTATGATATTTTCTGTACAAATAAGCTGTGGAGAATTCCTGACTTATTAGCTATGAGAGTAACGTTTTGTTTTGTTAACTGTTAATATATTGTACTTGTTGTTTTTTTTATTTCTGGTTGATAAATTTGGCAACCAGTTGTGCATTGCTTATTCTAGTGAAACGTATGGTTGCATTCAGCTATATTTAAATAAACTTTCAGCCGTGCTGCTTTTAAGAGCCCTTTATCTAGATATGATGCTTGATAGATAGTTCATACAGGTAGTTCCTGCACAAATAGTTTCATAGCACATTTTGTAAATGCGTATTTACTAACCCACCATACAGATGTGCTCATATAACATTTTCGAGAGGTACTGGTCCACTTTTTGCACTGTATCAACCGGAAAATCCATTAATTATAGAACTCTGTCAGTCCGGCATTGTGTCGTCCTATTTACTGCTGATCCCAAGAACTATTTCTTATAGTAAAATGTTTGATTCATTTCAGCTTTGAAGCAAATGATGAAGCATCATACGGCTCATGGGTTACTGCATTTGAAACCAGCATTCAGTTTGCACTCGGTGATCCTGCGGTAAATTGTCACTCACAGTTTATAAATTAAGTCACAGTTTGCTGTTTCACAGAGGGTCTTTGTATACCTACTGTTTACCTTTCTTCTCATTTTGTACCGTAGGGCATGCTTATTGATTTTTTAGAGGGACTACAGCTTTTTATGAGTTGACTCTAAGCTTTACATCTTAATAGAAACTGACGCCCAACCTTTGCCAGGCGCAATAGCACTGATTACTTTCTCAAAGCAGATTTGTTAATGGTGACAGAAGTCCTTACAGGAATATTATTTTTAGGTTCTTAAAGCTCTTCAGAAGAATCCAGCCAATAAATTCTGTGCAGATTGTGGAAAACGAAGTGAGGCTCTTCAGAAAGACACTTTTATTTTTAGAGTATTTTTATTGATTGTACAAAGTGTGCTGCCATTTTTTCCCATTAGTGATATTTTTCAGTTCCAGTTTTACTTGTTTCTTTATTTATGTTGGGTTGAATGTTGTTAAATAATCTTGTATTGACCCCAGTTTTCCTTTCCTTCAGATCCAGTTTGGGCATCAGTTAACTTGCTCGTTGTTGTATGTGACCAATGCATAGGTAAAATAATTTGATTCTGTTCTTAAATTGAATTTTTGTAATAGACAGCTGCAGTCTCCTATTGTTTGAACAAACAAAAGCAAGCTTTATACAGTTAATGGTACAAATTACTATTGTAGATAAGTTTATTTTATTAATTTGAATTCCAATCTTGAATAAAAATAATTAGTTTACTTCAAGAAAGGGATTCAAGCCCTTGAAACACGATATAAACATTGACTTGACACAAAAGGGTTCGAAGGGTTAGAAAAGAAATGGTTTTTGTATAAAAGCAAACTAAGTATGTACGTAACTGTTACGCATATAGACAGAATTCTATACTTTTGAGGCACACATTATTTATCCTGAAAATATTACCTCGTATTTGATGTAGCAGTTATAAAAATGACTAAATTACTTGGTGTCTAGTATGATCCCTCTTTTGAGTTTTGGTTTTTTATCACTTGATAAATTAAATTCCAATCATACAGTGCTTGAGTCAGGTGTTAAATACATATTTTTCTTTGCTTTTCCCTCAATAATGAATTAATTCTCCATTAGTAGATTCGCTTTATCTGAAAGATTTTATGGACGTCATGTTTTGTTCTGTAGGTTTCCATCGAAAACTTGGCGCTCAAATTTCTAAGGCTCGTTCAATTTTAATGGACGTGAAAGTTTGGAGCTCTTCTTTGATACAGGTCAGTTCCAGATACATTAACACTGGTGTCGCGAGTCCGGCATTAATTTTTTATGTAAAATCATGCGTTGTAATAATTTTTATTCTACTGGGGGTAGCAACTGAACCTAAATTGGGATCTATGCTACTAAATGTATGAAGACACGAACAACGAAGTTGTTTTCTCCAGGGCAGTAGGCCTAGGTCCCAAAGTTTTCAAATAATCTTTGATACTGGTTTCATGCGGTTTAATGTTTCAATTCTAGGCCAACTGTAGAGATAAATACAATTTTTGATAAATTTACTATCATGGAAACAATTTCAGCAATAAAACGGGCTAGTGAAGCAGCGAGTTGAACGATTCGTGAAGCAGCGAGCAAGTCCCCCTGGAACGATTTGAGGTCCCCAAAAGGGCTGCAGATCCCATTTGGGAGCCACGCCTCTAGGGTTTCAAGCCAATAGATGGAACAAATAGTGTATCCTATACAACTCCGTTATTTTATCTCACTCTGTATATAGCCTATTTATATTTTTTTCCAACTGTGCGTCAATTCTTCAAGTGTGCAGTTATTGGTAGTTGCCAGCGCCCAGCATTTCAAGTCACACCCATGGCTTTTATAGACCAGTGCCACATTTTTGTATTGCTAGCTACCCCAGAAATTGATATTGGTTTAAGTCTGTGCATGGACTTACCTCGAATTGCAAAAAGTAGTTAGAATTTATGCGTGATATTTTATTGGTATAATGATGGTTCTGTTATCCTATGGATCCTGTTATTCTTTAAATTGGTCGTTTGATTTGTGAAAAAGAGCAATGAATACCTCTGAGTTTTTACCTGAAAGTATTAGTCAATTTATGGATTATCATCAATGCCTTGAGGTAACCATTTCGTGTAGTGAATTGCGAAGCGTTGAAAATTTATGATTAAATCTCTCTCTTACCTTATTCGTAAGAAGCAATTGACTACCGCTTAGTATTGAAGATTATTACAGTGATTCTTTTGCTACTAATGTACTTCTAATCTAAAATACTTTATAAATATATATATATATATATATATATATATATATATATATATAT
>OLMO02000001.1:15086274-15097041 GCA_900291935.2 Cassiopea xamachana | reverse complement strand
ATATATATATATATATATATATATATATATATATATATATATATATAATGATCAAACATCAAAATAGAGCATTAAAAGTCCGGTAAAACCATAAAACCTTAACTCAGAGTTTCACGCTTTGTGCGATCCTCATATGTAATGCGAAGGTATTGAGAGTGTGGTGGTTACATATGCTAGATATGGCCCGGTGGGTATGCTTTGTAGTTCTTCAGGCTAAATTTGGTAAATGTCGGCAGATGGAGGCTTGTTCTGATCTTTTGTTCAATAGTTGCCTTTTGGATGTTATGATGTAGAAATTTTCTGTCAAGAACAAGCTGCATGTTTTGCTTCCATTTCTGTACGGTCTCATACTAGAACATGGTGTTTCATAACAGGCCGCTCTGCGGGGCACAATGGGAATATTAGTCCACAGGCAGCAAAAACATCGAGAATTTCGAAAACTTTCCAATTTTCTAGCAATATAAAAATAAGTTACTCGCTTTCTGAAACCATTCAATAGCAATCAAAGCCTCCTCTAAACAACCATGTAAGTCATCTTCTTATAGCATTTTAAAATGTCATGTCATTTTCATCAAATAGTTTCTCACTGCTGTACTGTTCTAATGGTGTACCATAGGATGCATGATGGAGTAAGCCCAAATTGTTCTCTTCACCTTTCTCCTATTACTTCTACCTCATTTCCAGATCTAGATTTGAAAAGTACAGTATGTCTTGAGTAGTTTGGGCTAAAAAATTATTTTGTGACGCGAAAAAACTCATGTCACTTGGAAGGTTTAATCTATCACTCCTGAACATACTCACTGTAGTTCTATACATTCGGGCTACTGTTGTGAAAAACTTTAATATCTGACGGTTTAAAAATATGGATTTTGTCTAGTAATTTTGTCATTATTTCGTTGCTAATAACCATATATCTTATCTGGAGTATGCATCTTTGAGAGCCAGTCAGGGGCGCGCTACAACATTTGTATTTTGTTAGCCAAAATGAGACTTTTGGGAAGAAATTTGCTAGCATTTGCCCGATCAATGATTTTCCATGATAATATAGGCGTGGTGTTGTTCGCCTTTTGGCTCCAAACATGTTTAGATAACTCGGTGGAATTTGCTTTTTCTTGGTTCTTAAAGGTGTTGTTGTGCTGGTACCACCTCTCTTTAAATCAATTTTCTGTTAGGCCGAAGTGACATACTTCTCTTGACTCTGGTCTTTGGGCATTGCATGATTAGTTGACATGTTTCGCCAAGCAGTTGCCATTTAGGGGGCATGCGTTCTTTTTCCTGCAATTACATTTGGGTTCATTAGGGTGAGGTTGGCTAGAAAGGGTGGTTTCGTTGTAGGGTTTGATGATATTGGGTACATTTGGGAGGTAAGCTGTAGCTCACTTTTACGCTGTTTCTGCTAAATATTTTATGAAGTTTGAGTGATTTTGGGAAGTGTTTTTCGATTAGGGTGAGACATTTTCTTGCAACGTTAGTTTTTATATGTAAGCTGTATGGTTCATTAAACCAAATAATGCTGCGTGACCTAGATTTTTCTTTACGTGGTTGTGTCAGGTTGTATTGGATGTGCTACGTGTAGTAGCCACTGGCGGCTAAGGCATTATTGTAGTGTGGTGCTGCTTGTTCGAAGATTTGTTTGTTTGAGGGAGATCTGGTGATTCTTTCGGATATCATACCTGGGATACATTTAATGATGTTGGAGAGGTGATTTGAATGAACATTAATGTACGTAATCTGGTTGTTAAGTTAGGAATAGGGTTTGTAGACTCCAGTAGTTAAATTGAAGGTAACATCTCGAAAATCAACATTCCTCAGGTTTGCTTATATTGTGATCTTTATGTTGATTTTTCCGTTAATAGATGGATAAGATCTTTTCTGATTCTGTCAGATTCTGAGCCACTGATGTTACTAAAAGAACAAAAGCTGTCATCTCTTTATGAACGGCTGGTGTTGGGGCCGCACATGTCTTGCAAGGAGTTTAGGATGAAGAGGCCTACCAATTCCCGGAGCTCAGCTCCATCGCAACTGTCCATTGTTACATCGAACTCGGGGTCGCCAGATTTCTTTCCCAGGCTTGATTGTTTGAGAACAGCAGTGATTGTTTGCGTGCATTATGATCTGCTTTTTATCATTCGTGATTGCCGTGTATTTGGATAAGTGCAGTAAAGGTTTTTCTATAAGACTCTTGGCAACTGATGGATAAAATTCTTCTTTAACGAATTGGACAAAGGTGCACTTGTTCTTATCTTTGATGTTTTTGAACCACTGGATATCGTCGTTGGTGTTATTGCATTGGTTTGCCCTTGTGGATTCCCTGACTTTCGTGTTGATATTTTTCAGGAGAGTCTTGCTAATTTTTCCTAGGTCTGATTTTGCTGGGTTACTTAATCTGCATTTATATATATATATATATATATATATATATATATATATATATATATATATATATATATATATATATATATATATATATATATATATATATATATATATATATATATATATATATATATATATATATATATATATATATATATATATATATATATATATATATAGAAGAATTAATATTCGTTTTCAGTTGATGCAAAGTGTTGGGAATAAAGAAGCAAATTCTTTTTGGGAATATAAGCTGCCTGATGATGACAAAATCGGACCCGATTCTTCAAGGTATTTCCTACATTGTCACTTTTGTATCTGATTTATTTGAAGTAATTATTAACTGCTTGGTTGTTTCAAATTTGGAAGTGAGGATTAAAGTTGTTTTATATGAGTTCCATCATCAGAACGGGAATTCAAGCTTTCTAGGTCATTATCATAGACATTGTCACAAACATTCAATCAATACGCCACATAGAGTGTAGAAATATTGCATGGAATGTAAGCCTACGTAGTTTGCAAATCTGCCAGAATGAGGAAATATCCTTCATTCAAGTCTGAATGCACAAAAGCAGCCACTCAGCGTTTAAAGGGGCCCTCAACCATGAAAATTTTATTCATGAAATAGACGTAATCGGACCTCCTGATTACGACTTTGCAATTAGTTTTTTCATAATTTCTACCATTTCAAAGTTATGAACAATTTACAAAAGGTGGTTGGGTTGAATAATTTTGACTGACGTCTCGGTAGTACTCGGTTTGATGTCATAACTATTCTCGGTCAGTTTTCGTTTCTACGGCAAATTCTTCGGAAGCAACGAGAAACCAGTTAAGCCCTCAATCGCTATCATTTACGAACAGTGCTACTTGATTTGACAATGCAGCATTGCTGCAACCGTCTACAGAACAATTTCATGGTAGTTTTAACATTGAAGTTCCTTCCAAAACCAGAAAAGCGTTGTTGAAAGTTACCACGAAAAAACTTGGAAGCCCGAATAGAGAAAATTGCGCTTGGTGTGATGTATGACCTGAGAACAATGGTGCACATCCATGTCACTATGTACTTCTTCCGAAAACAATATACGTCTTTTTTCGGAGAATGTCAACTTTGAGAGCTTACAGTATGCAGAAAAATGAAAATTCGAAGAGAGAACTTCACAGCCATTCATATCTCACCACTAACTATCAAGTAGCATCAAAAGCACAAAAACTTGTTTTGGTTTGAGGGGCCCTTTAATATTAAATATCAGATGCGTGCAATTGATGATAGAGAGTGATTTCATTGTAAACAAGTGTCGTTTCTTTGTTTTATCTCACATTCATGACGGTGCTGTATTTTTTCATACCCCCAATATTTTCAGTCTCGATTAGAGGTAGTAGTAAAGTATTTCAGCTTCTATTCATTTTTGTAGCTTAGTTTCAGGGTTCATACGGTCAGGAAAAATCAGGAATGAAAGTATGTTTTCAAGTACAGTCAGGAAAAGTCAGGAAAAGTCATGAAATGTCAGGAAATTTTGTTGAAACTTGAAGAAAGTCAGGAAAAAGTCAGGAAATTTTATCAGTCAAGTGAATTCTTTGGCGATCAATTGTAGAGTTATATCAATGTCAAATTTCATTTATCGAGTTTGAAATGCAAGCATGCAATCCGGAATGTAATTGAGTGATCAGCTAATGCCAGTACTTGATGCTGTGACAATGGAGAATGGACATTGATTCTCATAAGCGACATATATAGCAATATGGGACGTTGTTTAAGAATTGTAAAGTTTTCTTTGTGAATATATAGGTTGTGGCTCAGTGGCCACTTTTTGGGCAATTTGTTAAAGGTCTATTCACGATTGCATTTCTTTTATTTCACTTAAACTAAATTTCAGAAACAGGCCGAAACAGACATTCTTCTCTGATAAATGGCTTGAAGATGCTGAATTTAAGGATTGGATTAAGAGGGTTGATAATAATGTTCATTTTGGATGGAAACAGTGCGAGAAAAATGCTCTCTCATTGGGAAACATGGGTTCAGAGGCCCTACAAAAGCATGCCAAAGGCAAGGAGCATTGCAACGCTAGAGAAGAATGAGTTGAAGTTCAGAGTTTCTTCACGGAACAAAATCATGCCTCTATTTCTCCCCAAGCACCTGCAGAGGTCATAGATGTTGCATTGGCTTGCTGAACAAAGCAAATTTCTCCTGTAAAAGTCCAGACAACAATTACCGAAGGCATGGAAGGTTACCATGTGCAGAAAGCAGACATTATTTGGGCTTTGACTATTGGACAGAAAGATTTTTCAAATAACTCTGCAAAGGATGTCAGTGAAACCTATAAAACCATGTTTCCTGACTGTCAAATTGCGAGCAGTTTTCAGTGTGGAGACAAGATCAAATATCTGACTAATTGGGGGTATCGCTCCTTATATAAAGAATCTGTTAGCACTCGAAATAAGTAAGTCCCCGTATGTAGTAGTTGAATTTGATGAAGATCTTAATAAGACAGCACAAGAGTGTCAAATGGACATTGTTGTAAGGTTCTGGATACTGAGTGTCAGCGTGTTAAGACCCATTATTGGGAATCCAGGTTCATGGCCCATTCTGCACATCGAGACCTTCTTCTTCATTTCAGTTACCCCATTGCGAGCATCAATTCGTCAAAAACATTGCAAGTGTCCATAGATGGACCAACTGTAAACCATAAGTTCTACTCAAAGCTAGTAGAGCAACGGAAGGAGATATCTGCCCCTGTTGTGATAGATATTGGCTTCTGTTGATTGTATATCATCCATGGTGCCTTCAAAACAGGGCTTGAAGCACCTTGTTGGGCACTGAAGAGTGTTCTAGAACGGGCATATACTGTTTTGCATGACACTCCAGTACATCGTGCAGATTACGTCACTGGAAGTGATCAATACTCCTTGTTTTTCTGTGGTGGGTAGAAGACACAGAGCCAGCAGAGAGGCTTATATCAGTGTGGCCAAACATGCAGACCCTATTCCAGTTTCGGTGTTCCTTGCCAAAAAGACAGCAACCAAGTGGGAAGAGCTTTGAAGCAGAGCTTTTGGCGATTGAGGACCCCATAATGACTGCCAAACTGAGTTGTTTCTCCTATGCTGCATCTTTGCTAGAACCCTTTCTAACGAGATATCAAACAAGTTGCCCCATGGTTCCATATTTATACACAGATTTAACAACTCTCCTTAGGTCACTAATGAAAATCATTGTCAGTGATGAAATGCTAGAACAGTGTTCCATTGGCTATAAATTGCTGTAGATCAATATCTGCCAGAACAACCTGAAATCAAACAAGGACTTTCTATTGGATTTGTGGCCGAAGGCACACTCCGTGACTTAGCAAAGAAAGATTTTTTACCAAAGAAGGCCAAAGTTGAGTTCTGTGAAAGGGTTGTCAAATGTATCAAAACTATGGTTGGCAAGCTGAAGAAAAGGTGCCCACTGGACTCAGCAGAGGTGCGCAATGCTGTGGTTTCCAACTCAACAACTGTTGCGAACTGCAGAGAGTCATCTCTGGTGAAAAAGCTAAAAAGTTTGTTTCAACATTTAGTGTTGGTGAAGTTGATGCTCGCCCGCATTGGTGGCACAGTATTAGCACAATATTCATCCATGAGAAACGTTGTTGGAACCCTTGATGTTACAACTTTACCTGCTTTGGATGAATTTTATTTCAACATAGTGAAAGTATCAAAATTCAAGGAGTTTTCTTCTCTTCTCCAGATAATACTCAATCTCAGTCATGGTCAGGATGATGTTGAAAGAGGGTTTTCTTTAAATTCAGGTGTTCTTCAAGACCACATAGCTGACAAGTCAATTGTAAGTAAAAGGCTCATCAAAGATTACCATTTGTCAAGCAACAAAAAGCCACATCCTGTGGATATTAGGAAAGAGCTCAGGAGCTCTTGCGCATAGGCAAGGAGCAGGTATCATGATAATCTAGACCACACAAAATCAAGGAAAGCTAGGAAGTCAAAGGAAACAGCAAAGGAAATCCTCGATTAAGAAATGAAGGAGTTGCAGGAAAAGACTGCCATCCCTGAGATGAGCAAAGCAAATCTAGAAACAAAATCTGTATCCATGGTGAAGGCTGCAGAGAAAAGAGGATATTCAGGTTATGATTTCGGAGTCAAATGCTCTCAAAAGAAGATCAGAAGAGCAGGCAGGGGAAATCAGTGTTTTGCAAAGTGCTCTTTCAAGACTAGCGGAAAAACGCTGCAAACTTTGAAGAAGTTGATTGATTTTATTTGATGAGAAGTTTCTATTCTACTTTTCTATTCCTCTTTCTGATTTTCTTCTTTGAGAAGTTGTCTTTGTAGTTTACTTCTCTTTTAATGCCAAGCTCCTTTAAATGGCTCTTGACTGTCACGCTGGTCTTAATGGCATATTCTGTCTTGCCCAATATTTTTTCTCCATTCTCTAAATAGTATTGGTCTTTCTGGCTCTATTTCCCTCATTTTCCTAACTGTGCTACTCTTTTACATGAGATTTGCAGGGAATTATCTGCTTTTTCTTTTTTCCACGGAAGTCTATTGCTTCGTAAAGATTGAGTGAGTTTCACAATCCGCAAATGGAAGGCTATTGCCAGACCATTTGAAACGGCTATGCTATTATAGCGCAGAATTTTAGATGCAAACCAATTATGATTATATTAGGTTTCAGGTAGGGCATGCTTGGCTTAAAGATTACTCGATGCCATAGCGAGCAAAGATAAGAAGTATATCATAATTCTTAGAAAAGTTCTATGAACATATGTTCAATACATAGCGTTCGTAGTTAGTCCTCAAGTGATGGAATTCGTGAGTTATTTGTATGCTTCGCTATAGCAATTTCAATTTCTGGCTTGGGAAGTCTCTTAACAAAATAACATACTACAAGAAATTTCACCATGTGAGACCATTGCATGGCCCCGTGGTTCCACCTGCATTCACCAGTGGTTACAAATAATGTCTCTGAATTATGTTTCTCGCTATTTCAACGCTTTGAAGTAAGCAACATTCGCTACTATACCTATTCAAATATCATTTGTAGTTCATTAGTTTGGTTTAAAAAAGTCAGCAGTTTTTCATTTGGGAATGTTATAGGATATTAAGCCGAATCGCTATTATGCAGAAAAATGTCGCGTTTTGAAAGTAGAACCACTTTCTACTTTTTGCTGCTAGTTTTTTCCGCCTCGACAGTTTTGAGCAACCAAGGAGACATCAGGAAAATTTTCTGCCTCGACATTTTCCACCAATTGGAGATTCGGCTTTACAGAGTTTCACTTTGGCTTTTGCGTGTATGATGCCTGGTGCTTTTGGAGCTTAGGTAGAAGGTGTGATTGTGACTGTTCGGTATTCATTGAAATTATGTGAAACATTGAGGATTTTTGGCTTGTCAAGTTTATGATATTTGTTTTCTTGTTTGAGAAAGCAATTAACCAGAGATCTACCTTTTCTTACCCAAATTAACAAAAGACATTCAACTACTTGTTCTTAAAAGTGGACCAGTGGCATCATTTTAAACGCCTGCTAGTCAGGAAAAATGTTATATATTTCTGATCTTTAGTCAAGAAAAACACCTTCATTTTCAGGAAAAAGTCAGCAAAAGTCAGGACAAAATATCTGGCAAGATTCGTATGAACCCTGCAGTTAGCGTTATTGGAATTCCTGACGAGCTTTTGTTTGCTTCATAATATCTATGAAATTTCAGTATATAAACCAGATGAATATTATGATTATTCTATGACTTGCTTTTTTCTTTATTTTTATTGTTTAGTGGTGAAAGATACGATTTTATCGTATCAAAGTACAAAGACAAAAAGTACATAAATTTTTCGCAATTTTATGGACAAGCAGCAATGCTCGGTGAAGTATGTAAAGCTTTAAATTTTAATTTGTTAACTTTGCCAAGGCATAACTGCTGTAAAGTAGAATTTGAGCAAGTATTTCGCCTAACAAGAAATAGCTTAATTGCCTGTGATACCAGTTTCTACTGGATGATTCACATTTGTTTGTTTTGTTAAATAAGGAGCCACCTCCACCTCGAAGATATGACGTTTAAGAAAAGCTTACTGCATATCTTAAGTCAATGCGAAAGGAGGGCTTTAGACGGCCGCATTGTGGTCGCGTCGATTTCAAATCATTAAGTTCGACCAAAATGCAGCAACGTCATATGCAGCGTCGATTTCAAATCATTGCAGCGTCGATTTCAAATCATTGCAGCGTCGATTTCAAATCATTAAGTTCGACCAAAATGCAGCAGTTCGACCACTGCTTTCAACGTCATATCTAATTCCACTCTCAGCAAATTGACATGACGTAGTGCATTGGAATGTTGCCAAAAATATACCAGCATGGCGTCCGTGAATCAAGAATTGAGATTTGCGTTCATGTTGTATTAAAACTAAAGACAATTAGACCTTCGAAATTAAAGAAGTTGATAGTGGTGCAAATGAGACCATTTAAAGGTGACCAAAATTTGGCCGTATATAGCCATGCCACATTTGCGTCGCACTTGCGAATTAAGCTCGGCAAATCCTGCCGCACTTAATTCAAAGTTCACTTTATACGGCCGCATTTATGCCAAACTTAATTGAAGTTCTGCTCTGAATTGAATTCGACACGACCAAGATGCGGCCATCTAAAGCCCTCCAAAAATGCATTTAGAAAAGAATGTAGATCTCTAGTGATCACATTTAATTTCTCAACCTTGTTTATTCTTAGTCATAGCTATAGTATAGAAATCTTGTATTTTAATCTCCTTTGATTTTAAATTTGAGTCTCTTTTGTAGGCATTGAGGAGGAATGTAATCACCAACAATGTAATCACTACTTTGCAGCTCATTAGTTGTGGAGCATCGGTAAGGCTGTGTTGTGAAGTTCTTACATTGCATATCGGGTAACGCCTGAAGCTTAAATATGGACATCGTAACTCCAACACCTGGCCTTTTTCACGTCTAGTGAGGGCGTGGTATACTTTGTTGGTGCAGCTTCCTGTCTCTACCTGTTGCCACTGCGTGTGCATGACATCAATCTTTGCCCACTAGTATCGATGCCCAAAAGGGCGTTTCGAATGTCTTAAGAATCTAAAGGGGTATGATGAAAATGTTTTATTAGACTTCGCCCATGAAGTACATCTTGCATTTCCAGACCACTTTTGCCATAATTTTCGTCAAAGCTCTATAGTAAATATTTGTTTGAAATTATTGTGCACGCTCTGTTGATGTACAATAAGGCTATAATCATGGTACTATGATTTAGAAAGATAAATCTGTTTATTTGAGTCTACTCCCCCAATGAAGTTTTCTGGATGCAAACCTATGGTCCTGGTAACTTTCACATATAGCGATGTTTGAACATCATTTCACTTGATTTTTATTAATAACATTGCAGTTGATTGACTTTAAAAATACGGAAATTTCTCGAATTTTTTGGCAGTCCATCTATAATTACCATCTGATCATAAAGTTGAATTATTGTCAACGTTAGTGAGTCTCCTTCGTTCAATAAGATACATTGATGTATGAATGATTTTGAACTCTAGTTTGTATTTTTATGCAGGTTTATTATGTGAGAGAAGGAAGTGAAGATCTACGAACACGTGAGACGTCTTACCTTGGCATATATTTAAACCTCTATAGTCCTTTGTTTCTTGAAGAAATGCATTTAAAGTGGCTGCTTATTGAAAAGTAATTTTTTGGTTTTAATAGGACTATTCATGATTACAAACTTAAATGTCAGCCCTAAATCTATCTCTATCACTCCTTTAGAGAGGCTAGCGAAGCTCATCTTTGGGAATTTAGTATGTAGCTTTAGGTAAAAGCAGATTTATGTCATAAATATTGCGTAGATGTCACTGACCCTCTTTGTATAAAAGTTAAAGCTGGTTTCTGTCAATGCTATGATTACATTGCAGCATTTGAGCTCGCAACAGCAGCTAATCAAGAGCTTCAGATGGTATGACAACTAGTTTTATGCTTGATGAATCGTAATGCTTTTGTGCGCTTGGGGGGCAAGAAATGGAGAATTTAAACCTATGTTCTACGACTAACGCTAGACTACCACTATATAATGGGAATGGTGATATTGAGCATTTAGAACACGTTTTGCTGCTTTACTCTTTATTTAGCATACAAAGAACAGATCCTCTCACTAGTGTCATACTTGCAACAATTTGTTCAAATTAGCATCCTCTGAAACAATGTTTTGATGCAGCTTTTACTAAGACCTTTTTAACGTTGTTAATGAATATCTGTTCAAACTTACTCTAAATTTTATTCGTGAAACTGGCCGGTTTTACAATGAGATAGTTAAAGTATTGTCCTACACCACTTACTTACAAGTCCCCTTTCATCTCCTCCTAAGGTTTCTATCTTAGTTTCACGTTGTTAGACTAATTACACACACACACAC